>JAMXBB010000008.1:88992571-89117905 GCA_024138015.1 Lumnitzera littorea | reverse complement strand
GGGGGGGGGGGGGGGGGGGGGCGCAAGCAGGGGTGCTGAGTAAAGGTGCCAAGTAAACCTGAGCTCATCTGAAAAGGAGTAGCTACGAATATGTGTTAAAGCTCTCAGTTTCTTGGCACCAAAGTTGCTAATCTAGATGTCAATTTGGCTATGGTCGAGCAAGGGTATATAAGGGGTCAAGTTGTTGGCAGAGCATTCAACTAGTAAGCACAACACTTTCAAGAGACATAAAGTCACTCGGCTGGACATTAGGAATTGGTCGGTAGTAAGGATCGACTCAGCCTAGGCTAGAGTAGGAGAATTCACTTTGTTAATCCTTCAAGGCTTGGGGCTTGGCTGCGGGTTAAAGGTCTAATAGTCAAATTCTTATCATTCCCTCCTAGTTTATTTAGATTTAGGATCCAATCCAATTGGTCTTCATCCAATGCTCCTTTAAGGTGATAGGGATCGAGGTCAGCAATGTTAAAAGCATTCAAGACTCCATAATCTTCAAATAGTTCCAATATGTAGGCATTGTTGTTAATCTTCTAAAGGATTTTTAAGGGGCCCTCAGTTCAGGCAGACAGCTTGTTCTTTCTCTTGCTCGATAACCTTTCCTTGCTTAGGTGCAACCATAGTAGGTCACCAGGCTGAAACTATATCAACTTCCTTCCCTTAACCCTTTCTCACATTTTCTTGGTAGCTTGGTCAATTTGCCAAATAACTTTGTCATAGATGTGTTGTAAGGATTGTACTCAAGCTCTCACATTAGGGTCTTCTTGCTCGAATATAGGTGTAAGGTGTGATCAAGGGGTAACTCGAGATTAAGGCCATAGATAACTTCGAAGGGAGTCTACTTGGTGGTGTCATGTACTGTAGGATTGTAATGAAATTCTATCATGGGCAAACAGACGTCCCAATCAGCCAAGTTCTTACCCACTATGGCTCAGAGTAGTGATCTCAAAGTACGATTGATTACATCTATTTGGCCATTGGTTTAGGGATAACAAGAAGTGTTGAATAGCAGTTTAGTCCCTATTTGACACTATAGAGTTCTCTAGAAATGGCTCAAGAACTTCGGATCTCTATCTAAGACTACGCTTCTCGACATGTTGTATAATTGAACAATTTCCTACAGAAAGAGAGAAGCAATAGCCGAAGTATTGTCAGTTTTAGAGTAGGGCACAAAATGCACCATCTTACTGAATCTATCCACAACTACCATTACAAAATCTTTATTTCGAGCAATTCTAGGTAATTCAAGAACAAAGTCCATGCTTAACTCAATCTAAGGTCGAATTAAGGTAGGTAACAGCATCGCTTTCCCTTGCCCGACTCAACATTTGACCTTCTTGCAAACAGCATAGCCTTCAATAATTCAATGCACATCTCGCCTTATTCTTGGCCAAAAAAAGCCTCACTCAACGGCTCATATGTTCTTCTCTCTCCAAAATGTCCTAAGAATCCTCTCCTATGGACTTCTCTAATAAGCAATTCTCTCAAGGAACAAGTAGATACACATAATTTTTCCACTCAAAATAGATAACCATCCTCCACACGGTATTCATCTACCATCCTTCCTTTAGCATAATGCCCAAATACAGGTCTGAAAAGTAGGTATTTAAGATACTGTTATTTGATACTAGTTAACCCTAACAATCTGGTTTGTAACTTGATCAGGATGGCATGTCTTCTTGACAATGCATTAGCAACGACGTTGCTCTTGCCTTGTTTATACTTTAGTAGTGCAAAATTGAAGCCTTCTAAGAATTCAACCCACCTGGCTTATTGCTTTGATAGTTTGGTCTAACTTCAAAAATACCTTAAAGACCCATGGTCAATATAGATGACAAACTCTTTTGACAGTAGATAACGTTGCTACGCTTGGAGTGCTCAGATAAGGGCTAAGAGCTCTTTGTCATATACAAAGGAATTCAATTGAGGTCCTCCAAGATTTTCGCTCTAGTAGGTAATTGGTCGACCTTCTTACATTAAAACAACGCCTATACTAATGTCTAACACGTTACATTTCAACCTAAAATTCTTCTCAAAATCGGGTAAGGCTAATACTGGTATGAAATTCAATTTTGCCTTCATTTCAACAAAACTTCTTCATCTCTTTCTCCCCATTTGAATTAAATGTTCTTTGTTGTCAACTCGATAAGGGGTGCAACAATGGTACTGAAGTTTTTAATGAACTTAGGCAAAAAGATTCCAGTCTGTGGAAACTTCTCACCTCAATACAAGTAGTTGGAGTCAACACTCTATAATGGGTCGGATCTTCTCATCATCCACTTGTAAGCCTTCTCCACCAACTACAAATCCTAAAAATATCACTTCCTCCTAGCAAAAACAACACTTCTTAAAATTTCCAAATAATCTTTTGGCATGGAGAACATTGAGAACGGTACGAAGATGTTTTGAGTGACTTTGCATGTCAACACTGTAAATAAGAATGTCATCAGAGTACACTACGACACATCTCCCAATCAGATTTCGTAGCACATGGTTCATTAGTTGCATGAAATTGCTCAAAGCATTTAATAAACCAAAAGGCATAACCATTCACTCATAAAGTCCATGTCAAGTTTTAAAGGCAATTTTCTACTCATCTTCCAATCTCATCCTAATATGATGGTAGCTAGAATTCAAGTTAATCTTGTTAAAGACCTTAGCTCCACTCAGTTCATCTAACATGCCATCCGATCTAGGGATAGGGTAATGGTACTTAATTGTAATTTTGTTCACAACTTGACCATTGATGCACATTCGCCAGGTACCGTCCTTCTTCGACACAAGGATTGCTAGCACAATATAAGGGTTGAGACTCTCCCTTACATAGCCCATTTCTAGAAGCTCATTAACTTGTCATTGAAGCTCAGAAGCCTACTCAGGAGTCATCCAATAAGTTGGCTTATTCAATAGGGCAGCGTTGGGTATCAAGTCAATGTAATGCTCAATACCTCTTAATAGAGGTAATCCATTGAGTAACTATTATGAGAATAAGTTGGCACATTCATCCAGCAGCTCTCTTACCTTAAAGGGTAGCTCATTCTACTCTTTCAACTCTAGTAACCTTCTAACCAACATAAAAGTTGGCATGTTAGCCTTTATAGCTTCTTAAAGTTCAACTATACTTAGAATTAAGGTTTTCTTGGATTCTTAAGCAAGTTTAGCTTGTAGTTTGCTAACTTAACTCGATATCATAGGGTTCAAAGTAACTTTCCATCCATCCTTCTCGAACACATAGGTGTTCCTAAATCCATCATGTATAACTTTTCGATCGAATAGCCAAGGTTGGCCAAGCAACACAAGTGATGCATACATGGGTAGTACGTCACAAAGAATCTCATTGGAGTAACTCCCAATAAAGATCGGGAGCAATACTTGCTAAGTGACATGAAGCGCTCCTCTCTCATTCAGCTACTGCAATTTGTACGGCTCCGGATGTGTAATAGTTAACAATTTTAGTTTCTTAGTTAGGTCAACAAATGCCATATTGGTATAGCTCCCACTATCCACTATAAGTGCACACACCTAATCATTCACCCTACAAGTGATATGGAATAAGTTCTCTCTCTACTCTTCCTCGGGTGAGGGTTCCATACTCATGGTACATCGGACAACAAGAGTCAATTTATCTAAGTCCTTGATGAACACATCTTCCTCGACTAGTTTAGCCTCCTAAGTGGCTTCCTTCTCAAGAATAAACTCTTCCTCGAGTTCCTCATCAATACTATCCACTTCAATCTTCAGGACATCTCCTTGATGACCATAATTTGTCGATTCAGACACTAAGTAGCCATGTATCCAAATCCATGGCATTTGAAGCACTTGATCTAGTTTGTCTTCCTCCCAGATCCTTACCCCTTCTCATATGATCGATTCGATACATCACCATCAGTTCAACCCTTATGTTCAATCCTAACATCTGTTCATCTAATTGGCTTAATACTTGGTTAAGTTCGGGAACTTCCTTGAACAGATCGACTTGTCTAACTAGGTCAGCTCATCGGGGGTCTAGTCAACATTCAGCTCCTTCTCTACCTTTCCACTCGTTGGGCTATCCTTATGACCTCATCCAATGCAATGAACTATTGAAGTTTCATAATATCTCGAATATCACTTCTTAACCCTGTAAGAAATTTGGACACTATTTGAGTGAACGGCTCTTCTACTTCACAACGAATCATAAGTATTTAGAACTCCTAAACATACTCATCAATAGTTCAGTCTCCTTTTCTCAACTCTTGTAGTCAAGCAAAAATATCTTATAAATAGGTACTCAGCACAAACCTGTTTCTGAGTATTCTCTTCATTTCAAACCAAATGTTGATCTCTTGATATCCTTCTCGTCTTCTTATGATTTGAAAGTTCTTCCACCACGAAGTGGCATATCCCAAGAACTTAACATCCTCACCTTCTCTTGGTCCCCATACTATAATAATAATAAATACACTTAACCTTTTCCTGCTAATCCAAATAATCATCTACACTCCCAAAACTACTAAAACTCGAAATCTGAAGCTTCATATGGTCGGCAGCTAGGGGTGCTTTAACTCACTCTTTTTCTTCATTATCACCCATATCTTCCAAGTCAATCCTTTGTCGTACTTATCCTCCTCCTACTCTACCTTGAATCTATCGAGCTAGGTTTTGTCCTTAACAAGTTGAGTAGTTTGTAGAGTGATCTACATGACCTCAGCAAGTCGATAAGCCATCGCATGAATAGCTCTAATTAAATCAACGAGGAGGATGGCTACCTCATCTAGTCTATCATCCGTACTTCTAAGGGTGCCCTCAGATTGTCGACCATAGTGGACAACATCACTATTGGCATCCCTAATACTAGCATTAACACTCAGGTCTATCATTTCCTTAGAAAATTTTGGTTCCAAACTTTAAATCTAAGATATAGCTGACACTATTCCTTCAAACTAAACAACACATACATTCTCTACACAAATATCCAATTAACCTATAAACACAGTAACTATATTGATGAACAAACTACTACATAGAAACTTGCTCTGTTGTTAGATATCTAAAATAGGGTAAAATAAAGTATACTCAAGAACAAACTACCACATTTTACTAATTACTCAAACACTTCATGAATTCTCTTCACAACTTCGACATACTATTACAACAAACATTGTCTTACAAAACACAAATACTACTTACCCAGGTAAAACCTCCACTCTAATACCAAGATGATGCGAACCAGAGCTAAGGACAAACAATGCTGGTTGTAGAGATGGGTCTAAGCTTGCCAAAAGCTTAAAGAAGGTGATGGAAGTTACGGGAAAGAGCAGAAAAGTTAAGATAAGCAAACCCACAAACAGCTCTAAAGGATGTGATGCACTAGTGAAACTTCCAAAAACTCAAGCACAATATAATATGATGCACTGGAGGATTCGATGAGGTTACTAGCCACTTAGCCATACTTAAGGGTTAGGATAAAAGTGAAAAGAGTAAACAAGCTTAACAAGAGCAATGTTTACAAAGGGAGAATATTCATTATACTGATGATAAGCTCCTCATGCGACTACATGTATAGTAGGTATTTATACCTAAGAAACTAGGGTAACCTACCCAAAGGGGAAAAGACAAAATGGTAATGTCCAAAAAGAGTAATATATAAAGAATAATAAAAGGTACGAATGATAATTCTAGTAAATTAACGATCGACACTGCAAATTGCTTTACGTAAGTCTAAGATACGTAGCAGCAGCATATTGAAGATGCTTTTGGTAGAAATGGCCAAAATAGTATGGTTACGATAAGGGGGCTAAGCAGGGGTGCCGAGCAGACCTAAGCTCATCCGAGAAGGAGCGGCTACAAATATACACTGGAGCTCTCAGTTTCTCAACACTAATGTTACCGACCTGGATGTTGGTTCGATTATAGCTAAGCAAAGGTGTGTAAAGGGTCAGGCTGTTTGCAGAGCGTTTGGCTAATCGATACACTACTTCCAATTGACATGAAGTCACTCGACTAGGCATTAGGAATTGGTCAATAGCAAGGAGTTAATTGGAGTAGAAAAATTTTCCTTATTAGTCCTTCAACGACTCGGGCTCGATTACGGGTTAAAGATCTAGTAGTCGGATTCTTATTGAGGGGGGTTAAGGAATGAGGAAGGTGGTGCAAGGGTTAGTCAATGGTGTTCGAGAATGGTGGTAAGCAAAGAAAGGTGATGTTTTGACAGAGGGGAGAGGTAAGAGAGAAGGAAGGAAAGATGTTGGAAGTGGAGGTATGGTTAAGAAAGATGGTGGCAAGTTGGTAAGGGTGGTAGTCATGGGGAGAGATGTCACGAATAGAGAGGGGAGTGGGTCAAGTGGATTGAGAATGGTGGGTGGTTCAATGGTGGTGGTTGGGTTCGTGATAGGACAAGAGGCTGATGTGGTAGGGTTGAGGGCATTGGAGGTCGACATGGGTGTCAAGGGAGAAAGAGATGGTAGCAGTAAGTAGGAGAAAGAGAGGAGGTAGCAGCAGTTGGGAGAGATACAAAAGGTAATGGCAATCGAAGAGAGAGAAGATAGCAATAGTGGTAGAGAGAAAGAGAGAAGGGAACATTAGCAACTGGAAAAGAAAATAATTTTTAGTGTTCTGATCTCTTTATAAAGGGTAGCTCTAGTACCATGTTATGATTGGTATCATAACCAACTAACCTAAAAGCTTGAGTTTGTAAATATGGTGTAAATTATTATATTTATTATATAATACTCACATTACTTACAGGCTAAACTTTTAACTAAAATCCATAAGTAGACAACTTAATTAGATGAGGGTGATTGACGATGTAGGAATTTGAGCCCAAGACCTCCTGCTTTAATACCATAAGCGTGTTTGGAACAAATGTAATTGTATTAGCACACATAAAATAAATTGATATAGACATGTAATTATACAGTATAGGATTGTATAACCCTAGTATAATGTAAAAGGACTAATTTACTCTTAAGAACTATGATACATGACGATGCAAAAATTTGAACCCAAGACCTCCTGCTCCGATACCATAAACACGTTTGGAACAAATGTAATTATATCAGCACACTTAAAATAAATTGATATAAACATGTAATTATACAATATAAGTTTGTGTAACCCTAATACAATGTAAAAGTACAAATCTACTCTTAAGAACTACAATACATGTAAATGTATATTAATACTTCAATGTCTTATCCTTATGTTGCTACTATTGCCAGTATTCTCAAGGCAATGTACCCAAATTAGAGTCCTGCAATAGCTAGGTTTGCAATCATGATGATAGGTTGATTTACCATGCTTCTTACTATTTTTTACATGATTTAAACAGCTATTATTCTCTTGAATGTTTGATTTGTGACATGAACCTAATGTTTTAGCACAAACAAGAAATAACTTAAGACAACCCATTACCAATGCTGGTCTTTATAAAGCAACACCTTTTGAGTATGGATCAAGACACATCAAGCCAAACCATGCAATGGATCCTAAACTAGTATATGACATGACAATGAAGGATTATTTGGACTTCTTGTAAAGTCTTGGTTATAGTCCATCACAAATGTCCATGTTCGTGGACAAGTCATACAACTACTCTTTAGACCCTCCAAGACTTATTGATATCAATTGTCAATCCATCACAATCCTTAAATTAACTCACAGGGTAACATTAAGTTGTGTGTTAAAAAAATATGAGAAGTCCTAGAACTTACAAGGTTTGGATAAAGGCACCAGAGGGTGTAATTGTGAAGGTTCAACCAAAGAGCCTTAAGTTCAAGGATTTATACCAAGAAAAGATGTTTAATGTTATTTTAAAGATTAAGGAAGATGAGCTTTATTTTTATGCTTATTATGTCTCTCGTGGACAAATGTGGTCTAATGGGAGGTATAAAGAGAGGAGTCCTATTGTGGTGAAAACACCGTCGAAGTAATCAAATTTTAAGACTTACTCTTGCTTAGCTAGCATCACAGATGTATTTTTATAGGATTTGTTAACTGTTGTTACTAAAATGGCTCATTTTTGAAGATTCGAGTTCTCGATGCACATTCATTGTCCTCTTTGTGCACAAATATTTGCTGGGTTTGATATTTATTTGCTTGCAAAGTGATCTTGTCTTCACATGTTTAAGTAAAACGGCGCAAAAACAGTGATGTTTTTTCCCAATAAAGTTAAATAAAACTGTCATGTTAAATATTTGGTTAATGCTACACAAAGTGGTACACGTGATACTTAATCAGGATGCTCAAAACATGACTCAACCGAACCACCATAGAAGATTGTATCATCAATTCATAGTAATTCAAACCCAGATTTCCCTAAATAGTTTATCCATTTAGAACAATCTGTTATCTCCAGCAACATAGAATTCACTTAAAAGTTCTTCTGTTGAAAAATTATGGCTAGATTATAGATTTTGCACAATGTCTTATTCACGGGGGCCCCGTTAACATTTCCTGACTGAAACTGAAACAACCCAGCTCTTACTTCCGAATCTTGTCTTGCACT
Organism: Lumnitzera littorea; assembly: GCA_024138015.1. Taxonomy (NCBI): domain Eukaryota; kingdom Viridiplantae; phylum Streptophyta; class Magnoliopsida; order Myrtales; family Combretaceae; genus Lumnitzera; species Lumnitzera littorea. The sequence goes on along the minus strand of JAMXBB010000008.1, from coordinate 89,109,426 downwards.
TGAATGGTAAAAATTTCTCTTTCAGCAGTTTCTTTATTAAGTTTCTTTGCTAGTTTTAGGTGAATTTTATGTCGTAGCAGTCCATCACAAGTGATGCAGGTCCAATACCATAAACTCGATACGCTTGCTTTGTGATTCAAAACCATCGACAGGGTGACAAATTTCCAATACTGCAATGTTTGTCATTGTCTAGTGTTTTCCCAAACGCCTACTCTCTTTCTCTGTCTCTCTCTCATAAAACCTGATGACATGAGAAGGTTTTCGTGGTTTATTCTATTCCAGAAATGGAGACATTTTGTTTGTAACATTGATCCTTCTTTTTTTTTTTTTGGCGCATCTTTAAAAACAAAGGCATCTACAGTATTTGCACACTGAGGTCGAACTTACTGTGATAAGAAAAATATTTATGTATCGGCCAAGCATCCAGTTTCGAACCGATGTCAAAGCAATATCTAAGTTAATAAGAATCCAATGTACATTTTAGCTAACTCACGTAGTAACACAAAGCATAATAAAGAACTCCAGCTGCATAGTTGAGATCACATTCGTGGAGGCTAACGAAACAAATCATCTTCTTCCTACTCGTTGAACAAGGAGTAAAGCAAACAGAGCTACGTTCTAAAATCTTTCCTATATACAAGAAACAATGCGTACAAATGGGCTTTGGATCAACAATACATGCCCAACTTGAGATGAATGCTATTCGATGTGCAAGCTGTTTATAAAATTGCCTGCACATTAGGCCTCAGCAGATCCTCGTGGATCTTGTTTTCCTTCTCTTGCAAAGTAATGAGCCTGCATATCTGAAAGGGCAGATTCCAATACCTCCATGTTCATGTGTCAATGTTCAGCATAATTAGATGTGTTCAATAAACACTGCAGTGCAAGACATTCAAGACTTCCTTAAAAGCTTTGAAATATGATGATCCAGCTCCAGCAGCATTACTTCATAGAAGATGCACAAGAAGATATGTACAATGATGAAGACCTTTCTATGGAGGATGTCTGGTTCAGCAAGAATACTATGATGTTATGAAATCAATAGCTCCAATCAACCAGATGCAAACTCTTTCTCAATGCTGCTGAACATCACCCTCAACCGATCTTGAAGATTCTCAAGAATATTTTTTGTGATCCTCTTCTGATTTTTGGTGCTTTTTAGCCATGCAATACCAAAGAAAACTTGTACATTGCAAACCTTTGATCTTGAGGGAATGTCTTCAACTTGGTATCTAAGGTGAAGCTGCAAATAAGCCAAATAAATACATAAATAAATTCAACAGTCTCCAAGAGTTGTATTTATAGACCAGATCATCAATCAGAAAATACCAAAAGCAGACCAATTTTACATTCAAACACTTACATTGAAATAATCACCCAGGGGGACTCCATGGAGTGTCATAACCTCTTCCAAAAGCCAACCGTTTTTGTCTGGCAAGTAAGATTTCTGCTGAGTACTTGTGACTTCCCCCCTATAACGGGAAACACGCTTATCACATCTGTAGTATATTTGCCTCTCATATACGTCAGGTTTCTCTGACTCCCATGGGGTGTAAGAATAATTAACACATCCAGCTTTCTCCATAACCCTACGTTCCATATCCTCTCCACCAAAAACTTCCATAAAAAAGCTGGTCTGGTGTGGCCAAACAAAGTGTTCATAATGAGGTAATGCAAAGGTAAATGGACAATGTGCAATCAAAATAGCTACCTGTAAAATTAAACACTTAATCCAGTTTTTCTCAGATATATATATATATATAGGAGGGGTTTTCATTTGGGTGGGGAAGAGAGGCAAGGTGCATCTATTTCTGGATGCAACTTCCATTAAGTTTTCTACACTTGAGTTTTTTGGGACCTACTCATGGAAAAGTGCACCCATATGTGGATCCCGTTTTTCAATGTGTTAGTTAATGAATGTCATGTCTATTTATACATGCAATCAGATCTATATACTTTTTCCCCCATTTGTATTTCCCACTCTAAGAACCATAATAATAATAATTTAAAAGAGAGAGAGAGAGAGAGAGAGAGAGAGAGATCTTAAGAAAAGAGCTTACAGGAACCATGAGAGCAGAAGAATAAACCTCGGACAAGGAGACATCCTCAAGATCCAGAAAAGTCCCACTTTCTTCAGATTGGAGGCCTCGTGCTTCAGATTCTTCTTCAACTATTTGCACCTTCTGCTCAGGACTCAAAGATCTAGCCTTCCATAGAGCCATGATTGTCCTAATGATATAACAAAATATTTAGCTCTGAAAGCATTATAGGACATTCAAGTGGTTAACAACTTTTATTATTCTGAATTAACAGAAAAGAAATGAGCATTTAAATAAATTATTTGGTCTTTACAATAAAATGACATCAAAGAACAACCATACCATTCCCAAATAACAACAGTACATACAGATTCTGATCACCGTTACCTGTGTGCAATGTTGAAGGATACAAAGGAATGAAAATGAAATTTCAGCCTGCCTTCTGCATCTTGTGTTTTGGCACCATGCCTTGCTTCCATTCCCCTGCCTTGCCGAAGAGTCATGACAACAATTGGACTTCCCATAGATGAAAGAGTTGGAGACAAGACCTGAATGTCTTCTATATCTTCCCAGAGGAAAAAAAATTTGGTCTTCTGGCCAAACAAATTTGCATGGAAGCCAATGATTCTTGCGGATAGAAAAAGCCGTCCCTGCAGAACAGCATTTACTACTTAAGATGCCAACACCAGATTACCCAAAGAAAAAAAAAGAAAATGCTACATGGTTTTTCATTCACGATGGATCCAAAAAACCCAAAAAAGAGAACCTGGAGGGGCATTTTGCGTTTCAAGTGACATGTGAAATCATTGATGAGAAATTCCTCAGGCGGTAAACCAAAGAGTTTCTGGAATGCTGAATTCGTCTGGGGAGACCGCATATTTATCTGTAAAATCATAAATGAATGGAGAAATTTGAATTATTCAAATTTAAATTATTAATCATGAGGCCAGAAAATATTTTGATGAGAACAGCACAAGTGGCTATACCTTTTTTCCAACCTCTTTTTCCATTTTACTAATATATTCCTTCACCACATTACTCCCTCTTGTATTATTTAAGAATATTCTTAAATGCAGCTTTGATTGGCATGCCTGAGCTAGCTTTCCACGAAGAGGAATCCAAACATCAGCAAGGTCTGATATGTTGGACCTTACAAAATTAATCTCCGCATGTCCCAATGATGTAGCTTCATCAAAAGGCCCATCAAAATCAAAAACTTCCACATCCAACATGGAAGGGGGTTCATCCATTGCATCAAATTCAAATATTTCTGCAAAGTTCCAACAGAACCATGACAATTTATTTAATCCACTTTAACCAATTAAAACATAATAACTTTTTTTCCAACATTCACTTGCAAAGATATTATTTAAAGCACGAACATGAAACTCACCATTCCACAAAGGGTCAGTTTTCTGAAACTTGATTGAGCTTGTCCGAGTCTTTCCATTGCATGTAAAGACCACATATGGATCAGAGAACCCAGTTGAATCAACAGCTGCTATGTTACATCCTTCAATCAAGGCAACTGTCAGCAGCCACCCATCGCCTTGGGCCTTTACTCCATGATCACTGCCTAAAAATAAAAATTAAAAATTAAAGAAAAAAGAAAGGATAAGCACATCTTGAATCAAGAAATAAGCTGACAGGATCACTAAGAATCCAAGTTCAACTGCAAAGAAGAGCCATACGAACAAGTATTTTATTAAGGAAAAAGTAACCATTAGGTAAAATCATGCTAGCTACAAGCAATTGAATTTAGTAAGCCATGCACCATAAAGACTTTGCCAAGACAAATAAAACAGAGGCACTAATCTTCAACCGATGTTAGAGTAGGAAAGATTTGCATGCAAATTTTTACCCTTTTGTTCTTTGGCCTGCATGAATCGAGATATCAAATTCAGCACTCTCTCAGCTTGAAGAACCAGTATTCCACATACAATAACTTCCCCAATTGAATCCGGCAGGTCTAATCCGACAAATTCCAGCCCCTTAATTGCACTTGGTCCAGCTAACCACATGTGAACAAGCAAGTACAAGCCCATGAAAACAGTTGACACAACAGTGAAATTTGCAAAGAACTGTACAGCAAGCTTCCAATCCGATTGAGGCTCCGGCTGCAGAGAAGCCAAAATCTGTTCCTTGTCAGATCCGATGTCCTTTGAATCAACTGGTTTAATGGTCTGACTCATTAAACTCGCATAATGGTCGTAACTGTCCTTAAGACCCTGTCGAGCTCCATTTTCTATCATACCTTTCATCATAGTGCTTTGAAGAAAATTCATTCGCCAAGATATTACCAGGTGCGAAGACTTTTCTCCTGATGGTAACTCAGGTCCAGGTGTAATGCAAAAAAGCAATTCTACCTTAAATGTACTTCCATACATGACATCCGGAGTGCTCACACTGACTAAAACAGCATACACATTTCCATCAGCTTTCAAGTAAGTTTGATCCTCGAAGCATTTTGTAGCCTTAATCAGTTTGGTTGCAGCTTTGACATATGTGACCATTCTTTTCAAAGTCTCACCATCATTTTCAAATTTCCAAGAACCTAACTGTAACTCAGTAATTCCTTGAGCTTCTGCCCACAATTTCGGGAAGTTTGAGTCAGGTGAAAAGAGCAGCGTGTTCAGTTCAGATGGTGCAATCACGTATAGTTGGTCCAAAAGCACTCCCCCAGATAAATTGCTAGGAGCCTCACCTCCTTGATCTCTGGGCTCCATTATTTTGATAAGCTCCTCAAAAGTACCAGTCGCAAATTGATCCTCCAATTGGCTTTCAGAGAGTTCAGGTTTGGGAACTTCAGGTTGTTCTTGCATGTCAGAGCCCCTAGAGGAGGCATTTGATGACGTATCAGTACTCTTGTTAAACATCTGAGCAATACGACCTGCAAGAGTTTTCTGCACAGATACTTTGTCTTCCCTAGAGGAGGAAACCTCATCCATTCTTCCTGGAGAAGACTGTGCCGGTGATCCACACATAGATGGGGAAGGAGAATCAATCGAGTCTGCATTTTTCCGCAAGTAGGGTGCATTTTCTCCATTGCCATTCACTTCCGACAGTGCACCACCTTGAGAAAGATATACAGTTAAAAGAATTTCACCTGATGGGACAAGAATAGCAAAGAAGTCAGCAAAATCAAAACTATCATTTTTTAGCTAAGTTTCAGCTGGCCAGCCAAATAAAAGCATAGGCAAAACAACTACGTGGAGAAAAATATATAAGCTCAGTAACTAAACCAATAGAATGCACATATTCAAGTGTGCATTGCCATCCAGCCCATCCCAGGATCAATTGTGTAAAATGCATGAATTCAAGCATTCACTGTGCAAAAAGACCCTGGAGTATTGAAGATTACACATTTAGATAATAAGCTTTAAGGTTAGGAATTTAAGATCCACATGAGAAATGAAGATTGATCTTAATATAGAACTCATTGTCCCACATATAAAATTCTAACAGACAGAGTTTAACCTGATCTCTAACAGCAGGTGAAGTGATTGGCATACATCTAAACAATAACTTTCTGGATTCCAATTAATCAATGAAAGACTTGAATGTAGATCATAAGAAACTCCTACAACTCACATACCCTCAAACCTATACATATGCAAATGCAGACAAGAGAAATAAAGAGATACAAACTCCCAAATACTTGAAATAAGGATAAGTGATATCAACGATTAGTAGAGAATTCTAATTAACAACAACACTCAAACCTTTATTTCACTAGGTGAGGTCAGCTCAAAAACAACCAATGCCCAAAAAATTCAATCAATTGCAGTTATCCATAAGGCATCCTGCTTGAAAATAACTCAAAATTGCTTCATATTGGAATGCATCATCATCAGTAAACTAAATAAATGCTATCATGCGTGAAGAATATTTAATGTATATTCCACCATTTGAATTGCCACTAATGCATGAGAACATGTGATTGGAGCTTTAGAGGGGACAGGGGCGCGATTTGCATGGAGAGAGACTCTGTCCCAGTAAAAAATACTTTACAAAAGCCCAGCCCTGTGAATCATTTCCTTGAGCGAAACAACCATACACAGAGACACCATAATAGGATACTTAAGAGAAACCTACCACAATCTTTGTTCTTTGACTTTTTATTCTTGGGTTGCAATGTATACCAAGCAGTACCCAAAGAGCTATTCTCGGCATTGAAAACCTGCGAAACCGGAATCTTAACCTGACCAATGAAATCATCATTAAAGTATTTATCTTCATCCAAAACAGTTACAGCAACTTCATCATTCAGATCATCCACTCTAAATCCAAATTCTTCCCCCCAAGTTGGATTCAAAGTTTTCTTCACAACTTTAGTCCTAAACCTATTCCTCCCTAAGAACATCCTCACGTACGGATCACTTAAACCATTCAGATCCATTGCTGGCAAATTTCTTGCTTCATTTACACGCACATAAAGCTTCATTCTCTGCAACTCTTTTTTTACTTTATCTCACCAATAAAAAAGAAGGAAATTGAACTACTTTAAACCCAAAAAACAAAAACAGGATTTACCCTTTTAAAGTGAAGGCAGCAAACTAAAGATTTGAATCTTTGGACTGTTGGGAATGGGATTACTTCATTTGTTTGTACAAGTATTTTTGCTTCACTAATTACTACTATTCTAGATACATCTTGGTACGCGATTATTTGGACGACAAAATCAAACCAGATTCTAGAGCAAGATTTGATAAAGTTCGATGCTTTTTAGGATTTTGGGCTTCAAGCTACATAACTGACAAGATCGCTCTTCAGTTTAAAGACTAAAGACAACACCAACACATGTAATAAAGTTTAAAGCTTTAGTGCCTTTTAGGATTAAAGTTGCAAAATTTAGTGGGAAAATCGCAAAAATAGCATTTGAAAAAAAAAAGAATTAAATTATAAGTCTTCATTCACCAAAGAAAGGACAAAATTAACAAAATTCTCCATCTGGGTATTGATGAAACAACAAAAAGAATGGGAAATTTGAAGTCAATCAGACAAAGACATTGCGAATTGAAAGAATTGTTCAAATTGGAGATTTTTTAAAACCCTAATGAAGAGATTGAAGATTGCAATGAACAGGAGAAAACAATGAAATGATGGATTATCTGATTCATAGTAAAACAAGAAGATCAACAAATTGAGAGAGAGAGAGAGAGAGAGAGTAAGAGAAAATAAATAAAAAATCTTAAGATTACGGATGTGACTTTTTGACTTTTCTTTTCCCTTGCCCTTTCCCTTTCGCTTTCAATTCGAAACAGCGCGTGAATAGATTGACTATTTGACTTTGTTGAATAATCCAATAAATTGTCCGTTAAGGTACCTTGCTCAAAAAAATAACAGGCATATTTTTTTAGGTTAGTTTAATAAATAAAAAGGTTATGTATTAATGAAAAAAATAAACTAATAAATATTGTCCGTTATTTATTAAGGATTAAATAACCGATTTTTATTAAAGTGCATAACAAATCTAAAATGTTGGTTTTTTTTCTTAGAACGTTATTAAGGTATAAAACTAGATCATATGTCTTTCTCATACATATAAAAAGAAAAAATAAAAATTAAAGATTAAGTTGTTAAACCTATAATTTTATCTAAAATCGCTAAAGGTTTGTAAAATTTGAACATAAAATTAAAATTTAAAAATATAAATTTCTACAATCTATATAAAATATTTTTAAAAAAACTATAGATATGCTTATAATAATTATAGAAAACTTGAAAGATATAATAAAAATAAAAAAACGAAAAAATTAATTTTATATAAAAAATTTCTTAATCTATAATCTAATATTCTCGCATGAAGGGTAAGCGGAGTTAAAACTATTTTTTTCCATAATTTTTGTTTGAAAAAGGCAATTAATTGAAAAAAAAAAACCAACTATTTCAACTTATTTAAAGTTATTAATAATATAAACTTAAATATATTATCTTTTTTTATAGACTTTTTTATTAGAGCTATAACCCGAATCAAAATTATAAATATTGAATAAAAGATTGAGAGAGAAAAATAAACATATAATAGAGAATATGATTTAATGCCTTAACAGTCAACGAAATAGTCAAAATCCAGGTATATTTTTTTACTTGTAGCTCATTGAAATTATATATGTAAAATCGATAAATTCAATTAAAAACGTAAATTTCTATCGTATTTGATGTGTAAAATCGATTAAAAAAATAAGTTTTATTAAAAAATAATTTTATACATAAGTTAACTCGAAAAATCCTTTTAAAATTGTAGACTTGTAGAATCACATGAGTAAAATTATGATTTTAACAATTATATTATGAACACTATGAATGATTAAAAAAAAACCATCAAGATACTTTTTCAAATATAATAATGACTATTAGAATGTATAGAATCAATGCTTTTCTTTTGGCTAAACAATTACCATATGCTAAATAAAGACATTAATGGACTTTGATTTTCATTAGTTGAGAGGTAAACTGCTATAATTAGTAGGATGGTATGGTTAAAGTCAATTAAACTAAAGTAATTGCTTCCTTTTAAAATTACTATTTACACTTATATATAAAAAAACCAACATTAAATTAACTTTTAAAAATTATAAAGATATCATCCCATAGCTATGTGAACTTAATTTCTATTTCCTCAAACCTCACAATCCCTCTCTCTCCCCTTAATAACTCTAACTATGTTGCCTTCAATTTCTTCTCTCTCTCTACTACCATCCCTTATTAACTTCACATACCTTCCCACTCGGTATCTCCGGCTCTCACCTTTCCCTACAAATTGCATGTACTTCCTACTATATCTCTCTCTCTTCATCTACATTTTCCAAAAAGCTATAATTGAAACCCTTCTTAATTTTCCTTGGAATTATTATTGATACACCTACCATAAAAATCAATGTAAGAACATACAGACAACGTTGGAGCAAGTTTAGACTTTTTGGTGTTGCCATCTTTGTACTCAATCTCATTACTAGCATCAACTGATTTATAGAGAATTTTGAGGTTTTTTACTTTTCCTCTTTTTTATTGTGTTGCTTTTTTTATTTCCTAAAAACCAAATAATAAATTACCTCAATCATTAACTTTGTTGTTTTTAAAATTAGCTGCTTTCTCATTCTTTACATTCACATATATGATATTTTCCATGCATGGTTGAGATATACTATGGAAGAGATTTCTACAATAACAAAAAACAAGATTGTCATTAATAGTAAAGAGGTTATTTTGGCTTTAAATCAAAGACTTTATATGAAGCACTTTAATTTGAGTGTTATTCAATTCAAGCATGGCTAGACCACGTTTCAACATTAATTGGTCGTGCTGGGTTAACACCATACCATAGTCTCCTTCATTCTCTACGTACCAAGTAAATAACTAAATGGTGGAGCAGTTTTTGACGTTCTATGGTAGTTTACCTTTATATTTTTAGCTCAAGTTTGGATTTTTACTAATTATTTCTTTTTCTTTTTTTCTTTTTTTTCCCTTCTTTATGCAATGTTATGAGGTTAAAGAGAAGATGGTAAGAAAATTTAGTCTTTTTTTCCCTTTTTCTTTTCATTTGTATTTGAAGTTTCATTCTTTTTTAGGATTTGTATTATTACTTTTTATTGCATTTAAATATGAAAATATTTTTGCTTTAGTGAAAGTTAATTCTTAAAGTTATTAGGGTTTATGTGGAATCCTTTCTCACGTGACATGGATATTGCTATTATTATGGCCATTGCACCTGGAGTGAGTACTTTCACTTTTGTAATGAAGAATTTATGATGTAAAGGAAGATTTTTGTGTAATCAATGGTGACTATGTTTGTGGTATTTATTCGACAAAACCCATCAAATTGGCAAGACTTTGTCGGTATCATTACTTTGCTTTTTATCAACTCTATACTTGGCTTTATAAAGGAAAACAATGCAAGGAGTTTGCGTTTGCTCTCCTAACTCGATTGGTGATGAACTAAGGTGAAAAATGCATGTAGCCTATCTAGTACTTTTTTAACTGGTATGTTGAAGATTAATTGTCAATTGGTTTTAGATTACTTGGTGAAAAACTTAATTATACAATGTAAATCCATTTTCATCAAGTTTATTGGTTATAGATGATTTCTATTACTATAAATGATATTTCCCTTTTATGCATGTTATTCTAATAGTAACAATTACCCTCTTCCAAATTTTAATATATGAAATAAGTGAAAGAAAATCCCTTAATATTTTGCTTTCAAATATGAGATGGTATTTTCAAATGAAAGATGTAAAATAGATATATTCCTTTTAAGTTTTAAATAGCGTATAGGAACTACCATTAAGGTTGTGTATTGCAAGTGTCTTTTTTGTAACTTGCTTATATATTTTTTACTTTGGCTCATTTACATCTTTATACAAGCATTTTTGCTACATGTAACTTGGTATTTAATATTAGTATGTGCAGAACCTCATCTTTTACAGTATAGATGCTCTTTACAGAATTAAATAAATGCTTCTTATAAGAATACTTCAAAATTAATAAATAAGATTAAAAAGTATTGCAACCCTTTATAATTTAGATCGTGTTTAAGTAGATTGTTTTTTATTATAATGCAAAAACAATTACAATTAAAGGGAATAAAAAAAAAACAGAAATAGTTATGCCATCAACTATACAATTCTTTTTTTGTTTTTTTAAGCCAAGGACATATAAGATATTAAATGAGCATTGTTCATATGAATCGATGAATCTTTAATATTATAACAACACATACTTATTTGTTTATGTTTTGTTTTGCAAACTATTAATTGAATATTAATTGATTAGTCAATTATTTGACTTTTATTTAAGGTGTTGGATTTTGATTTATTAATTTTTTTTCTCTTCATAATGTATATGTTTGTAGTTTTAGTGATTTTATTAATATTTTATCTATAAATAGAGATGTTTTTCCTATAAGAATTGAATTGAATTTTGGAGATGAGTGAAAAATTAATGCAAGTTATGGCAATCAGTTGAAGGAGTGCTTTCTTGAGAACAAATAAAAGGTTGCATTAACCTACAATTCTCTCTTTTTACAGCCAATGATGGTGACAATCGAATTATAAAAATAAATTTTACTATCTCTTGTTACTTTCTTACTTTCTAAATATTGTATCAGGTAAAAATAAAGTTTCTTTCTTTTTCCTCTTCAATTCTTTTTCTTCCTTTTTTTTTTCTTTTTTGGGCCAACTTATCTTTTTGTAAGTTTTCAATAGTTTTCCTCTTCTACATTATTGTTATTGTTTATTTGTTTTTTTTTTTTGTTTTTTTTTTTCTACTAACATATCAATTTGTAAGTTTTTTTTTTATAATTATCTTATGCTGTGAGATAGGTTTAGTTTTACAATTTTTCACCCACTATCCGTGTTATTGGCTTAGTTATTTCCTTTAAACTCTTATACATTAGTGGAATATAATATATTAAAATCGATACTTATGAAAGTTGTTAGTTTAATTATAAGAATGTTGCAAGTAGAGTTGTCTTCCTATTAAATAAAAAATGAAGTTTAAAGGGAAAAAAGTTGCAAATTGTCAAGCTTATTAGTTGCACTCTTTCGAGGACTAAATGCCTTACTGTGGGCTTTACTTCACTTAGCTTCTATGTATGTTGCTTCATCTTCTACTTCTACTTCAATTTTTATTTGATAGATTCATTATTTCACATTAACCTTGATTAGATACATGCTAGCCTTTAGCTATGTTGACGTTGAGGCATAATAAGTTGAACATTGGAAACAACAAAATTGTAGATAATGTTAATTTTCAATGGAGTTAAAGGCAACTTAGAAAGTTTACAAATGTTTTGATCAAATGGCTTGCTAAACATCCAACAATTTCAAATTCACAATACTTGTATCATAATTATAACCATAGGGTTATCCCCTAATAACTTAGGAGAGGTGCTTATAGATATAAATATTTTTAAAATAACAAATCTTAAAAAAAGTTGTACAATAAATTGTTTATAGACTCTTAATTTTATTATTTTTGAATATTATCTATGCAATCTTAATGAAAGAATGGGATTAGGATTTCAACAATATAAATTTTGTCTTTATAAGTGATGCACTTGGACCATTTTATTAACAAAATGTACATGTTTGTCCCATGTATATTTGTCAATATATCAGTTTTACTAAATAATAACTATCATTTATACTTTTAGTATACATCATTTGTTTTGATATATTATTAGAAACAAATACTCTCAATACAATAAATCTATTGAAATTATTAATCACCATCCTTACTTTCTTTTTTCTCTTCAAAGTTTTATTTAATTTGTATCTCTAAACTAAAAATCTGTTGTACCTAAAAATTTCTTAGCTATATTTGATCCATGAGTCTCATAAAAAATTGAGATTCAAAGGAATAACATCAACTGATTTTTCCTTTAAAAAAAGAGTTTTTTTTTTACTAAACAATTACTTTGTATTATTTTATTAATTCAACAAAAATTTACTATGACAATTATCATAAACTACATACTTTAATCAATAAGTAATTATTGCTACAAGTTTAGATTTTTCTAATTTTCTTTTTAGTCTTAAGGTTTTTTTGCCTCAAGATCATTAATTGAAATATGTGATAATTACCTATCAAATTTGTTTATAATATTTGTTATTTTTTTTTTACCAAATAGGTTTATGACATTCTTTCTAGCCATTTATTTTGATGATATTGATGTTTGAATTGGAATTTTATTTTTATCACATCTTATATAGGGATATTTTTATTAAATATATGTATCTATTTGTTTGATTTTGGAAATTTGTTTAAATTCCTACATGATCAGCATTTACAAAGGAAATAACAAATACTTTGAATATTATAAAACTATATTTTTTAGTTTTTGTTGAGATAAAGGTAGAAAAAGAATTAATAGAAAAAATTATTTCAACAATTTTTTTTTAAATTTTAGAATAACTTTGTTTTGAAGAAACTACATAGTCAATCTTTTATTTTTCATTTTTTTATAATAAGAAATGTATATAAATAAATTGATTTATTAATGCGTGTAACTCCTATTTAAAAATTTGGAAAAAAATATTAAAATTATTTTACACTAGCAAATGAGTACATCATTTACTAATATTAATAAAGTAAAAGTTAAATATTATTAAAATGATATAAAGACACTAGTGGTGGCCGGTAAGCGTAGACAAGGTTCAGTTCGGTATGATTCCTCCCTTACCAAACCAAACTTAATATAATAGTTTGCTTTTTTTTTTTTAAATTGAACCTAACCAACTTTACTTAGTTTGCTAAGCATTTTTATCTCTAATAACATATTTTTCTTTCTATTAAACTGTCGTATGTTTCCAATTAATTTCATATATATTTATCATGTATAATAATACTTAGTAAAAAGTTGTGTAAGATCTTAGCAACTCAACTCAATTAAACAAGAATAAGAGATTTTATTTTAATAAATAAACAACAAAAAAGAAGAATTAAAACTGCTCATTAAAAAGCAATATGAAGAAAACAAAAAAGATACACCAATGACCAGAAAAGAAATTAGAGGTACCTAAAAAACACTAAGGTAAGACTTTTGATTTGAAAATATAAGAAAATAACAATTTAGAAAAGGAAAATTTCTAAATGTGAAATTTTAAATAGAACTAACTCAACTCAATTTTAATAATTTATCCAAAAATAAGACAAAGAAGAAGAAGATATGAAAATTTTAATGAAATCCATAAAGATTGGTGAAAAAAATAAAAAGAATAACAAAACAATTGCATGGAATTATTTTTGTTTAACCAAACGATTTGGTTTGGTTTGCTTCCTCGAATTAAATCATACACCGTTTATATATAACCAAATTGAACCATGATGAAATGATTCGTAAAAGAAATCATTTTTTTCAATTTGGTTTAAGACTTAATCCACGATTCACAGTTTTTTTGCCTACCCTAATGATAGGTTTATTGCACTCTAATGACAATTTTTTGTGAAGTTGAGGAAGCATGCATGTGGGGAAAAAAAAAAAGGAAAAGAAAACAACCGAAAAAAGTTAAAGTCGTGGATAGATCTAGAGGAAAGCTAGGGAGTCCCAAGTTTAGAAAAAATTAATTATAAAAATAAGAAATTATATATATTTATATTTATGTTCTATATTTTGGTAAATAAGGAAGTGTTTCTTATTTAAGAGGTCATGAGTTCAACTCCTATCACTACTATCTTATTACTTTTTTCTATATTTCATTTATTCTTATATTGCTTACACATCATTTTATTTCTATTGATTTTTCTTCTTTCTCTTCACAATAACCAATAGTAAAAATTTTCATTTACTATAAAATTATAGTTAACTAATGAATTTTCTTGAATTGCTATTTATTTATTATATATATGATGCATATGAGCAATTCTAATAATTACTTAAATATAGTAAGTTTTCCCGATCACATGTTTTTGCATCCACCTATGTTTGGAATTACAAGTGGCATTAATAATTAAAAAAATTATCCTCAATTACTTTTTCAAATCTAATTATTATTGGGATGTATAAAATTGTGGTTTTTCTTCTGGCTAAATTATATGAGGGTTATTTTATAATTGAGATGATTTTCTAGAATATGCTAATAACGATGTTAATGGATTTTGATTTTTATAAGTAGAGACGTAAATTATAACAGTTATTAGGAGGAAAAGCTTTTTAAAAAGGAGATATTAATTTTTCAATAAATAAAACTAAAATTAAATATTATCAAAATTTAAATTTGGGAACATAAATTGTGTGAATAAATATTGAAGACTAAATATTATTCAACTTTATGTAGACAAATAATTTCCTCAAAAGATAATAAGAATATTACACAATGTAAATACATGTTAATGTTGCTTTTTACAAATTTTATTTATTGTTTAAAATAAGGATCTTAAAAGGAAAGTATGAAACAGAACATATTTAGAATCTTATATTCATTTTGCAAATAGTAGAAATGTAATTGGTTAGAGATAGAGGAAAGTAGAGAAAGTTTGATTACTTAGAAATTATGTTGCATAGTTAAGATTTATGAATGACAACAATATGTAAATGAACTAAAAAATAACACTATTATATTGTTGACTTCGGGCAGCTACGAGCAAAACTTAAGGAATTGCCATTCTTAAAAATCAAGAATCCCAATTTTAAAGACAAAAGACATGCATTACCCCTTCTCTTCTTTTTCTCTCTACAATTTCCTTAACACCACTAATAACCCCCTTAAAGCTCTCTTCTCTGACACAATAACTCGATACACACAACTTAACACTAATAGCTCTCTTCTCCAACGAACTCACTCCTCCAACTAAAATATAGCTCATGACCTATACACAACTTGAAGCTCGTATAATTACACTCTCTGTTTTAACAAAGTCTCTTCTAGCGACATAGACAGCTCAATATCTACACATAACTCGACATCCATACAACTACACCTTCTTCTTTAGTGAACTCAACATGTATAGTTGAGAACTCAACACCTACGTGTATGGCCATACATAACAAATATTATGATAGGTGAGGCTGGACAAATCTCTTATATTTTCAATTGTTGCAAAAACAAATCTATGATAAGTGAGGCGTGCTTTTAGGCTTCCTTCAAATATCCATCCTTATAGGACAAATCTATATTTCACTATGTGTGTCTCTCACTTTCCCAATGAATGAAGGTAATTGCTTTTCCATTGTTAGGGCTTAGGGGAAAAGTAGAGCTTTGGTTACTAGGGTTATAAAAGATTAAGGCAAAATGGTAATTTTGAATTATATGACAAATCTATTCTTTCTTTATTTTTCTTCCAAGTAAGTACTGCATGTACGAACTTACACAGTTCTTATGGAATATGAATTCCATTACAAGTCTATTTCAAAAGATAAAGTAAATGGGCCACAAATAGTTAGGTTTTATACAATATACATATTTAAAAGGTTATGGGCACTAAAGGTTAATTCCCTTTAGATATAGATAATTGATGATGCAATAAATAAAAATATTAGATTATGTATTTTTATGCATATTATGTGTAAGCAATCCTTAAAACAAAAAATCTAATCCATAGGAGATCATTAGAATATCAACAAAACCATAAATAAAATAAGGTTTATCAATGCATATTTTAAAGCATTTAATAATTATGTTAAATGATCTCGAGGAGTTTCAAAGAATAACTAAAATATGGAAAAAAAAAAAGAACCTTCTTAGATTAAATGAATAGAAAAACTTTCAATAACTTAATGTATAGAGGATATCCATACTGAAATTGTAAATATGCCCTCTTAAGGACTTGCAAAAGGAGAGCAATTCTTGATCCTTTAAGATGAATAAAATTCTAAACAAAGTCCTATAACCAAATTAAATGCAACTTTATTCATAATGTCCTAATGGCTCTAGAATTCCCTCGGTTATGGATTGACCTTATTGATTCCTGCCTATTAATAGTAAGTTTTATTGTATTGCTTATTAGAACTATTTTACTTAAAATTGACTCAAGCCATGGCATCTAATGCAAAATCTAATCTTCCCTTATTTGTTTTACTCTTGTGATAGAGTTCCTAAGTCATTTCATTCATTACCATATTGATCTAGACATTTGCAAACCCATAAAATGTAATATGTGCTTGTCACAATTACATTCATTGATGATCTCATCCTTATGGGGAAGGTAGCAGAGGAGAATGTCAAAACTATGATGATGGTAATAAAGTCATTTGCAAAGATGTCAAGGTAGAAAGTTAGTCCATTGAAATTGGCTATTACTTTTATCTAGGAACCTTGATGTAAAGATGAGGAATTGAATCTTTATTACCATTGAAGTTAAGCATAGCAATGATTTAGGAAACTATCTTAAGTTTCCTACTACTAGTTTTGGAAATCTTAGACCTATTTATTGAGATTTTCTACCAAAAAAACTAAGAGGCAAACAAACAAGGTGGAAAGCTAACATTTCAAGAGAACAATCTTAATCCTATCAATGCTTGAAAGTAAAATAAATTACTATATGCAATGAATATGTCTACCATCCTCCCTGCTTAAGAAAGTTGAGAAAATTAACATAAACTTTCTATGGGGATTCTCAACAAAGAAAGGGAAACTACATTAGATTGCATATGACACGGTTAAAAAATAGAAGAAAGGTGATGGATTGGGGTTGCTAGATCTTAAAGCCAAAAGTAAAGCTTGCATTGCAAAAACTTGATGAAAGTTTAAGCACAAAAAGTCCCTTTAGGGTAAGCTTCTGTTTGTTACTCATATATTCAAAATAATTGATGATCCTTCTAGGGAAAGGTACCAAATTAGTTAAGAAAATTTATAAAGTTAATGCGTAAGAGTAGAAAGTTTCCATAATTGCTACTCAAACGTAGAAAAGCATATGCTTTTACATTGATAATTTGTAAAACCCCAAACTCAAGATACCACAAATTGTCAGTATTTAATAACACATTAAGACTCTAATTTTAATGCTAAAATCTTCAAAATATGCATATGTAAATATGTTAATAATAATAAATTACAAGTCTCCATAATTTAAAATATATTAACAACTTCCATCCAATTTATATAATTGCTAACAAAATAGAAGTTAGCTCAGACAACGCATGATCATTTAATTAGTGTCCAAACTAAACATTATCAGCTACCGTTGATCATCCTCATAATAAAATAGTAACGGCACTCACCCCATCTTAATAATTATTGTAACTCCTTTTGTAAATTGACTTACAACTATAAAAACTAAAAAAGGGAGTCAAAGTCTACTATGTAACACACAATCACATATATATGAATAAGTATCGACAAATCACATGCAGTAAACGCAAGATAATTAAAATACACCATCATTTGTTCATCTTTACTTTTAACTAGTCACAACAAGTAACACAGGTCCTCATAACCGCATCACATCATAACTCATAGCAAAACCTAGTATTGGACGTGTCTCTTTGGGCCGCATTACAACCTAACATTAAGCACTATCACTTTGAGCCCCTTTATAACTTATTGGAAATTGCCACTTCGGGCCTCATCTAATTGATATCAAGAATTGTCACTACAAGCCCTAATACCCTAATCTATCCTAGATCTTTTCCATGTGAGACTCTATGAGGGATAATGCATCGCATGGATCATCAAGGCTACCTTCTAGAGATCTACCACTATGGGGCTCTAGGAGCATAAGCAGTAAGCAATGGTTATTAAGACCTAATATTTCGTTAGTTAAATTGAATATATATATATATATATACACACACACACACATCAACTAGCACCCAAGAAGAGATATGCCTAATAAGAGATACTTAATAAGAGTAAGACAATATAAGAGACTTTTAATTTTGAACTTTTAATTTTATCTAAAATATATATCAGCTAAATAAAACCTTTCTCTAAGTAGAAAATAGGCCCAAATTATATAAAATAAAAATTCTATTACGTCTTCTAAAAATTGATTATATTCAATTAGATCGTCTCCATAATTATTTTTAGTTTTCTTAGACATTAAATGTTTATTATTATTTTATTATTCTCAGTAAATGATCTTATGTGTCTAAGAACTCGAGAGGCTTTCGAAATCTTCGCTTGTTCTTCTGATTGGTCTCAGTTTCCAGCTAATATACTGAAGAACCTTTTTGATATTTTATTATTAGAATATTTCAAAAGATTTTATGATATAATTATTATAGTCTAGAATATTTTCTACTCTCCTAAGTAACCAATGTAATCTACGAAAACATTCAAGAAAAGTAATACAATTTTCTAAATAAGTATAGAATAATTTTATATCATGTTCGTTTTTACAAAAAGGATTATAATTTATAGACATAAATATTATATGAGAACAATTAATACCAATCACTATTAATAATTAAAGTATAATACCACTCAAAAAATTCTATTGTACTATCCAAATAAATATAAACATGAATATCAACAACAAATTGTGACATAAATATATAAGCAAAATATTATTAGAACTACCATAAGTGGCAGCACAAATTTTATTGATTGAAATTAATTTGTACAAAATATAAGAGCATATACAAATATTGGAAAGAAATATAAAAAATATTTGGAAATATTGAGAGGCAATGATATACTACCTCAAGAACAGAGAGAAGCAAACAATATGCTTCTATGATAAGAGAGTATTTGGTTTTTGAGAAGCAAACAATATGCTTTTGGGATAAGAGAGTATTTGATTTTTGGGAAGAACTGATTGTTGGAAGCAAGATCGGAAGTAGGAGAAGGTATTGTGTGAGAAGGAAAGGAGAATGAGTAAAGAAGAGGAGATGGTAGGGAGAGAAAGAAGATAAAGAGGTTGAGTGTGTATTTTTCGACCTACCTTGAATGATGAAAGAGGCCTACTTTTATAATGGAGAATATCGACCAATTGCTATTATGAATAGTAATATTGTGGTCGACAGAGTATTGTGGAAATGATGAAATTATTGAGACATTTTACTATGTAAATAGTAATATGTTAGATGATGGATGCTAACAATATTGTATACTGTGGTATATGTATTCAAACAAGTATTATATTTCTACTGTATTTTACAGTATAGAATTACATTAAAAGATATTAGTTACAATATTTACGAATCTCCTAAATCTATCCCATAGCAATCATCTTCATTTGTATTCCCATTGTGATGAGAAGTTGAGTCCGATTCCGAACTTGATTCTTAGGTTGATTCGTTGATATTTGCCAATGCCCTTTCCAGAATCTGCTTCATTTGGTCTGGAGAAGTTACACTTGCCAGAGAAGAAATTAAAAATCCTCTATTGTGATATTGTGGGGTTGAGACCTTAGATGGTAGAATTGAGGAATTGGTTTTGATCTAATTTAAAATTGAATCCTTTTCGAGCCTATTCTAAGTTTTAAAATTGTCCCACCATTTGACTTTATACATTCTAACTAAATTGGTTGTATTTGATGTCTGATCAGGTTTGTAATCGAACCACCATGCTAAGACCCAAGATACACCAATGTGTACAAAATGTAACATATCTTTTTGAAAATTTTTCTCATGAGATGTTAGATTATATTCTTTCATGAAAGTGTTGAAACCATCCTTAGCACTTTCATGAATGATTTCAAGAACTGCACCAAATTGTTCCCACCATTGTATAAACCAATTGGGAAGGTTTATAAAAGAACAATTATAAAAAAATATTAGCCAAGTATATGATCTTTTTGGATTCATTTGATAGAAAACATTCCACCAAACTTGTTTATAATCATAATAATTATAAGTGGCTCGATGACCTAGCTGTGTAGAAAAAGGTTCTATATTAAGCTTTATTGGGGTTGTTGGATGAGTTTGCTATTCTTTCAGATTAATTACTCTCAAAATCCTGGCTATAGAGTAGCTAATCATCCCTTCCTTTTCAAAATGTTTAAATCTTATTGATCCAGTCTCAATTAAGACTTTTTCATAAAATTGGATTGGATTGTAAACATCATATGGTACATAATGAAAATCTTTTGTAAAAATTTTCCTTATAAATTCAAAGGGGTCTTTTTTTAATAAGTTTTCTTCTACAGAGAAAACATATTTAGAAATAGATTTTATAAAAAATTTTGATCTTTGATTTGCAGGTATTATTACAGAAAATGTTGAAGTTGCTACTTCAGTGAGTTGAATATTTCGATTTTTCCTTTAGGTTTCTATTTGTTGAGGAACTTCGGGTAACATTGGAATTTCATTTTTTGATTATAGAGCTATTGAAATTGTTCTAAGTAATCTTAGGGTGTCTTTCATATCGACTAATTTTGAAAGAGCATCATTGAGTTGGATATTGGAAATGGATTGATTATTTGAAGATATTGGTTTTGAGGTCCTAGAAGAGGATTCCTCTTTGATTGTTAAAGGAACGTTAGATGATTTACAAACATCTAACCATGATTTGATATTGGTCAACCTTTTTCTTTCTTGGGTGGCATCTCCTTGTAAGAATTCACGAGTAAGGAAATCAAGAAGAGAATTGGAGAATTCATTAATATGCTCTATTTCAAAATCAAATACAAAAAGAATGGACTGCCATCTAGCAAAAATTTGTTCAGATGTAATATTTTGAACATCTTTTAATAAAACATTTTTAGCAGCTTTGCAATCAATACGTAAAAGAAATTTCTAATTTAACAAATCTTCTTGGAATTTGGAAATTATTAAAATAATTGCTAATTTTTTTTTTTATTGTGGAATCATTGCACTAACAATCATTCCAATTTTTTGATACAAATTGAACAGCATATTCTTTATTATTTTGTTTCTGCTTTAGAATTCCTCCGAATCCTATATTAGAAGTATCAGTTTCTACCACTTTTGGTAGAGAAGGATCTGCAATGTATAAATAAGGAATTTCTTTAACTTTTTTTTTTTATTAATTTGACTGTATTTATATATTTAATTGACCATTAAGGTAGGTTTTTTCGTAATTTTTGATATAATGGTTTACACATTATATTAAGATTTGGAAAAAAATTTGTAACATAATTTAAACTTCTTAAAAATCTTTGGAGTTTGCTTTTATCTTTGATTTCATTAGGAAACTTTTTTGTAAACTCTATGGATCTCTGAATAGGAATTATTATTCCATTATGGATATTGAAACCTAAGAATCTAATTTTAGGTTGGAAAAGACTAAACTTAGAAGGTAAAACAACTAAGCCATTATTTTTTATTATATTAATAAAATTTTTTATATGTTTAAAATGTTGATCTATATTAGATGAAAATATTAAAATATCATATATATAAATTATTATGAAATTGGTAAAATCATTAAAAATTTCGTTCGTTATTCTTTGAAATTCAAAAAAAGTATTTTTTAAGCCAAATGGCATTAAATTCCATTCAAATTAACTAAAAGGAACTGTAAAGGTAGCTTTGTACCTATCACTTTCCTTAATTTGGATCTGCCAAAATCCAGATTTCATATCGAATTTTGAAAATATTTTGGTATTATTCAACCTATTCAGCAAATCTCTTTTATTAGGTATTAGATATCTAATCCATTTAAGAGCAAAATTAAGAGGTTTATAGTTAATTACTAATCTTGAGATGTCTCTTTTTATTTTTGCATTTTTATTGACATAAAAAAGCAGAATAGCTCCATGGAGATTTACTTTTTTTAATCAATTTTTTATTAAGTAAATCTTTTATTTCATTTTTACAATGATTTAAGACTTCATTATTCATTTAGGACGGTCTAGCTTTTATTGGAATATTTTTTTCATTGAGATCATTCTCATATGGTAGGTCTACAATATGCGACTTATGATTCAAAAATGCATTTGGGAGTGTAGAGCAAATTGAATTTTTTATTTCTAACTCCAATTGAGAAATTTTTTTCTTCATATTTTCATTATTGAGTTGATCTTCGATTCTTTTAAATTCAAGATAATTTTTCAAATACATCAAATTATTTTCTTTGCATTGAATTAAATAATTTAATTTAGAGATTGAATCAGTTTTCAATTGATTTATATATTTGGTTTGTGGTTTTGTGATAAATTTGAACACAATTTCCCTTTTGAGATATTATGTTTTAATTCTATCTTTATCAACAAGAAATGGTTGGATTTGACTTATGAAAGGAGTTCCAAGAATGACATTTTTATTTAAATTTTTAACTAGTATAAAAGAGGTTTTATCTGAGGCACCTTTTTTTAAGACTTCAGCATTGGACAATTTATAGCTGATGCGTAATTTACTATCAGATGCAGAACTTAGAGATTGAGTAGTTTTCTCAAAATATTTGGTTGGAATTAACATTTTTCTAATGCAATTTAAATTTGCACTAGTATCAAATAATGCAAGCATTTCCATTGATTCTGATTGAAATATTAATTATCCATTTTCTTATTGTTATTTGAACAAAATGCATTAGACAATCATTATTATCAAATATTGGCAAAACTTTTGAATTCTCTTCATTTGAAGTTTTGGGATTATCTTCTTAAATTATTTTTTGCTTTAGTTCAAGAAGATCCTTTTGAAATTTTATTTGCATTAATTTTAAATCTTTTATTTCTTGTTTTTGGATATTGATTTCATTGTGCAAATCATTAATTGTTATTGATTTTTCATGTTTCCTTTTACCTCTTTTAAGGATTTCATTAAGATTATAAGATAAATTTAGTGTAAGAATTGAATTAGATTTAAAATTTTTTATGAATTCAAGTTTTTCATTATCGTTAGATAGTCGATCAATATTTTGAAGAATTTCTTCTTCTTCATTTGTTAAAACATTAATTTCATCCTTTTTTTTCAGTTGATGAAAATGAAGTGAAATCCATGTTATTGGCTTGAATTCCATCATTACAGTTGTTTTCCGATGAAGAAGATTCATTATCATAAAATATTTGTAAGATGGTTTCAATTGTTTGTTCATCCAAATTTAATTCATTAAGTTTATTATTAATTTTCAAAAATTTGCTATATGACCAATTTTTTTATATTTATAATATCTTAGCTATTTATATGATTTTCTTTTATATTTTTTATTTTCAGGTTTCTTTTCATTTTCCAATTTTTTAAAAGATTTTCTTTTAAAATTTTTTTGAGGTTTTTTATGTGAACATTGAAAACTTTTCGAAGAAGTATAAGAGGATTTTTTATTATTTTTTAATTTTTTATTGACAAAAGAAGGGTCATATTGAGTACAGAAAATCACTAAGGCTTTAGTGTTTTAAGTGCTGTTCATTTCTTAATTGTTTTTGTAATCTTATTGTATTACACAAATTGGTTTCAATTTTATTAATATATGATGTTAATTCTTCATATGACAAATTATAATAGGAAATTTTACCATTGTTTTCTTCCCTAAGTATTTTTTTAACTTGTTTATTTATCAATTTTGGTAAACCAACTAAAAATTTTTCTTTCCAAAAGGGCTAATTACGATCATTCCTAAGGAAAATTTTTTGAAAGAAAATATCTTCATATTGTCTAAATTATCTTAGGGATTTGCACTTCAAATCGGACAACAGATTTAAGGTTTTATCTCTAATATATGAGGGATCTCCTATGAAATGTTGACTTATTGAAAATATTAAAGTATTGACCATGTCTTAAATTAGTTTATTATTATCATCTAATATTCTCTTACTATTTTCATCAATTTTGCACAAAGTGAGGATATTGATCCTTTGTTTTTTAGTGAGATAGTTATCCTACTACCTTTTTTATTGTCCAGTGAAATTAGAAATTAAAAGGAGTGCCACTTGATAATCAGTAACATTTGGAACGGTTTTATTAGTATTTGAAAACATTATCATTTGATTAAGGACATTGAGAATTTTCTGCTTCGAGTAACCATCTATATTTCATTCATATGTAGATCCTATAGAGTACTTATTTAGATAATTATCATTTTTTTTTTCAATTAGTATATTAGGAGGTGTTGCTTTCTAATAGTATAACTTTTGAGGTTTTTTCCAATTAATTTTATTAATTTCATCATTTGATTCATTAATATTTAAATTTTTCAAAGAAATAGTAGACATTATTTCATCCATTGATTCATTATCTGTTTCATTTAAGACATTAATTTTTTGTAAAGATGTATCATCAATGACAATTTCCTTTCTAATTAAAGTTAGTATATCCATATCTAGAAAATTTATTGGCCTTGAAGAGAAAGTTTCTTTTTTTTTATTGTTTTATTTTTTAGTATTTTTTCCTATCTTTTAGGGCTTTTAAAAATTCACTATTGAGATTTTTGGACATTTCAAAAGGTTTAAATAAATGTGTGTTTTTATTGGTTTTATTATTTAAGGGTTTTTCACTAATCTTATTTATCTCAGTATTAATTGTATTTTTCATTCTATTTAATTGCTTTCCTATTGTATGTATATGTTTTTTAATAAAATTATTTTGACTTATATTGTTAAATGGTAGATGATTTGATTCTATTGTTTGCTCATCACTTAGTTTCTACTTAAAAAATCCATTAATTTCTTTAGTTTCAGATAATATTCTTCAAACCATTTAAAGAAATATATCTGAGTTCTAATTTCATTCATGAAATTATAATATTCATCTTTTATCTGTATTTTAACTTCATTAAATGTTTTAAAGTACCATTTTCTAATTTTCTTATTTTTAGGTAAATTAAACTCTTTGTTCAAAAGAATCCTATCTAACTGGAAAGGTTTTTATATAACATTGAGTTCTGGGTCACCTATTTCTGAAAGTGAAAGTTCTCCATGCTCTGGTTCATTGGATGGTTGGTAAATTGGTTAGGTTATACTAGACCTATTATGGACAATTCCAGAAATGGATGGATTATCCTGAATATTTGGTTACCTATTTGACTAGTCATTAAATTGAGTATGGAAAGGTATATAAATTATTGGTGGAGGATTTAGAAGGTCTACTAATCTTCTAGAGGAAGATGACAATGATCTTATTTCTAATGGTTTCCTCGGTTGATCAAAAGATTTTCTATTGAATTGGATGGTGACTTTACTATCTGGGTGTTGAACTACATTTGACGATTCAGTATTGTATATTTGTTGTTTTGGAAGTGAGTTTTCTATTTTCCAATGTTCAGGCAAATTGACCTGAGGCCATTTAATCATTCTTGGGACTGAGACATTGGCTTTGGTCAATTCTATTTGGATAAGAAGAGTTTGTCCTCTTTTATCTATTTTGTATGCCTTAGAACTAAAAGCAATTTTCATTAATTTGAAATAAATCTTATATATTACGACCATTGGTATTAATCGTTCTATCATGTGGTAGTTATGGGTTTTAATTTGAAGGATTAAAAAACTCATTATTGTCTTGTCTTTAAGAGCAAGAGTAATATTTGGATGATATTCAAATTGGATTGGTCCACTACTAAAACTGGTTTCAATTGTTGTATGAATTGACCTTTCATACACTAATTCTTTAGCATCTTTAAGGATTGTGAAGATAAAAATATTTAGACGTAGCTTAGTAAGAGGTTTCGCTCTTATTTGGACTAAACTTAGATGCATATAATTCTATTCTTTTGCATATTTTTTTATTGAATCTGTATTTAAAAGTTTTATTGTTGTTAAGCCATCTGAAACAGTGATATCTTTTTCTTTAGTGGTTATCACATAATCATTTTTCCCAAAAAATTTCCATTTGGCTATTTGGTATGTTTGATCATAAGAAGTTTTAAGTATTTTTCATTTATCTATTGCCTTATCAAAATTTTTCAAATATATTTCATTTCTATTATTTAGTATAGATTCTTCTGATTGCTCAGAAGGAGCAAAGCTAGAAGAGGACATAGTTTTTCTAAGTAAATTTATATTTTCAAAAGAGAGTAATTTATCTGATCTTATAAATCTAATTTATAGGACTAAATTAAATCTAATACTGTGATTTTCAATTTTTGACCCTTTTGCTACCCTTAAATCAAATCAGAATTTATATCAAGTCTTGGTTGCCCTATCACAATACTAAACTTTTTTACAAAAGATTCGTCCTAAGTGATTAGCAAATTTAAGATTTAGATTTTTACTAAGAAAATTGTCTCACTCAGAAAATACAGACTTACTTAAAACAACTATATACTCTCTCCTCGGCTTTTATATCAATTAGCACTCAGGAAGTGATATGCCTAATAAGAGATACTTAATAAGAGTAAGACAGTATAAGAAACTTTTAATTTTATCTAAAATATATATTAGCTAAATAAAACCCTTCTTCAAGTAGAGAATAGGCCCAAATTATATAAAATAAAAATTCTATTGCATTTTCTAAAAATTGATTATATTTAATTAAATCGTTTCCATTATTATCTTTAGTTTTTTGAGACATTAAACATTTATTATTATTTTATTATTCTTAGATAATTATATATATATATATATATGTAAACACTAACCTAGTAAACATATATAACATCGAAGTGTTGTGCCCTTGTAACGATCGAAATAAGCTAAGTAACAACAAAAATCAACTCAAGTCAACCTCTACTCTAAAGTATTACACAAAAGATAAATGTTTTTAATAGTTTATTCTCGAGTTCTAAGTCTTTAATCTATACTTAATTAATTATAGCCTAAAATAATGCTATAGATTGAACAAGTATCTAAGTTAATAGTCCTTAAAACATATTATAATTACTTATAATTTATAAATCATTATTTAAATAAGTTAAGGGAATGTACAATAAATGGAAATAAAGTAGATTAAATAAGAAGAAAAGATCATGGGGAGAATCATAGCCGTAAACCCTTCTGTACACAACATCTTGAAAATTACATTCAAGATAGCACTTCTTCTCCTTTCATGAGCTTCATGGTTGGAAAAACGCCTGTGTTTCTTGACTGTGAATCCTTTATTACAATAAAACATTCCCTTTTCTTTGAAAATCATCTCTCCAAACTCCATCAAAACCTTACACTTCAATTCGAATCAATCATCATTGATAACTTAATCCTTAAACTTGTCTAATCATGATCAAATCAATATTTTAAAGTTATAGAAATAATAAAGGTGTAACTTTAGCTAAATTTTGCACCATGGCTTGTGTTATTGATCAACTTTAATACATACACAATGATCTCCTTCAATTAGAATTGATAAGAATACTTAGAAAATGTTTTTTCCACTATAATCAATTCTTGAAGCATTAACTTACCATGTTATACATACCTAACCATAGAATCCTTTGCTTGTTTTCAACGGATTAACCAAGATATGAAGCTTTATTTAGAAAACCATGGTTAGATTTGTATGAACACATTGAAACCCTTAAGCTAACCATAAAAATCGCATAACTTACCTTGATCTTTTGTTGACTTGACAACTAATGCTATAAAGAGGCATGTGATAAGGGTTAGATTGTGTGAGGAAAAGGAAAAGGAGGATGGTGAACCTAGTGTTAAGGATTATGGATTTGTTGACTTTTATATGTTTAAGAATAAAAAGTTAGTTATGCCTTCACTTCTTACTTTTTAATTATCCTCTTGCCATTACCCTTGCTAATTTAATTCTTTTAAAATTCCTTAGTTTATTTGAGGTTTTACTTAAATAGATAAATTTAAGGTGTTGTTGGAATTTTCTTGTTGGCCCCTTGAGATAAGGCTCCTAAACTCTTGAAGCTATGGATGTGTAGAGGGATTTAAGCTCTTGAAATGATGATTTGATTGACTTTCTCTTAGACGCCACTTTATAGAATCTCTTGGGAAACATTTTCTTTTATGAGAGCTCAGTAAAGGAAGATAGAAGGATATGGAAAAGGGATCCAAGAGGTGAGGTCATAATTAAGTTTACCCTTCAAGTTCTTTAATGTATTCTGGTGGAGAGAGTCTATAGAAAATTCAATTGAATTTGAAGGACTTTAGCTTATCCAAAAATCTAAATGTTTATTTAGAAGCTATCACATGATGCCTAACTTAGTTAAATCTACAAAGG
The DNA here is from genome assembly GCA_024138015.1 of Lumnitzera littorea. NCBI lineage: Eukaryota > Viridiplantae > Streptophyta > Magnoliopsida > Myrtales > Combretaceae > Lumnitzera > Lumnitzera littorea. The sequence continues at coordinate 89,080,995 of JAMXBB010000008.1, read as the reverse complement.
TGTAGAATCGATAAAAATTCTAAATGCCTCTCCATGGAACTGTAGAGGAATCTACTAAACATATCTTCTTATGTTGTCCATTTATCGAAGGGATCTTGAAGAGATTGAGCTAATTATGGCCCCAAATCATTTTGTTTAATCAATATACCAATGAAAACAACTAAATCGACAAAAATATAAAGAAAAAATTTAAAGACTACTTGGTCATGTTCCTTCCTATTTATCTTATGAGTTATTTGGCTAAAACAAAATAAACGTTTGTTTAGCTAGGCTCTGGAAACATGAATTGCTTCAATCAATCCTTAGCTCATGCAACTAAATACTGAGCTTTTCAAATAAAGTAAACTTTAACAATTAGTCTTTGTGATTACTTGATACTTTGGACTCCTCTAGAAACCAATTTGCTCAAATAAAATTGTGATGGTGTTATTAACCTAACTATTTGAAAGTTTGGTATAAGAGGCATCATTAGGACACATTTTACTACCTTAGAGGGTAGTTTCTCAAAAAAATTGCATCTGCTTCTTCCTTAAACTAGAATCATAGAGTATCTATTAAAGATTGAATTTTGCTTATGAATTAAAAGGGATAAGATTAGTTATTGAGACTAATTCAGTAAAAGCTATTCAATGGGTCAATCTAATAATTTTGATCTCATAAATCTTTATTGGTTTATAGATTTATCTGGACAAAGAATCTTGAATTTCAGTAAAGTCAGTCTCTAAGCTATAATAAGGGAATAAGGCATTACCTTCCTTGTGTTGCAATAAATAATGCTAAGGATGTTGCGTTATGTGATTTCTTTTTGGCACTAATTATCATATTATAACTTTGAAGAGGGAGAATCGAACTTAGTTTATCCCCTTAAGAAATCAATGTTTATATTATCAGGCTATGACGATTTTGGCGTGATCTATGATACTTTACTAGTTTCTTTTTTTTTTTTTGTTGTTTTATCGAGGCTAATGTCACATATGATACCCTAACTTTATTAAAATACATAATTTATTACTTGTCACAGTTGTCAAACTCACAATTCTATTTATAATCTCTTGAGGGTTTATAAAACTGAAATGTAAAAATGTAATTTTCTTTAACTTATATAAAATAACTATAGATACACTTATGGTAATTATAAAAAAACTTGAAATATATTATGGAAATAAATAACTAAAGAAATTAAATTCCTTTTCTATAAAAAAAATTCTAAATTTATAATCTAACATTCATGAGAAAAGAATAAGCAGAGTTGAAACTAGTTTCTTTTTTCCATTATTTTGTTTAAAAAAAGCATAAATTAAAGAGAACTAACTGATTTAACTCATTTTAAGTTATTAATGGTATAAATTAAATATATGGTTTTTCTTATAAATTATCCTATTGGAGTTGCAACCTGAATAAATGCTATGAATATTAAAGAAGGGATTAGGAGAGAAAAAAAGAGAAAAAAAAATTGAAATAGAATAATGAAGATGATTTAATGCCTTAATAGTTGATAGGACAGTAAAAGCCTAATTATGTTATTTTATTTTTAACTATTCAACTCATATATGCAAAATCGATGAAATTGATTAAAACGTAAGTTTTTATTGAGTTTAATATATAAAATTAGTTAAAAATATAAATTTTTATAAAAAAATGATTTTATGTATGAATTAACTTATAAAATTCTATTAAAATCGTAAACTCGTAAAATCATATAAGTAGAATTATAATTTTGACAACTATATTACTTGTACTTTGAAAATATCGATTTATTATTTAATTGAAATTTACATGATTATTTTTATTAGATAAACTAACGAAGTTAAATACATTTACCAATGTAGACATAAAGACGAATCAGAAATTAAACATTTCGACCATGCTCTAACCTTGGTTGGTCAAAATTGCCGCTTAGAGCAAAGTAGCTAGCGATCCACTTCAAAAAGTAGGTCATTTAACCTACTAATGATCATTGGTCAATTCCTGATTCGTTTTTATATTCACGTTAGTAAACGGATTTAATAAAATTGGTTTAAGTAGAAAAAAAAACAAAAAGGGAAAAAGAATATGGAAATTTCAATTAGATAGTAAATTGATTTTTTTAAAAATATAGATAAAATTTATATATATGAATAAAATTCAGATATTATTCACGACATTAATCCATTTTATCTTGAGCTGTTCTAGGCCGATCGTTATTGTCTTCACTTTTATGTGTAAAAGAAACTACCACTTAAAAAAGAGAGAATTTCTTTGTATATTTTTAATATTATTACATGGTCGGTACACCCATCACGTTTTCCCAATAAATGATACCACGACGATGACGCAAATTAAATATTGGGCCATATCTTGCCGGCGACGTGAATGTCACGTTTGGCTAAAGACACGTTGCTTTTGTATGCGGAGAGGACACCTTTTATATAATTGCTTTGTTGTTGTCTTCTTCACCAGTAGCGTTTGGACGTACAATTAGATAGATATATGTGTGAGAAAATATATAATTTTACTTCGGAACTTACTCAGTAATTATTCAATAATTTTTAATTAATTGAGGTTGTTTGGGCTGAATATGTTATGACTAGAAAAGGAGGAAGAATTATTATAATTAATTGATGTGGAAGATTTCACCAGTTATATAATTAATATGTGAGGATTTTACAAGATAATAGAAGTAATATGATAGAATACTGGACAACATTTCCTCCTTTTAGAAATTACTAGCAAATAAGAAAATAAATCGAATTTTGAGTTTTTATATTTATACTCTTTCTCTTAGAAAACTTCGTTTGTCAATGCTAGCTATGATCATATGGAGAAAAAAAATTCAAACTGGTCGTATTTTTTGGTATGGGAAAATCCAATTGGTTTTAGACAATAGTGTTTTGTTTAGGGGAAGCCATAAATCTGATATCCTTTATTTCTCACCTATTTAAATCGGTCTAATGAACATATCCATCGTAACAAATTAAAAGATTTTACTAGCGGGGCTTCAATTTGTAAAACAAGTTCAACCTAAATAGATATTACTCAGCCCTCAATAAAATCCATATACAATGACGTTATCATAATCATATCAACAAATGAATGCTTAAACGGAGTGGTATATATATATATGTATAAAACATGTTAGGGTGTGATAATACTAATACAAATGTATTGAATTTGTAAAAGACCTGCGAAGTTAAATATGCTTGGAATATATATATATATATATATAACATGCTTGAAATTGATTAATCAATTGAAACTTGATTATCAATTCCTCTATTACCAAATGATGATATGAAGATTCATCATTTTACAATAGATTAAATTCTATTCTGTATCTTGTAAGCATATCTAATATGTTATAATTTGGGGGAAAAAAAAAAGCTCCATTAGGAACATCGATAGCAAAGCTCCTCCTTTCATTATAATCTAAAAGTTCATGGGGGTAATTTGGACAAATGTGAGAAATTAGGCCTGATTGCAAACCATCAAAAGTTTGGAGTTTAATTTTTTCTTGTTTGGCCGAAAGGAAGTTCTTTTATTAATTACCCATTATCAAATTGGGTATCAGAAACTAGAGTGTCCACATGAGATCCAATATGAAAAAGGGATAAGCTTCAGGAGAGGAGATGGGGGCTAAACTACCAATCCATCGGACATATTCCCTTCCTAGTAGAAGAAGCCACCCGATTAGCCATTTATTAGCCTTTCGAGGAATAAAACAAACCAAAACATTCATACTACTGCTTGAAACTAGACTTTTGCAAGCCCTAATGTAATGAGCCGAAGCCCAGTGTAAAGACTCACAAGGCCTATTATACACTTTGACCACATTGAGACAATCAGACTCCACTAGAAGTCTTGGCCACCCTTCTTCACATGCTAATTCTAAACCTAGTAACACTGCCTGACTTTCCACTTCCTCCGTATTCACTCCAAAACAAATCTCAGCTCTTCCTACAACCACTCGGCCACTATTGTCACGCGTTACCGCACACACTGTCGTATGACTACCTCTCACCATCCACATTTATTTTTATCACATCAACCTCTAGTTTTGTTCATCTCTCCTCTTCTCCTTCTTTGGTGGCTCTAACATCAGATATAGCGTTTCCTAAAAGAACTTTCTCTGATAGGATTCATAATTCCTGTAGACATCTTCTCGCCACATTAGTAGCCTTACCCGATCTATCTTCTCTCCTTCAAACACCACTTTACACCTTGTTTTCCAAATGTACCACTCCACAACACTCATTAAAGTCTCAAGTTCAAATATTTTCCTTGGCATAGCTTTCGTTATTGACTCAAACAATTCAAAAAAGTTGTTCACTGTAGATCTGTCCACCCTCAAACCTAAACATCTAAACCGCATTGCCTCTGTCCAGCCGCAAAACAATAGAGCATGTTCTGTTGATTCAACTTCCCTACACAGTGAACACAAAGGAGAGGAAGCAACGTGTCGTTGATGAAGGTTTTTAGTTTTTGGAAGAGTGTTAGATCCAATTCGCCAAAGGAAATGAAGAACCCTTGGTAATGTTTTCATATTCCCAATTTTCTTTCAAAGTGTTATGTTTACAGAACTTGCAGATGCTATGTTCTGAATAAAGATTGTGGCTTTATGCGTTTTCAGGTGATGATATACTGTTTTGACCGTGCAAGTCCCATTATGCTGATAGGGCCAAATGATGGAGTCCAACTGATATCTTCGGCTAATAGGTATGTTCTTCACTGCCACTACTTCATTTTCATGCATAAAGTATCTCAATTTCTGCACATCCCATGTACTACCATCCTCCGCAAAAAATTCACTTACTTTCCTTCCTATTAGGATGCCATCTTCCTTACCCTCCGGCTTATACCCCTCCAAATGAGGAATCCATCTATCCAGACCAGCATCAACATTCTGTCCATCACCTATCTCTCATAGGCCTTCCTCAAAAAAACACTTCTTTCCCTTTAAGATGCTGCTCCATGCCCATGAAGCTTTTCCTCCTTTACTTGCATCTTTAAGGTCTCTATCCAGATAATACAAACCCTTTAAAACTCTCACCCATAGCTCTCCCTGGCTTTTCTCTAATCTCAATGCCAATTTTGTTAGTAATTCTAGATTATAAGTTTGCAGATCCTTAGACCCTAGGCCTCCATATTTCTTTGCAAGAGTTAATTTGTCCCAACTACTCCAGTGGATTTTATACTCTTGTTTCTGCTATCCTCGAAAGAAATTAGCCACCAACGCATTCACCTTGTGACACCACTTGGCCGGGTAGCAAAAATAAGACATTGAGTAAGTTGGGATTGCAGCTACTACTGACTTGATAAGTGTTTCTCTACCAGCCTCAGATAGTAACTTTTGTTTCCATCCCTTTAGTTTTTTAATCACCTTATCCATTACAAAGGAAAATGCTTCATACTTTGAGTGTTCCCAAATCATGGGTAAGCCTAGGTACATGCCCGGAGAATCTGACACTTGTATGCCCAACACATTTCCCACATCCAGTCTAATCTGACTTGCTGTATTTCTGCTAAAGTATACACTGTACCTATGCAAATTAACTTTTTGACTAGATGCCGTACAATAAGCATCCAAAATCCTAACCGATCTCCTGACTTCTTGTTCTTTCCCCTTGAGGAAAAAAAGGGAATCATCTGCAAAAAAAATAGGTGAAAAAGAGTGGGGCAAGACAGTTTCATTGTTATTCCACCAATTTTACCCAAGTTAACATGACACTCAATACCTCTTGATAATACATCCACAAGCAAAATGAAGAGGTAATGTGATAGAGGATCCCCTTACCTCAGGCTCCTACTTGGTTTAAAGTGAAACACTCTTTTTCCATTCATCATGATATTAAAATCAAATGTGGAAACACAAGTCATTATCCGATGCACCCATTTCTCGCAAAAGCCATATTTCAACAAAATTTTCCTTAAAAAGGTCCTTTTAACCTGGTCATAAGCCTTATTCATGTCAATCTTGGGTGCACAAAAACCTTTCCTACAATTCGTTTTATTTTTAATAAAGTGGAATGCTTCATTAGCAATTATAACATTGTCATGAATCATTCTTCTTGATATAAAAGCACTTTGATTTTCAGATATGAGCTCATTTAGGAATGGTTTCAACCTATTGACAAGGATTTTTGAGACAATCTTATAGATAAAATTACATAAACTAATAAGATAGAATTGGGACACTTCATGAGGATTTGACACTTTAGGAATCAAGACCATATCTATAGTATTGGGAGAAGGAGGGAAAGTACCTTAATGGAAAAAAGTTTTGACTACTTCCGTGATCGACTTTCCCATGATGTTCCAGAGTTTCTAATAAAATATACCCAAGAATCCATCTGGTCCAAGGGCTTTTAAGCCCCCTAATTGAAAGACAGCCTCTTTTACCTCCTCATCATCCACTTCACAGCAGTGTGTGATTCATTTCATCACTAACTCTTTGTTCCAGCCACTCAAGACATTCTTCATCCCCCATAGTACTTCCAGCCTTGTAGAGATTAGCAAAATGGTCACTAAATTCCTTCACAATAGCACTTTCTTCCTCAATCTTGCCACCATTATCCTTCTGAATTTTGAGTATTTTACTCTTACTCCTATGTATAAGAGTAAAATGGTGGAAAAAAGAAGTATTTCTATCCCCATATTATAGCCAATTCGTCCTCGCCCTTTGATGCCAATACTTTTCCTCATCCCACAATTCATTTAACTCACCAAACAACTTTTCTTCTTCTTCAATGTCCAGACCTCTAGGGTCACTTTGCAATGCTGTTAGCTCTTGCAAAACGCAATTAATCTAAGTCTTATTATTAGGGAAAGTAGTCTTACTCCATGGAATTAACTTCTAGTGACATTTTTTCTAAATTATCAAGTACCACATCCCACTTGCTTGAATGAGTCCTTTCTATCCAAAACCCATCAACTACTTTCCTACACTCAAGTGAAGACAACCACATGTTCTCAAACTTAAACATATTCCTTCCTTTTCTATCTTCTGCAAATAAATGGATCAATAATGCTACATGGTCAGAAGCAATAGTTGGAATGTGTTCCACTTTGCATGTTGGGAATAATTCTATCCATTCCAAGGATACTAATCCTCTGTCAATCCTCTCACGTACAAATGCTTTCTCTTCCCTCTTATTGGTCTAAGTGAATTTAGGACCTATATAACCAATATGTTTTAGTTTAGTATCTTCTATCATCCTCCTAAATCCTCTAACAACCCGCTGGTTAACCTTCTTAGTACCTTCTTTTTCGCGCTCAAATAGCATTGCATTGAAATCTCTTACACACAACCAAGCTTTTCTACCATCTCTAGCCATACTTCTAATTGTATCCTACAAAACCCTTTTAAAGTGAAGATCAGTTGAGGAATGTACCCAAGTAACATGCCCAATACTACTTCCATCTGCCCAAAAAACTTCAGTATCAATGAAGAAGTCACAATACTGCAAAATTTGGATATCTATGCTATTATTCCACCACAAGGATAATCCCCCCACCAATCCTCTTCTCTCCACATAGAAATTCCCTCTAAACTGCATCCTATTTCTACTTTACTTTCTTTATTTTTTGTCTCCATCAATAAAACAACACTAGGATTAAAGTTATTTATTATGCCTTGCAAATTTCTAACTGTCTTGGGAGGCTTAATCCCTTGACAGTTCCAACAAAGAAAAATCATGGCGATCTTGTGGCTGTTTGAGGCAAGTCACCACCGCCTTCATTATTATAAGCTATCACCAGAATATCAATCCAATTGGTAATTCCTCTATTGTTGCTTTTGTTATCTTAACTGCCCTCTTATATTTCCTCTCCAATTTTTCTTGACTTTTTGCTTTTGTTATTTTTTTTCATCTTGTTTTTCAATTTTTTTTTTCTTTTTTCAACTTGCATATTTTTATCCTCCATAATCATATTTTCCTCCTCATTTTTTTCTTCATTATTTTCTTTTATCATAATACTTCTATAATCTGACTTTATATTTTTCCCAGCGAAATGATTATGTAATTCCTCCCTTGTTCTTTTTAGATTGAGCTTTCTAAGAGCATATGACATTTCCAGCAAGTTAAATCTTATGGACTGCTCTGTGATTACCTTTTGCTCAGGTATTTCTCTCTCTACCACCCTCTTAACATCACCTGCACTAACTTTCTCCTTCCTCATCTCTCCATATTCAGAAATCATTACCACTCCCTCGCCCTTCCTCCTAGAGCTGCTTTCACCTCCCCTTTCTTCACTACCTTCCACATTCAAGTTAATGTCATAAGATTGGTTTGAACAGGCCTTGCTTTTTTGAGTATTGAGCTGGTTATTATTAGGTTCATAAAAACCTGGATTGAGAAGAGTTTGGTGCATTTGCTTTCACAAAACAAGAGCTGGTTGTGTCTTTAGTAACAAGGTTAGTGTTTGGGTGCATATGAAGGTTTGATGGAGGTGATAGGTATAAAGGTTAGGTTTGTCTTTGGTTTTGACAATTAGGGTTCATGTTTTCTTTTGTTGAATTGTTTTGATTCATGTTGTACTCTTCCTTTTCCCATTTTTTTACACTTCCTGCTTTTAACCTAAGCCCCATTCCTTCCTCTCCATTCTTCTCAAATTCATACAGTTTACTCACACGACCCAATCTCCCACACTTAAAACACCAATCATTCAATCTTTTGTATTTTAGAAATACTTTGTATCTCTCATTCTCTCTTTTCCTTACCCAAATATCGGGTTTTAGAGGAACATGTATGGGAATTTTCACTCTAACCCTCAAGAAAGTTCTTCTCTCCCCCTTACTTGAACTAAAGGGTTCGACTTCCAACACTTCACTTATCTTACTCCCAATCACTCTTGCACTGTTTAGATTCATTTGATCTAATCTCAATCCACGGATTTGAATCCAAAATGTCATTAGATTCAAAGGTATATCCTCTATTTTCTGGCATTTCTTCCATTCTTCAATCACCATACGATGACCCAAGACCACCCATGGACTTTCATTCAAGATCCTCTTTAAACACAATCTTTCTCAGAAGCTCAACAAATACATATTAGCTTGGATGTGATTAATGGCATTAACACCATAACCCTTCCACGTGTTTTTCAACACATTCATTATAACAGTCTTATTTAGCATCTTATCCGTTACAATTTTTGCTACTGCTAATATCTTAATACCGTTTGTTCCATATTGGATCTCATAAGATGGATCTTCAAGGTATACTCTATCCAACTCTGGAATTGTGGAATTGTCTCTCACTGGATGTGCAGCCATAAGATCTGGAATCAAGACCAATAGACAATCAAGCATAATCAAAGGATATAAAACAATTTATTTATTGGCTAAAGAAGGAATTAGTTGATTTGAACAAAACACTAGAAGAAAAAGAAATGACGAAATTCAGAATACTAGAAGAAAAGATTAAGAGACTTGATTCAGTACACTAAAAGTGCAGAGAATTTCGATGGTATATACGCTAGGCATGACGACAAATAATCCCTAAATCAATATGATATGCTTTTTTTTTTTGGCTACCTAAAAAACAAAGAAACTTACAGAAATGGAGGACTACGAAGAAAAAAGGACGGAATGCAATTTAATAGAATAGCTTAACTCTGGAGAAAACAGTGTTGAAATCAGTGAAATGATTCAAACAAGTCATACAACCCATTTAGCAAAATAAGAAACATAAGAATCAATAACAAAAGGAAACAATCTATTAGTGTGAGCTCTCTCCAAAATTAGAGGACATGCAAGATTTATGAGTTTAATTGTTTACTGAGAAAAGTTTTAAAAGCTTATTTTAGCATTAGATATGAACAATCTTTCTAATACATTTTCACCATTTTTTTTATAATATAATTGAAAATTCGATCTACTATAAAATATATGAGAGGCATATATCTGCTTTCTTTCCTTCGACCAACCTTGTCATATTCTAGGCATTATACATTAAATAATTTGAAGCTCTTTTATTTTTATACATATAGTAATGCACGACCTGCTGTAAAAAAGTTAAAAAAAAAGGAAAAAGTAAAAGGAAAATAATAAGGATTAAAAAAAAGATGTAAACGTTCCCACTTAAGAAAAAGAAAAACCACTCTTTTGACTGGAGGGAAAATTTAAAAAAAAAATGAAGAAGTATTTGATGAGATCCGAAGATTAATTGATGAGTTTGTTAACTTATTTCTTATAGAGTTGCTCAAAGGGCTACTCTCAGTTCGAGACATAAAACATTGTATTGATTTATAATTAGGTGTGGTTCTACCAAATTGATTTGCCTAGAACGAACTCTATCTGCTTAGAATGAACTTTGAGCAAGTAGTCGAGTTTAAAAGGCAAGTGGATGACTTTATAAAGAGAGGTAACATGGGAGAGCATGAGTTATTGTGCTGTACTAGCTGTACTCGTCCTAAAGAAGGATGATTTGTAGTGTATTTGCATCAACAACCAAGTTATCAACTGTATCAAAGTATAGCTTTCCAATACCGAGACTTGATGATAAGTAAGATTAGCTTCATGATACCAAAATATTTTCAAATATTAATTTGTGAAGTGATTACCACCAAATTCGCAAGAAATTAGGTGATAAGTGGAACACTTCCTTTAAGGTTAGGTAAAGTCTCTATGAATGGTTAAATATGTTGTTTGGATTTAAAAATGCATCGGGCACATTCATGAGACTTGTGAAGCATGTGATGCATCCGCTAATCAAAACATGTGTGGTTGTGTACTTTGATGATATATTGGTGTATAGTGTCAATATGAACAATTATGTTCAACATCTCTAAGTTGTTTTTAATATTTTACGAGTTGATAAGTTATATAGGAATTTGAAGAAGTATACATTTTACTAAAGTAAAGTAATTTCTCTTGGGTATATAGTATCAAGGGAAAGAATTTGAGCAAAGGAGGAAAAAGTTCGAGCTATCGCAAAGTGACTAACATTAAAGAATATCATTGAAGTTCGAAATTTTCATGGTCTTGTATATTTCTATAGGAGATTCATTAAAAAATTCAGTACCATTATAACCCTCTTGATCGAGTTGATGAAAAAGAGTGATGGATTCTAATAAAATGATCAAGTCGAGTAGAACTTTAGAGAGATTAAAGAGAAGTTCACCTTTATCCCTATCTTGACTCTGTCTTATTTTAACAAGTTATTTGAGGTGGAATATGATGCGTCTGGCATTGGCATTAGTGTAGTACTGATGCAAGCATGATGCCTAGTTGCCTACCACAATAAGAAGTTTAGTAGTGCTGTACTAAACTACTCCGAGTATAAGAAAGAATTATGCTTACTATTATGAGCTCTTATTGTCTTGTAACACTATTTGCTATTACGAGTTTATAATTTATATTGACCATGAGTTATTGAAGCATCTTAAAAGTTAGAATAAACTTTTTAAAAGGTATGCCAAGTGATTAGAGTTTATGAAAAGTTTTTCCTATATGATCCGACATAAGAAAGGAAGCACTAACGTAATCGCCGATGCTCTGTCATGTTAGCAAACCTTATTGAGTACTTTGTAGATGAAATTATTAAGATTTTCACTTATCATTGAGAAGTTTGCTGGTGACCCCCATTTTGGCCCCATTTTAGAGTAGTGAAGAAAAAGAGTTGGTATTGAAGGATATTACCCTAAAGATGGCTGTCTATTTAAGGAGAGGCTATGCATATCGAACTGTTCCACATGTGAGCATTTGGTTAGGGAAGCTTATAGTGATGGATTATCTAGTCACTTTAGAGAGACTAAAATGGTCAATCTGTTAAAAGAAAACTTTTATTGGTCTGGTTTAGTAAAAAATGTCAATGAGGTAGTCGGTAGTTGTGAAGTATACAAGAGGGCAAAAGGAAAGAGAGATTCACATGAAGAGTATATGCCTCTATCTACGTCGATCTTACCTTGGGCCAATCTCACTATGGACTTTGTCTTAGGATTGCTCTAGACATGTAGAGGAAAAGATTTAATTTTTGTTGTAATGGATTGCTTTAATAAAATGATACATTTTATCTTATACTATTGAACTAACAATACTTTATATGTTGTCGATTTGTTTTTGTAGGAACTTGTTTGACTACATGAAGTGCCAAAAACTATTGTTTTGAATCATAACACCAAATTCTTGAGCTATTTTTAAAGCTCTTTGGAGAAGACTTGGGATTAAACTTGTGTTCAACTCTAGTATCTATTACTAGATTGATGGTCAGACTGAAGTGTTGAAATAGGACATTAGGTAATTTGCTTAGAGCTATCTTGGGAAAGAATTTGAAAGATTGGGATCTATGTTTACTAATTGTGGAATTCACATACAATCGAACTATCCACAGTACTATTGGGAGGACTTCATTCAAGGTTGTCTATGGTCTTAATTCCACTATTTCACTATATTTGAACGGTACCTCTACAACAATTGAAAAGAGTTAATCTAGAGTCGATCAAGCCTAAGAATTATAAGCGCTACATTAGTCGGTGTTAAGGAAGATCACTAAGTTCAACCAATGATAACAAGAGATCAGTAGCCAAAACTATCTTATTTCTTTTAAACCAAGAGACTCAGTATGGATTTACCTTAGTCGAGAAAAATTTTCACACGATGCAGAACAATTTATCTCCTCAAGCTAATGATTCATTCAGAGTCTTGAAAAAGATCAATTGCAATGCTTACCAGATTGAATTGCTCAAGAACTATGGTGTTTCTTCTACCTTAATGTGTCTAACCTAACTTCTCATCGATTAAAAGAAGAACCAACAGATGCTACTATAGAGTAAGAGCCAGAAATCTTTTCAGATTTGAAGACAAATCTTTTCAATCCTTAAGTTGACGATAGGAATCAGCTCCTTGGACTAGTCACATGTAGTCAAGCTAGAGGACTTAAAGGACTTAAGTGAAGAATACTAGCTCAAAGCTCCATCCAAAGCAAAAAATTTCTATTTCGACCTCCATGTTTCACTTTATTGTCAACTCGAGTACCGAGCTCTCATGTGTGCCAGTATAGTTTCTAAAGCTACGGAGCAGATGTATCGACTTGTTGAGCAGCCTTATGTATCGTAGAGCTCTTCCATGAGCTAGATAGCATTTAAGCAAACCAACCTCAAACCTCTATCCAAGCCTATTAGCATCTAACCCTAATCTATGCTAAACCATGAGATACTTAACCTAACTTGAAGGGGATCTAGACATCTTTGATTGACCAAGCTTTGACTTAAGCTAAATCGGGTCCACTATGACTACAAACTCTTTCCTTCACCTTTGTCCAAATTGTATCATTCTTTTGACACCAACCACCATATGGCATGTATTTTCTAACACAACATTTTAGAATGATTCCTTATTTTTTCATACAAAATATTTTTTATCTTTTTTTACTCGTTTTAGTATATTTCATGTATTCCAAATTATAAATTAGCCTTTTTTGTCTTTTCATATATGCTTACAACCCTAATGTGGTTAGTATACAAACCCCATTTGTTGTATGCAAATACGTCAATTACATTATCAGATTATTATAAGTTTCCTTTATGAGTAACCTTAGTGTTCTTATTTTCTTCTTAACTCATATATTCTCTCTAACAAGGAGTAATTATGAGCGATTCTATAGTTTGGACAAGCAAGTAATATTTGGTGGATTGTAGGCTGAGTAAGATCGATTAATGTATCAAATGCAATTGGTAACTGCTCGAATTTCATTAGTCTTCTTTTATTTTCTTTTGGTTCTTTCATTGTGATGCTTCTCCATATGTTCGACTCTAGAGATGTATTAGAAATAGAGCAAAAAATGGAAGGACCTATAAAGGAGGATAGCAATACTTTAGCCTAAGAGGCAAATGACCCAAGACTAAGGGAAATACTAGAGATGATAAAAAAAAGGCTTAACCCAAAATTCTCAAGCTAAGTTGGTGCTAGAGTAAGGAGGCTAAACAAAGAAATATTGGATGAAGGATGGGTTGCTTTATCGTAAGGGAGGAAGGTTACATGTTTTAAATCATAAGAACCTTTGGATAAGGATCATAAAGAGGCATCACAACCCGAAGGACCCAACTCATCCAGATTCTTTACCAAACATTAGCTAAGGTAGTAGACAAGTTCCACTGGTCAAAGATGTTACAAAACATAGAAGCCTTTGTAAAAGCTTGTGAGGTAAGCCAGATAGAAAGGAGGGAGACCCTAGCAACCATATGAAGGAACTCACTTAAGGAACAAGGCAAGAAGGTGGGAGAAAGGCAAAAAGATCCTATAAGGGTGCCTAACGCGAGTCTAGGCTAGCCATCTTGCCTAAAGTACTTGGTAAACTAGAAGGGTCTACCCTAAAGTGAAGCTACTTAGGAGAATGTCGTAGACTACATTTATTATTTTGGACATCTAGTGGAAGAGTTCTTTAAGAAGTGGAAGGCGATGGGGACATTGCCATTTTAGGTGAGGGAGAATATTACGAGTTGTTTCCCTAAGCCCATTTTTGGCTTTTTTACATTATATAAAGAGGTTCAAAGTATGTAAAGCTCATAACTAAGGCTTAGTCCACTTCTTAGAATACTTTAGAAGTGTTCTAATATATTGAACCTTGGTAGGTGGGAGTAGGTAAAGTAAGATAGGTGATATTGTATAATAGCCATTAGATTAAGTATATCTTGGTTGTCTAATTATGGAGGCCCCTTGTATATAAGGGAGTAACCTCTTCATTTGTAACCCATTAAAAAATACAAGTTTTGTTCTTACTTGAGAACTTGCTCTTCTCTAAGTAAGTATATTCTTGTGTGTTCTGGTGAGTAAGGTTGACTTAGTCTCTCTCTCGAGTGCTTAGAGAGTCTAAGTGCCGTACATGAGAGTTAGTAAACACTCTACTTGTGACACTAAAAAAAGAAGCTAAGTTATTATCATTTTTTTTTGTGTTTTCTATTTCTACTTTGCATCTATTATTGATTAAAATATTTATGAACTTAATCCATCTCCTCTAGGACATACTTTTATTGTTCTTATTTTTGCAAAACTTAATAGTGGCTTCACAATTAGTTCTTACTAAAATTGTAGCTTTATTAATAAAAAATAATCTAAAACTATTTAATCCATATATAGCAGCAAGAATCTCCATGTCTATACTCCTTTTTAACCATTTTTTCTTCGAGGGCACCACCACGACATCTATAAACTTCTTCATTTTCTGGGGTATAATTATGATATTTTTCTTTTTAAAATTGCTTTCTATTCGTTTTCACAATCGTTTGTTCCTACAATTAAATAATCACTGTTTAATGGTAACTTTAGGTTTAGTAAGTTTCTTACCAATTTTTCTATCTGTCTTACTTGTTTAAACTCTTAAGATTTAAAGGTTTAACATTACTTGTTTTTGGTACAATTCGTCTGTATATTTTCTTAATTTTTTTATAAATAGTCTTGTATAATTGACTAAGCCTAAAAACTATTGTAAAGTCCTTTTGTCAAAGTTTTCACTAAATTCTAGAACTTTTTTAGAAATACGAGATTTTAACTTAATTTTTCCATTTCCAAAATCTACACCTAAGAACTTTATGTTTTTTATATAGAATTGGGCTTTTTTACCAATTTATAACTATTTCATTTTTAAGGAATTTAGATAAAAAAAATTTAAATGCGACGTATGTTCTTTTTTAGTTTTAAAATGTACTAAAATATCATTTATTATACTCAAACAAATGGATATTTTGAAAAGATCTTATCTATCTTCCTTTGAAAAACTAAAGGAGCATTTTTTAAACTAAAAAGCATATTTAACTATTCAAAATATCCCAATGGGCATGTAAATGTAATCTACAGGATTGACTTTTTGTGTATTTTAATTTGTTAGAATTTCAATTTACAGTCAAATTTACTAAAAATATTATTACCTTGTATTATATTTATTAAATCTATTTTGTTAGGGATGTCATATGCATCTATTCCTATATTATTATTTAAGCATCTATAGTTTATTACCATCCTACTTTTACTTCTAACAATTTCGTTATGT
The DNA here is from genome assembly GCA_024138015.1 of Lumnitzera littorea. Classification (NCBI taxonomy): domain Eukaryota; kingdom Viridiplantae; phylum Streptophyta; class Magnoliopsida; order Myrtales; family Combretaceae; genus Lumnitzera; species Lumnitzera littorea. The sequence continues at coordinate 89,065,033 of JAMXBB010000008.1, read as the reverse complement.
CTTCTAACAATAAATGTTAGACTTCTATAGGGACTATTAAATCCTTTAATGACTCCTAATTTTATAATTCTCTAATGTGCATCTCAAATTCGTTTCTATATAAATTACCACATTCTATTTTCTTTTACCATGTTTATAAATTTGGATTTAGTATATTTAATTTACAATATATTTTATTTATATCCCATAGTTTTATGAGTTTTCACCTATAACTTCTTCTTTTTCCAATTTACTAATTATATTATTTGTCTTTGTTATTTCTATTTCTATGAAATTATAGATTTTTCTATAATTTAAGCAACCATTATGACAATTATGGATTTAGTCTAAATACATAAAGATTAACACTTTTAACCTTTCTTATAGTACCTATTTTAAATGAAAAATGTAAATGTGATGTACAGGGTAAATGTAAAATAAAAATAGTAACACAGAGACAGGAGAAAAATTTTATGAACAGATAATAAAAGATTATGAAAATTTAGAACCGATAAATGACTACTTAAATTACAAAAAGATGTGTAATTTTATAGAAATAGGAATAACGAAAATAGATGATATAATTAGTAAACTAGAAATAGAAGAAGTTATAAGTAAAAACCCCATAAAACTATGGGATAGAAATAAAATATAATGTAAATTAGATATATTTAGTCTAGATTTGGAAATAAGGTTAAAAAAAGATAGTGAAAGAATTTGAGATGCATATTGGAGAATTATCAAAGTCATGAGTCATCAGAAGATCTAATAGTCTCCATAAAAGTCCTGTATTTATTGTTAGAAAACATTTTGTTAGAAAACATAGAAATTGTTTGAGATAAAAGTAGGATGGTATTAGAAAATAGAAGCTTAAATGATAATATGAGAACATACACATATGAAATCCTTGACAAAACAGATTGAATAAACAAAATAAAAGATAATAATATTTTTAGTAAATTTGATTGTAAATTGGGATTCTAGTAAATTAAATTGCATGAGGAGTCAATTTTGTGGACAGTATTTACATGTCTATTGGGACATTTTAAGTGGTTAGTTGTGTATTTTGATTTAAAAAATGCTCATTTAGTTTTTTAAAAAAAGATAGATGAGATATTTTCAAAATATTCATTTGTTTATGTCTATATATATATAGTACATTTTAAAACTGAAAAGGAACATTTATTGCATTTAAAAATTATTTTATTTGAATTTCTTAAAAATAGAATAGTTATAAATAATAAAATGGCTTAATTCTATAGAAAAAAACACAAAGTTCTTAGGTGTAGAAATGGAAAATATAAAAATTAAGTTATAATCTTATATTTTTAAGAAAGTTTTAGAATTTAATAAAAACTTTGATAAAATGACTTTACAACTGTTTTTAGTCTTACTCAATTATGCAAGATCATTAATAAAAAATTTAGGTAAATATACTCAACAATTACACTAGAAAACAAGTAACTTTAACTTTTAAATCTTAAAGAGCTTAAACAAGTAAGATAGATAAAGAATTGGTAAGAAACTTACTAAACTTAAGGTTACCATTAGATAGCAATTATTTAATTGTAGAAATAGACAATTGCGAAAACAGATGAGGAGTAGTTTTAAAATAAAAAACCTCGTAAATATGCCAAAAAAAAAAAGAAGAATTTTGTAGATATAGTAGTCGAACGTTCAAAGAAAAAGGGTTACTAAGTGGTAAAGACTTACTTTTATATATTATTAAACAATTTTACGTAAAGCCACTATCAAGTTTTACAAAATAAGAATAATAAAAGTATGTCTTAGAAGAGATGTATTAAGTTTATAGATATTTTAATCAATAGTAGATATAAAGTAGAAATAGAACACAAAAGGAAAAGACAATAATGTACCTAATGTTTTGAATAGATAATTTTCCATGGAGAATTACAACAATAGACTAGTTTAATCAAATCCAATGGGTCAAAGCCCATGAGCATTTCCAATTAATAGTAGACGAATGGATATGGCAAATAGACAATGGCTGATAACCTTTAAGCCCACTTTAAGACCCAATAGTATTAATAATAACTTATTTCTCATGATGAACTATAATGAAATACAATTCCCTATTTACCAAAAAGGTTTATCTTTATAATTTAAATAATCAAATAAAGTAGATGTAGACAAAGCCCAAAAGGTCCTCATCGATGTCACTTGGAGACTTCAAACCATAGAAAAAAATAAATTTAAAAGTTTGTGTGATCTTATTAAGTTACTTTATAAAAATAAATAATGAATTTTCCTTAGATAGTAAGGTACACATTTTCCACAGAGTAAAAATTTTTATTGTTCTGTAGTTATGAATGGATTCAATCGAGGAATTTACAAAGAATGGTATAAAGTAATTTCTTAAATTCTATATTATATTATCTAATCTGCAATGGATGTAATTCTGTTGTGAAGGCAAGACAAAAAATGATCGAATTTCTCTAGAATAAAGATTTTTTAATAAGTCCATAGTTAATTAGTGAATATAGTCCCCAAATAGAAAAGAAGCCACTGGTAGAAAAGAAAGAGATTTTAGACAAGTGGCAAGCCTTTAAATAAGTATTTCCTTGACATTACATAAGACATGAAGAAGATAAAGATATTTTATTTGAATAAATATTTGCATATATTTTCTTTAAAATGCATTTATATGTAGAAAAATTATCATCAAAATGTAGATAGTACAATAGCAAATTGGCATAAAACAATTTTTAGGAATCATTTCATGTTTTACAATTCCATACATTAAAACTTATGGAAAAAAACATTTCTCCCTATTTATTTAAGAATGAAAATAATAAAGTAAAATTCTGTATTTATAAATTTGGCATAGAATTACAAACTTTTCTTAGTATTTTTGTAGGTGGATATTGTTTTCTAGAACAAACATTGTTAAATTATGGCTTAATAAACATGATTAAAGGTACACTTGATCAATTCTAGCACTCAAAATTTAGCTCCATAATTAAAAAAGAAGCAAAGACAATTGCATCATATTATGATTATTTAGAAAGATGAACGACATTTAGATAAAAATAACGTTCTACTCTATTCCTCCATAATGGTTTGAATATGATGTAAGTGCAGCATACCATTACGTTGATGTTGAATACGGTCGTCCAGGACTCAAGAAAAATAAGATTAAGTGAGTAGAGATTATTTTTACAGAAAAGTTTAGTAGAGTAGATTAGAAATTGGATAAGTTATCAGTTAGCTCGTATTCCAAATTAACTGCAAGATTATTACTTAATCTTCTAAAACAAGATTTATAGCATCTTTTTTAAAGATCAACAAGTTTTCTGGGAACCTATAGAGACTAAAGCTATGAACATCATGGAAAAATATGAAAGTTATCTTACATCAGAAGAACAAGACTTAAGCTCTGTAATGGAGAGATAAAGACAATTTTGAATTAAAAAAAAAAAAAAAGATTACCTTAGAACAAATTTCTTATTCAGAATAGCTTTGTTGAATAATTAGCTAGGCAAAGAATCCTTGGTAAAATTATTGTCCTCTTTACTGTTGAAAAAGTAGATTATTCTGTCTTTTTAAATTATTGTATTTTTTCATAAATCTTTACAATTTTACCCCCTAAAAAGAATCCAATTTAAAAGTATACTAAGTCTATTGGTATTCTATATAAGCCCTTAATATAAAACTAAGAGGGGCCACAAGAAAAACCATCAAAGAAAAAACATAAGCTCAAAAACTCTCTAAGCACTCTTGTCTACATATTACCACATCCAGTCAAATATTATTTGCAGCGTTAAGCATACTTTCTAGAAGTAATAATATAATATATTTCTTTGTTTTGTAAGCGCTTTATTGTTAGTCTTATTACTTTTTGGGTTCAAGTGAAAGGAAACTAAGTTATTCTCTTATTAATATTTTATGCTTTCGTTACTTGATTATTAGTTCATTTATCATCTTTGTTTTGTTTTCTACTACCATCTTTCACCGGTACTCCGTTTTCCATCCTTAGTTTTATTAAACCTTCAAAAATCATTTTATTTTAGAATCCATCTACAAATTGCACGTAACATTCTCTTTCTAGTCAACTTTTACTTTATTTTATATGAGCAGGAAGTTCACTTCCTTGAGGAAAAATGGGTAAGAATTGAAATGCTACTAGGGACCATATGGAGTAGGTTCAGTTGAAGGGAAAAAAATAAAAAATAAAGAGGTACAAGATAAAGACTATGACTAATAATAAAGTAAGAAAAGCATAAAACATAATAAGAGAATAATCTAGTTCCCTTTCATTATGACCTAAAAATTAACAATGAGAAAAGAGATTAACAACAAAAGAGCTTACAAAATAGATGAATATATTATTTCATTACTTCTAGAAGATATCCTTACAAAATGTAGATTGGAGATGTGGATATGCATGTCTGCAAGAAGACAATATTTGAAGAGTTTTAGGATTTGTGTATCTTTTCGATGAATTTTTTGTGGTTCCCTTCTAGTTTGCATTTAGAGATTATATACAATACCGATGGATTGGGTATACTCCTACATTAGATTCATTTTTCAAGGTAAAAATGTAAATATTTTTAAAGAGTACAATAATTCAAAAAGACAAGGTAATTTGCTTTTTTTGTTATAGTAAAAGTAAAATAATTTATTGGAAGAATATACTTTTGTTATATAGTGAATAGTACAATAATTTTCCTAAAGTTGTTTTAGCTGATAAAGTTGTTCTTTAAGGGAATATCTCTTTTTTCTAGACTTGTCATCATCAAATCTTCCCTTTTTTAGAATTATTTTTATCCCTCCATTGCAAAGCTTGAGTTTTCTTGTGTAAAATAATTTTCATACCTTTTTATGACATTTATGGTTTTAGTTTCTATTAGCTTCCATAAGGCTTGATGGTTTATAGAAAAGATGTTATAAATTTTATTTTGGAAAATTAAAAAAAGAATCCTGAGGCTGTTCTGGAATTTGGGTTAATGGATAACTTGGTCAATTTCTAATTTGTTTAATTAGGGCCTTTCTACAAAAATATTGTTTGTTTACTTGATTTTTATTTTTTCTTGAGATTTGGACTATATTCAACTTCTCCATAAATAGTATGGTGTGTTAGTCTTACATTATATCCAAACTATTCTAAATGAATGGAATAAAAATTCATTTTTATATAGTGTTCTTCCTCTTTTTGAATGATTATAATATGATGCAATCATATTTTCTACTTCCTTGATTATGGAGCCAAATTCTGAGTTTTGGAACTATTCTGACGCTCCTTTAATTGTGTTTATCAGGCTATAGTTTAATAATGTTTGTTCTATAAAATAGTATTTGTCTAAAAAAATATTCTAAAAATTTTCTAATTTTATATCAAATTTATAAATACAAGATTTTATTTCATTATTTTCATTTCTATATGCATAAGGGGAAATACGTTTGTCCATGATCTTCAATACATAAACCATAAGTCATGAAATGGTTCCAAAAAATTCTTTTATGTTAATTTATTGATGTATTATCTACATTTTGATGGTAATTTATTAATATAAGGATGCTTTTTAAAGAAAATATATGTAAATGTTTATGTATATATTATCTTTATCTTCTTTATGTCTAATATAATGTTTAAGAAATGCTTGTCTAAGTTTTTTATTTGTTTAAGGTTTCTCTCTTTTCTACCAATGACTTTTTTTTCTACTCAATGCCTATATTTACTTACTAATTGTGGATCTATTAAAAAGTCTTCATTTCTCATAAATTCAATTAATTTTTGTCTAGCTTCAGCGATAGAATTACAACTCTAAATCGGGCTATTATAATCTCAAATATGAGAAATTACTTTATACCATTCTTGTACACTCTTAGATTAAACCCATTCATTATTGAAAAATGTGTATCTCCTTGTCTAAGGGTAAATTCATTGTTTATTTTTATAAAGTAATTTGATAAGATTACAGAAATTTTCAATTTATTTTTATCTGTAGTTTAAAGTCTCTATATTACATCAATAAACACCTTTTGGGCTTCATCTACTTCTATTTTAGTCAATTGTTTAAATTCTAGAGATGAGCTTTTTGAATAAATAGGAAGTTTTATTTCATCATAATTCATCATGGAAATATGTTATTATTGCTACTGCTTCTACTAAGCCTTGGGGTTTAAAAGTTGCCAACCTTTGTCTATTTATCATGTCTATTTGTCTACTGTTGAGTAAGAATACCATTGGATTTTGGCCGATTGGACTTTATTGAATTGGTATGTGGTTGTAGTTCTCTATAAAAAATGTATCTACTCAAATTATTGACCAAGTTATTATCTTTTTCTTTAATGTGTTCAATTTCTACTTCGTATCCACTATTGATTAAAATATCTATGAATTTAATCCATCTCCTTTGGGACATGCTTTTATTGTTCTTATTTTTATAAAATTTAACTATGGCTTCACAATCGGTTCTTATTAAAATTTCAGTTTTATTCATAAAAAATAATTTAAAGCTGTTTAATCCATATATAATATCAATAATTTTCATATCTATACCACTATTATATCTACAAACTTCTTTCTTTTTTGGGATACATTTTTGAGGTTTTCCTTTTAACATTGCTCCCCATCCATTTTTGCATATGTTTGTTTCTACAATTAAATAATTACTGTCTAATGATAACTTTAAATATGGTAAGTTTCTTATCAATTCTTTTATCTATCTTACTTATTTAAGTTCTTCTAAGTTTAAAGGTCTAAAATTACTTGTTTTCTAGTATAAATGTTTGATATGTTTTCGTAAGTTTTTTATAAATGGTTTAGCATAATTAAAGAATCATAAAAACTATTGTAAAGTGTTTTTGTCAAAATTTTCAATAAATTCTAAGCCCTTTTTATAAATGTGAGGTTGTAATTTAATTTTCTATTTCTATCCTTAAGAATTATATATTTTTTCTATAAAATTGGGCCTTTTTACTACTATAACTATTCCATTTTCAAGAAATTTGGATAAAATTATCTTTAGATAGGATGTATGTCCTTTTTCAGTTTTAAAATGTACTAAAATATCATCTATATATATACAAACAAAGTTATATTTTGAAAATAAAACAAATCTCATCCATCTTTCTTTGGAAGACTAAAAGAATATTTTTTTTTAATTCAAATAACATAACTAACCACTCAAAATGTCTATGTAAATGTTATCCATGAGATTGATTTTTTACGTATTTTAATTTGCTAGAATCTTGATTTATAATTAAATTTACTAAAAATATTACTACTTTATATTTTATTTATTAAATTTGTTTTGTCAGAGATGTCATATGCATCTCTCTGTATATTATCATTTAGGTATCTGTAATCTATTACCGTTCTATTCTTACCTCTAACAATTTCACTGTGCTTTCTAACGATAAATGTTAGGTTTCTATGAGAACTATTAAATCTTCTAATAAGTCCTAATTTTAGTAATTCTTCAATATCCATTTCGGATTCTTTTCTATCTAAATTATCATATTCTATTTTCTTGGACCTTATTTCTAAATTTAGATTGAGTATATCTAATTTATAATATATCTTTATTTTATCCCTTAATTTTGTGGGAATTTCTCCTATAACTTCTTCTTTTTCTAGTTTACTAATTATATTATCTATTTTTGTTATTCTTATTTCTATAAAATTGTAAATTTTTCTATAATTTAAATAACTATTTATCAATTCTAAATTTACTATAGTTACTATGGAAATATCTATATACCTTAAAGATGTGGAGATAAGGAAAATAATAGACCTAGAAGGAGATAATATAGGCTTAGACAAAGGAAACCTATAAAAAGATATTATCTTTAAAGAAGTAAAGCAAGAATACCTTATTTAAATATAAATAGATATGTAAGAAAATATAATAAGGATAGAAATTATAAAAATACATTAACAAGTTTTTTTTGTAAAAAAGGACATTTAGCCAAGGCATTGTGATAGATGTCATAATATTCATGATAAATGTGCTACATTAATTAGTTGCGAGAAGAATATTAAAAGTAGATGAATTTATGGATGATATTGAAACTATATATAGCATAATTAGTATTGAAGATAGAGAAGAAATTGATAATGATGAAGAAAATGATTATTTTATTCAAGAAATCCTATGAGTAAAAGGAGAGATGGATGCATTGCAAGAAATAGAAATGCTAGAAAATATAAATATTAAAGAATTTGTTGATAACAAAATAGGTTGTAATCACAATTAGAATCAAGGACCAAGATCAAATGATCATCATTGTAAATTCTATAATAGATATCCTTAGTTAAGACTTAGATATCAATGTAATAATTGTTTAATAGAAGATTGTAAAATTTGTTTAGATAGTCAAGGAGAGATAGTAGAATTTAAAACAAAAATTTTCAAAAAAGAAGATAGTAATTATCTAAATAAAAAGAGGATATTAAAGTTAAAAAAAAGGGTAGATAATATTATGACTTGAATAGTACTTTTGTCGTAGTAGATTGTTGTACACAAGAGAAAGGTCGATGATTAATCCTCTTGTTAATCATTGCCCTTCCATATGATGTACTAGGCTACTTCTATTCCTAATTACCATCAGTCACATGGATAAGTAATATCACAACAAAATAACTATTCTTACCAATTAACTAGATAAACCATTAAAATTTAGTTTACGAATCATAATATTCCCAAAATAGCAGTAGTCGTAGTCAAGTATTCTAAATGGCTATAGAAAATTTGACTACATAAGTCAAAGAAATCATAAAGTCTTAATTAGAGCTAAAGTAGTTTACTCTTTCACTCTAATTCTCTCATGGTCCCATCTCGACTCAAGACTAATCTCGAGCATCCCGGGCTTAGCAAAAAGGTAGCCCTGTAACAAAAGGAATTTAGATGGATCTAAAGAGTTAAGTTTATGAGCCTCCAAATTTATTTTTTTTAACTTATCCTCTTGTTTCCTCAACTTAAATGCTAACTCAAGGCTTTACACTACTTGTGTCTTAACTTATACTTATTTGGTTCTTATATTGCTCTTTGTAAGTGAGTTGATTTCACATAATATTGAGGGAAAAACATAGAATACACATGGTCTTAGGGTGCAAATGCTTATGTGAAATTTTTATGTGATATTGTCTTCATCAAAGTTTCTTATCTTGACTTTACTATCATCTAAGGATACTTTCATGCATGATTAACTTATTACAAGTGAAGAAATCTTCTTGGAAGTGCTCATGCACCTTATGTTTAGCATGTAAAGAAGGTTTTATACTAACTTTATTTGATGTTTCATTTAGTTACAAAACTTTCCTTTTGGGAGTGTTTTTATTTTTGAAGTTTAAGTGTAAAAGGGTATGAAATGAGGGAGCTCAAATGGAAGTGACATAAGACTTAAATGACTAGTTGGATTTAGGCTAGGGTTTCCTCCTTTTTTGCTTGTCAATTTGATGTATCAAGTGAGGCATGGATTGAGGAATGTGACTAGTATTTTAGGTAGTCATTAGGTTGAGTTTTCATTGAGAAGAGAGAGTGAAGTGATGGCTAATGGCATTGGAAGGGAGGTGGGGCTATTGCTACATCCATCAACTTCTACTTTTGGGCTTAAAGCAGAAATGGTTAAATAACTTTTTCCATAAGTAGCATAATTTGTTTAAGGATTAGGAGTTATTTTATTTAATCATATGGGGATTTGCTAAGGTTAAATGTCAACTAAGAATTGAGTCTTAAATTTGGTTTGTTTGAAATTAGATTGAGAGGGAAAGTGGATGGGGGTATGGTCAATTCTAAACCTCATATGTCATTTTCAACTCTACACCTTGAATTATCAAAACTTGATTGTTTTATTTAGGTGGCTAAGTTAGAGTTTAGTTCTTGATTTGTCCATTCATCAAGTTGGTTTTAAGATAGGGTATAACTATCTTAAGACTGGGTTAAGCTTAATTAGGGCTTTTGATATAGGGTTTTTAAGTATTCGGTTTAGTACTAAAGTTTTTGATCTTTCGTTTAAGGTTTCAATAAGTTTGAGAGTTCTCACCATGTTTTAGGGTTTAGGGTTTTAGGTAAATTTTAGGATTGATATTAAGTTTTATAATTCTAATGTTTAATTACAATCGAAAAGTCAATTAGTATGATCTCTACTTTTATAATTAGTTTAATTTTTAATTTGGTTGATCCTTGAGAACATTTATAAAGCGTTTTGACTACTTGGGTCATTATTCAGAATTCGTAGGGCTTATAGACAAAATGGAAGAAGTATTAGACTTACAAGAAAATGAAGAATTAAAACGCTAGCAAAGAACTGGAAAAGGACTAGTAATAGAAGAGAAATTAGAAGAAAAGTTTGGTTGATCTTGTGGCCATAGTCAGACATAGTTCGGTTTGCTTCATTATTATTGCCGGCTACGAGTTCAGGATCTTATAGGGATCGAGTGGTGGATCTTCTTGATTAATGAATTGATTGTTGCCCTCTTCACCTTTTTCTTTAACCTTAACAATTGACCCGTCTTCTATGGTAGCTGTAGTTTATCTAGCTTGCGATCTCAAATTTAAAGGATAGTTTTCTTAATTTCAAGATTAAGTTCTATAAAATCTTCCAAGTTACTTCAAGTCATATATTGTAAGGACAAGAAATATAAAATTAATCATAGCTCAAAACAATTAAAGAAAGGAAAACAATGAAAACAAAAGAGGAAAAAAAATGGTCGAAATAATAAAGCAACTAGTGTTTTTATTATTAAAATCCTCCATAACAGCGCCAAAAACTTGATACGAGGTAAATATAACTATCAAATTTTAATATAGTGGATATAAGTCCGAGTCGATTTATTAAAGACCTCAAGTACTAGTACTAATCTTAGTCCTATTATCTTACTAAAAAATTGTGATGAGTTAAATGAATTAAAAATACTAAAATTAGTAAACTAATCTAATTATAAGACTTTAACTAAGTAATTGGGAAGTAATAAAATTAAAAACGACTTTAAGAAAGTAAATAACGTATTTAGGAAATGTTTTCCCTAGTATTTAACATGTGAATTGTGATTGCTAAAAATTTATCCAATTTTATCTCTATTATTTTTAAACGGAGGGATTCATAATTGAAATTAACACTTTTCTTAAGTATATTAACTCTAACCTTAAATTATTTACTTGAATCTCTTCACTTAATAATATAATTTAGAATTGCATTAATGTATAATGAATTTCCATACAAAAATAACAACTTTTCGAATAAATCATGTATCTTATCTTTAAGTATACATGTAATTCTCTTCAATTATGTCAAGATCTAATTACCTATGTGATTTTTCAATTATCATGTATAATATTATAAAATGATACTCAAGAAATATCGATTAATAATAGAAACATATAATTGAATTAAGAAAGATAAAAACTTTATTGAAAATTATCAATAAATTTACTAGTTATATGAGACCTTAGGTTCTATAATTCTAAATACAAGAATATTAAGCTATTATGATGCTTCCATCTTTTTCTCTTTCTTCTCTTTAAGTCTCTTTTACTTTGAATGTGACAAGTTATGTCCAAAACACTTATAAGTTCTTATATAATACATAAGGAAATTTCCTTTTTCGTCAGCAAACACAACTTAGGACACAATTATGTCCTCAGGTTGTGTAACTCATTGACTTTGGGCACAAAAATCATCCTAGGTAAGATACAGCTTGGGTACACAACAATGTAGCCAAGTTGTGTAACTTTCTAATAAAAAATTGTCACTTTCTCCTATTGTATGAACACAACTTAGGAATACGGTTGTGTAACTTCTATAATATTCTTTACATGTCAGGTGACGGAATTCATCAAGGTGTCTTTTGGAGTAATGGCTCGGAGTATGTTGAAACTACGAAGTTAAGCGTATATAGGCTAGAACAATCTCAAGATGGGTAACCTCTTAGGAAGGTATTGTACTAGAGGATAAAACCGTATGGTGTTCTACTCTAAAGTGGACAATACCTTGGTGGAAAAAGTTCTAATTGAGTCGCTACAACTTCATAACTCATTCATTTGAATTTTGAATTAAGTGAAACTTGATTCCTTATCTTCGTTTTCAATTCAAGAATACGTTCAAACTTTAAAATCAAAATTTGACTTAATTAAATATTAATTTTTTAAAAAACTACAAAAAATATATGAGAAATACTATAAAATCACCATGTAAAGTATATTTAAAATAAAAGTTATCAAACTTCTCTATACTGCTCACTGGAGGCTCACCTTGCTTTGAGAGACTTTTTAACCCCACGAACAAACCATTGACGCTACTTGCTTCATATTAAGCTTCAAGTTGAACACTCCTACTTTCTTTCAAAATACGGACTATGACATTCTCCCCTACCTAAATTCATAATGCTCTCATCATGGGGCTAACTCTTTGCTCAGTACCCTTCCCCTTAAAATTATTGACCCCATTCGTCCATCACTCAACTCCACACTAAGATCATCTCTGCTAGGATTTTAGGGCTTCCACAGGCATTCCTTCGCTTACACCATCTCCACTCATCCTCCAAGATCGCTTCTTATTAAGTGGCCTAATGGTAGGGTCTACTCTTTGAAGTACATTTTTATTTTTCCTTAAGTCTTGGGCAAAGTCTTGTTACAATACTACTTATGGTATAGTTGCCTCTTCTAGCAACAATGCCCTCTACCTGGTGGCCATTCCCTCTTAAGCTTCATCCACATGAGCTTAGTTATCAACAAAAACTACCTTTTTCCATATAGCACATTAGGTAGCATTTAAGAGGCTCCTTTGGGCTGGAACCTTTATCTTTAATGCTACTTACTATAGGATAGGAGGTTTACCCCCTCCATAAGTGCCCATACGATGCTTAACCCTCATTCACCTCATGTATTTTATTTTTATTGCGGAAGGCGAGTCAACTTTTCCTTTCCTGTCTTTTTAGGACTATTCCAAGCCTCTCTTACTTTAAGAGTGCCAACTGACATTATATTAAGCATTTGCTTATCCCTAAGGAAATAAATCAAAACAAAATTTTTGGAATAAGAAATGCTAAATAAAATTTATCACTACTTAGGAAATCAATGAACGAATACACTTGACTTGAAGAAAACTAGGAAATCATTTTCAATTACCTTGTAATAATAAAGCAAATCAATTTCACCTTTAACAATTTCGTAATTTCACTCGACCATATTCAAATACTCCAACAATACTTAATTCTCGAGTTCACTAGTTAATATATGCAACTCAGAGTTTACCCAAATCATTTAACAAAGGATTCTTAAACTCAAAATTGTATTTAATATCTCGTCAACCAAGAAAGAGTCATAAAAATTTTGTCCATTTAACTAAAGTGTATACAATTCTCACTTTAATCTCACCAAGCACCATAATCCAGAACAAACACATTTTACATTTACTCATCCTTTGGTTATCCTCTTAATTCATACTTTTGTTGGGAGGTCTTTAAATTTACTTTATTTAAGCAAATATTACCTTTAAATGACTATTGTGTTAGTAGAGAGAAATGATCTTGCTTTTTTGATAAACTAAGATCGATCCATACCAACTCAGCCTTCGTAAGCAAGAAAGAGCCTTATTCTTTTGAAGAACCAAGGTTGATTCATGCCAACCTTTTTTTTTTTCACTCTTGCATTGGTATTGGCATTGAGACTCAATCTCGCTCTTCGACGGACCAAGACAAGTCTTTACCAATTTATCTTATTAGTATTGATAGTGGGATTTAACCTTACTCTTCTAACAGATTAAGGTGAATCCTTAGCAATTATTTTTTTCTTTTTATTTAACCATTCTTGCAATTATTATTATTTTCTATCTCTAATCATTACTATTTTTCAGTTCTCAAAAGAGGAATTTCGTTTGGTTATTTGTTTGATAAGGATTATAGGGTTCTAAAAATTTTCAAGAGAAAGATATACATTAAAATAAATTTAAAAATAACCATGACTAACTCTCAACAAGTGATGTTACTTTAATCTTAATTTCTAGAGTCTCGAGCTAAATAGCCCATAACTTTACCTTTAAATATTTCATTAGTCAATTTTGGTAAAGTATAATAAAATTAATATTGATTGAGATAAAATAGTCGATTCGACCCAATTAAACACTTCAAAATTCGATACTTGTTAATCACCAATTGCAAGTTAATTTAAAAATTAATTAGGTCAAATGTGAATAATTGGTCGCTTAAATAGTAACATATTTATATACGGCCCTTCCTTACACTTAATAATGTACATTGTCCTCAAAATGTACGACTAAGAAATCACAATTGTAAGATATAAAACAATTACAAAACATCAGGGGGAAAAAGGAGATAAAAAAATATCAATAAAAAAAGAATTAACACTTCCCTGCTAGTCCGAAAAGTACGTAGAAAAGTCCATATCCAAGAGTCCATTGTTGTTATATGTATAATCTACACATGCCCTCGCTAGCTAAAAACACAGAAAAATAAACTAAGAAGAGTGATCTTAATCCCCATCTCCATCATCCTCATTAGTCAGTGCATCCGTCATTTCTTCATCATCCCCCTTGTCATTTCCCCTCATCTTCTTCTTTACCACCCTTACCTTCCTCTTCTCCCTTGTTACCGTCATCCTTCTCTTTACTCTCATTATCTTCATCATCGACATCTGATTCTTTAATTTTGAGAATTTTTTCCAATTTGTCTTAGCGGATATGAAGTTTATCCACACTTTCTCAAATATAGCGAATTTCAAACATCAAGATATCAAATTTGTCCTCAAAGCTTATTGAAGATGTCTATCTTCTAGAGGTGGGCCGCACTCATCTACCTTGACGTTCCGTTGGTAAAAAGTTCATAAGTAAAAAGGAGTTAAGTCACATAGAAGTGACTTTAGCTACGAAGGTAAGGGAGGGCCAAATTATAACTTTAGTCTACACAGCCTACACTAATAAAGTGATATATGAGCTACGACAAATATGCCCCTTCTTCATTGTAGTAGTTGCTTAGTGACGGAAAAGTTTAGCTAACTCAATGGCTAGATTGAGTAGGTACTTATGAATAACACTATACAGGTAGAGGCAATCTTTCTTAGAAACTACACTAATGCTTCAGCTTTGATCAATCAATGTATGTGCAAATTGCCAGTAAAGAACACGATATTCAGGTTTGACTAATTGAGAGACCTAACTCACTATTGGATCATAGGTATCACCATCAGCAATTTCATCCCAAAATATTTTAGGTGTCACTTCATACAAAAAACGATAAGTTAAGCATTGAAACTCTTCTATCTGTGTGAATCTTTCCTCATAAAGACCAAGATACTTGCCCAACTGAGTTATTGTCATGTGGAAAAACTTGTCATTCAAAGTGAAACGGAGTTTGTTTTTTGGGCCCATGCCACTAATATCCTCTCTATCTAGTTGATATGTGCATAAGAACTCCAATGTTAGCTCCTTATAAACTGAATCTTGAAGAGATAAGAACCATTTCCAAATGGTTTCTTCCAACAGTATATTTTATTTATTAGCTTTAGTTAGACGATAACATCCCAATCCAATCAGTGTTTCGCTAAATGGCTTGTTCTTAAGTAAGCTATAGCGAGTCGATTGGTCTTCCTCTTTGAATTAGAGCATTGGGTGCTCCATTGGAGAGAGAGTGGTTAATGGTTCAACAATAGCATTTTTTTTGTGTGGAAGATAATGTTGCATACTTGGATTTTTTCTAGACAGTGAGCTTTTCGTGATTTTCCATTGGGTACTTGAGAAGAAACACAACACAACACAAAATCAGAGATGTTCATTTTCTCCATACTTAGTTCAAACTAAGAGAGATTCATAAAGGAGTAGAAGTGATGGGTATTAGAAGAAATCTGATTAGGACATTTGATCAAGCATGTAGAGTGCATCCACAAAACTAGTTGAGTTAAAAGAAATAGCAAGCAAAATCATCTAACTAGTTATACATTTAACTCTTCATATTACAATCTTCATACGATGAAGGCTTTCTAACACTCCAAAGACTTTAAATGTCCTAAAATCATTTCCAACACTTCTAACCCTATGTGGCTTAATTGAATAATTGACATTGAATTTGCCAGCCAAATTCATGTTTGATAGATTATAGAGTAATATTTAGTAACAATGTGCATCACAAAAGCATGTAAATCCATTGACATAAGGAAATATAGAAGCTATGTTCATAGGCATTATTTAGGACACAATAGTGTCTTGAGACATTAGATAGATATGCGTGTTTATCATGAAAAAATAAAAAATAAAAAACAAGTTCGTAGAGATGATTTTTGTTCAAAGTTACAAAAGCCCTGAATTTCTTTCACCTTAGCATACATAAACAATAATGAAATCAAAGCATGAACAAGAGATAGCATAAAGAAAAGGGAAAAAAAAAAAAAATAGAGTGTGAGATAAATTTACTTGGATTGTGTTGGATTTAATGAAAAAAATTAGTAGATGCAAAGTGGAATGTGAGAAGAAGAAAAAGTGAAGAGTGGTTGTGTGTTTGTATTCGTGAGTGAAGAGTGAAGTGTGTTAGTGTTTTAAAGGGTTGCGCAGTGTGTACGTGCGTTATGTATTTTTTAGGAGAACATAGGTTGGGACACAATCATGTCTCATGCTCATGTAACTTTTTGTTTTATTTATGGGTAAAGGAGCCTAGGTGAATATGGGTTGGGATACAATCATGTCCTGTACTTGCATAACTCTTTTTTAATTTTATTTATTTTTTTCTTTATTTTAATTTATGTATGCCTAACCTAAAGGCATAAATTTAAATGTAAAACAAGAAAAAGAAACTTAAAGAAATAAAAGTATTGCAAGTAGAAAATGTGTTAAAGAAATCCAATGCAAAAATTTAAACTAAGAAGAAAAGCATATTATATTGTACTTATTAATTTTGAAATTTCATTTAACTTTTAGGGTATTACCTTGGAAACCCCATAAAGAACACTGTTCCCTTTACCCTTACCTGTTAACTGGCTAACGAGACTACTATATGCATAGCTTAACATAAAAGTGAACTTAAACTTATGACTAAAATTGAAACAAAAGGGAAATAAATAAAAAAAGTAAGGCAAAGTTAGATAAAAACAAAATAAAATGAAATAAGCTAAAATAACTAAAGTGTTAGCAAAGTAAATTGAAGCAGAACAAATATTTTTGAGAGGCAATCCATGTCTAACTTTATATATATATATATAAAGTTGGACATGGATTGCCTTTCAAAAAGCACTGTAGTTAACATCGATAGCTCGACAAGATACGTTTGTAGCTCATGATTGCTCTATTGGGTAGAGATAAAATTTCTCCTATCCATTATGCTCTAAATTTTTACCAACATATAGCTTTAATTGTTGCCCATTTACCTTAAATGTGCTATTCTCCGAGTATGTAACTTTAATAGTCCTATACAGGGAAACTTGTGTGATCATAAATGATTCAAATCACTTAGATTTTAACTTACTTGGGAATAAATAAAGGCGAAAGTTATACAAAAGGACATGATCTCCTTCTTTAAATTGTCGACTTTATTTGATTCACTAATCGTGGTATTTCTTGGCCCTTTCTTTATAAAATTTCAAGTTCTCATATGTCGTGGCTCACCATTCCTTTAACTCATTCAATTGAAGCTTCCTGTGACTACTTATATGCTCAAAATCAAAATTAGCACTTTTAATTGCCCAAAAGGCCTTATGTTTAATCTCTATCGGTAAGTGACAAGCCTTATTATACATAAGTCGATAGGGTGTAGTTTCTAATGGGGTTTTGCAACCAGTTCTATGTGCCAATAAAGCATTATCTAACTTTTACTACCAACCTTTTCTATGGTGCTCTACGGTTTTCTCAAGAATTTACTTAAGATCTCAGTTAACGACTTTCACTTGGCTACTAGTTTGGGAGTGATACGGGTTAGCTATCATATGTGTGACACCATCATGTTTCAAACTTGATCAAGTTGAGCACTACAAAAGTGCGTTTCCCTATCACTTATAATTGTCCTAGGAGTATCAAATCAAGAAAATAGGCTTTTCAAAATTTTTTTTATCACCCTAACATCATTAGTAGATAAGGCTTTAACTTCTACTTACTTAGAGATGTAGTCAATAGTTACTAAGATGTATTTATTGTCATTAGAGTTCAGGAAAGGGCCCATAAAATCGATTCCCCATACATTGAATACCTTAACCTTTAAGATGGGGTTTTGTGGCATTTCATCCCTACGAGATATGTTCCTTACTTGTTGACAACAATCACAAATTTTAACATATTTCTAAGCATCTTTGAATAATGTGAGCTAATAAAATCCAATCTCTAAGACATTATGAGCAATCCTATTGGCATTATAATGCCCACCTGTAGGCCTCGAATGACAATAGCTCAAAATTTGCCATCCTTCGAGTTATGGTACACACCTCCTAATAACATGATCTGCATATACTTTAAACAGGTAAGGATCATTCCAAAATAATGTTTCACATTAGAAAAAAAATTCTTCTTTTGCTAAAGTGAAAGTTCATTTTGTATAATTCTAGCGGCTAAAAAATTGGTGATATCTGTAAACCAAGAGATCTCCATATCACTTACCTGGTTGATGCCATAGAGTTGCTCCTTAGGGAACTCGTCCTTAATCTCATTCTTGTCAAGCATATCCAAGTTTAGATTTTCCAATCAGGATAAGTGATCCACTGCTAAATTCTCAGCACCTTTATTATGTCTAATCTCCACGTCGAACTCTTGTAACAACAAGATCTACCTAATCAATCTTGTCCCAGCTTGTCTTCGTCCAAAAAATACATAACACACATACGCACTATGTGGCCCTTAAAACACTAACACCCTTTACTTTTCACTCACGAGCATAAGCACAGAAGCACTCTTCCTACTCTTTTCTTCACACATTCCACTTTTCATCAACTAATATCTTCATAAAATCCAACATAATTCGAGTAATTTCATCTCACACTCTATTTTTATTTTTTTTTTCCTTTTCTCTACTTTTTCTCTTGTTCATGCTTTGATTTCATCATTATTTATACATAAGTAAAAGAAATTTAGGGCTTTTGTGACTTTAAACAAAAATCATATCCAAGAATTTGTTTAAGTTTTTTTGTTTCATGATAAATATGCATATTTGTCCAATGTCTCAGGATACGGTTGTGTCTTTCACAAATGGCACCTATGAACAGAGATTTTATATTTCCTTGCATTGATGGATTTACATGCTTTTATGATGCACATTGTTGCTAAATATTACTCTATAATCTATCAAACATGAATTTAGCTTGCAAATTCAATGTCAATTACTCAATTAAGCCATTTAGGGTTAGAACTACTGAGAGTGATTTTAAGACATTTAGAGTCTTTGAAGTCTTGGGAAGCTTTCATCTCATGAAGATTGTAATATGAAGAGTCAAATGTATAACTAATTGAACGATTTTGCTAGTCATTTATTTTAACTCAACTAGTTTTATAAGTGCACTCTATATGTTTGTTCAAATATCTCAATGGGATTTCTTTTAATATCTATCACTTTTACTCTTTTATGAATCCATCTTAATTTGAACTAAGCGTGAGGAAGATTAGCATCTTTAATTCGATATGGTGTTTCTTCTCAAGTACCTAATGAAAAATCACGAAAAGCTCACTGTCCAGAGAAATCCAAGTATACTGCATCATCTTCTATGCAAGAAGGTACAATTGTTGAATCATTGGCCATTCTCCCTCCAATAGAGCATCCAATGCTCCAATTTAAAGAGGAATACTATTCGACTTACGATAGCTTACTTAAGAATAAGTCATTTAACGAAACACTTTGTTTGGATTGGGATGTTATCGCCTAACTAGAGCTAACAAATGAAATGAAGGGATTATTGGAAGAAATCATTTGGGAGTGATTCTTATCTCTTCAAGCTTCGATTTATAAGGAGTTGGCATTGGAGTTCTTATGCACTTATCAATTAAATAGAAAGAATGTTGGTGGTATGTACCCAAAATGTTAATCCCATTTCACTTTGAATGGTAAGCTTTTCCACATTATAATAGCTCAATTGGGCAAGTATCTTAGATTCACATGGACGGAAGATTTTCAACACTTAATTTATCGTTTTATGTGTGGAGTGACACTTAGGAAGTTTTGGGATGAAATTGCTGATGGCAATGCTTATGATCTAACAATGAGCAAGGCTTTTCAATTGATCAAACCCAAATATCATGTTCTTTACTAGCTTTTTGCACATACATTAATCGGTCGAGGCCAAAGCACTAGTATGGTTTCTAACAAAGATTGTCTCTACTTATATAATGTTATTCATAAGTACCCAACTAATCTAGTCATTGAGCTAGTTGAACTTTTCTGCCACTAAGCAACCACTACACGGAACAAGGGAGCATCTTTACTATGGCCCATACATTACTTTACTAGTGTAGGCTATGTAGACTAAGGTTGTAGTTAGGCCTTCCCTTACTTTTGTTGCTAAAGTTGCTCCTATGTAACTTCACTCCTTTCAACTCATGAACCTTTTATCGACATGACATCAAGGTAGACGATCGTAGCCTCCCTCCAGAGAATAGACGCCTTTAATAAGCTATGAGAATAAATTTGATATCTTAATGTTTGAAATTTGATATATCCAAGAAAGTATGGATAAGCTTCACATTCGCCTAGAAAAATTGGAAAAATTTCTCTTAATGAAAGAGTTGGATGTGAATGATGAGGCTAGTGAGTGAGAAGAGGAGGATGACAGTTACAAGGAAGATGAGGTTAGTAAAGAAGAAGACAAGGGAAATGGCGAAGGGGACGATGAAGAAATGGCAAATGGGGCTTACAATCCCTCTTCTTAGTTCATATTTTTTTTTGTGTTTGTAATATTTAGCTGACATCTTTATTATGCTTTACCTGTGTAGTTAGACTTTTTCGTTCATTTCTTTTCATTTTATATCTTCTTTTTTTTTTCTTTTCTTTTCACTTCTTTCATTTTTCTTTAGCATTAGTTAGATGGCAAGGGCGTACACAGATTAGACATGTAACGATGATGGATTCCTGGATATGAACTTTTTTACAAGCTTTCCAACTAGCAGGGAAGTGTTAGTTGTTTTTTTATTGATATTTTTATTCTCTTTTTCCCTATGATATTTTGTAGTTGTTTTATACCTTGTTATTGTGCTTTTTTAGTCATACATTGGGGATTATGTATGTTATTAAGTGTGAGAAAAGGTTATATATAAATTTGTTACTATTTAAGAGATTAATTATTTACATTTGACCCAATTAATTTTTAAGTTACCTTGCAATAGGTGATTAACAAGTGTTGGAATTTGAAGTATTAGACCAAATTGACTATTTCATCCAGATCATTATTGATCTTATTATATTTTACCAAAATTATTTAGTTAAATCTTTGAATGGCAAAGTTATGAGTTATTTAGCTTGAGACTTTAGAACTTAAGGTTAGAGCAACATTACTAGTTGAGAGCTAGTTATGTTTATTTTTAAATTTACTTTAATGTATATCTTTCTCTTTAAAATTTTTAGAGCCCTATAATCCTTACTAAATAAACAAATGAAATTTCTTTTTTGAGAAACCTTTGAAAAATCGTAATGATTGGAGGTAGAAAGCAATAATAAATGCATAAATAGTTAAATAAAAAGAAAAAAAAATTGGTAAGAAGTCGCCTTAGTTCATTAGAAGAGTAAGGTTAAATCCCATTACTAATGCCAATAAGATAAATTGGTAAGGACTCATCTCGGTCTATCAAAAGAGCGAGATTGAGTTCTAAGGCCAATACCAATGCAAGGAAAAAAAAAAGTTGGATTGGACCGGCCTTGGTTCATCAGAAAAGTAAGGTTCCTTCTTGCTACCAATACAAAAGCTAAGTTGGTATGGATAGATCTTAGTCCATCAAAAGAGCAAGATCATTTCCCTCTAGCAACACAATCTTCCTTTAAAGGTAATTATGCTTAAATAAAGTAAATTTAAAAACTTTTAAGCAAAAGCATGAATTAGGGGGATGATCAAAGTGGATGTAAAATGTTTTTATTTTAGATTGTAGGACTTGATGAGATTAAAGAGAGAATTGTATATACTTTAGCTAAATGGATAAAATTTTTATTACTCTTTCCTAGCTGGCAAGATGTTAAATCCAATTTCAAGTTTATGAATTATTGGTTAAATAACTCGAGTAAACTTTAACTTGTATAGATTAACTAGTAAACTTGAGTATTAAGTATTGTTGGAGTATTCGAATATGATTGGGTAAACTTATGAAATTGTTAAGGGTAAAATTGATTGATTTTATTATTGTAAGTTAATTGAAAATAATTTTCTTGGTTTTTTTTAGTCAAGTGTATTCATTCACTAGTTTCTTAAGTAGTGATAAATTTTATTCAGCATTTCTTATCTCAAAATTTTTGCTTTAATTTATTTGCTTAGGAACAAGCAAATGCTTAAGTGTGGAGAAGTTTAATAACTTTTATTTTAAATACACTTTACATTGTGATTTTATAGCATTTTTTATATATTTTTTGTTGTTTTTTAAAAGAAATCAATAATTAATTGAGTAAAATTTTGATTTAAAGTTTGAATACATTTTTATATTAAAAACGAAGAAAATGAATCAAGTTTCACTCAATTTGGAGTTCAAATGAATGAGTTATAAAATTTTGAAATTATATAGCTTAAAATACAACCGTGTCCCTAAGCTATGTCTACATAATAAGAGAAAGCAATAATTTTTTGTCAGAAAGTTACACAACCCATGTCCTTTGGTTGTGTCCTACCCAGAATGATTTTTGCACCTAAGATTAGTGAATTACACAACTTAGGGACATAACTATTTCCCAAGCTGTGTTTGGCGATGACAAAGGAAATTCCCTAATGTATTATATAAGGACTTATGAGGGTTTTGGACATAACTTTATACATTTAGAAAAGAAGAGACTTGAAGAGAAAGAGGAGGAAAAAGTGGAAGCATTAATGAACTTTAAGATTGAAGAGATTTTTAATTGACAAAAGGAGTTTTTCATGCTTTATTTTTTGATTTTATTATAATTTTCTTCTAATTTCATCATGATAACTTAGGATTATTGTGTTTAGGATTGTGGAACTTGGAGTTTTATATGACTATTAGATTTATTAATAATTTTCAATAAAGTTTCTATTTTTCTTTATTCAATTATGTGTTTCTATTGTTAATTGATATTTTTAAAATATCAATTTATGATATTATGCATGACGATTG
Source organism: Lumnitzera littorea (assembly GCA_024138015.1). Taxonomy (NCBI): domain Eukaryota; kingdom Viridiplantae; phylum Streptophyta; class Magnoliopsida; order Myrtales; family Combretaceae; genus Lumnitzera; species Lumnitzera littorea. The sequence goes on along the minus strand of JAMXBB010000008.1, from coordinate 89,041,846 downwards.
AGAAATTATATAGGTAATGAGATCTTGACATAATTGAATAGAATTACATGTATATTTAAAGATAAGGTGTATGATTATTCTAAAAAGTTGTTATTTTTGTGTGAGAATTCATTGTAAATTAATGCAATTCTTCTAAAAAGTTATTATTCTAAAAAATTGTTATTTTTTTTTCTTAACATGTAGATATGGCATATCAAATATAAATTTTCAAATGCAATGAAAATTAATTTCCATACTACTTTAAGAAACACGGTTTTGCAATTATAATCAATTTACGATTCCCTAACACTATTTCAATTCATACAATATTCCTATTTCATGATACTTTCAATCTCTTCAAATCCAAAGATTACAGCAATAGAAAGAAACAAACATATCCTTTCACCAAATACTTGCAACGTACATTCTTTCCAATTTCAAATGCGACTTTTTGAAATCCTTCAAATTATAAATTTTTCTTAAAATATCTTCAAAAAAAAAAAAAAAAAGAGTTAGTGTCATATTTTGTATCTAAACTCTACCAAATTATTTAATCTACTAGCTCAACTTTAAAAATGTTCAATTTTCTATCTAGTTATACTTTTCGTAATCATTTATACTACTTAATATAACTCTGTAAGTTTCTGTTTCCTAATATAGATGTAATAAACACGTGGCACAATTAAGAATTGATACGTGGTATCTGCTGATATGATATAAAAGGCCATGTGGTGCTACTATAAATTGCCACGTGTTTTTATACATGACACTTTAATTGCTATGTGGTGCCACATGTTAATTAATGCTACGTGTAGGAATGACTTTTTTTGTTAAGTAAAAAATTATTTTTTTATTTAAACTAAAGGAAGAGTCAAACAAAGCACATACCATATATATGAGCACGAGCACAAATTTTCAAACATTACTTAAGATACCCTATATATATATACAAGACTCTTTTCATATAAATACTCTATATAGGACTTATGAAAGAGGGATGTGGGTCTTAAAGTGTAACTTACAATTTTTTGCAAGAGAAAGTATCGACTTTGATACTTTTTCTAGTACGATTTGACTTTCAATTTAAAAACAACAATTGTTTAATCTTAATTTATTTCATGATTTCTTTTAAATCATACAAAAATTTTCACAAAAAACCTTTTAAAACATTATTTAAATCTATATTAAAGTCGGTGGTTTAATTATGTGTTATATTTAAATGGTTCACTTTGACATGGATTTCAAATATGTATTAAAATTATTTTTCTAAAGATTTTTATATGATTCAAAAGTAATCATGGAATAGGTTAAAAATTGAGCATTTTTTTCTAAATTAAAAGTTGAATCAAGTGAAAAAATTTGAGTAAAAGTTGACTCTTTTTCTAGTGAAAAACTGTAAGTTACACTTCATAAACCTTCTTTTATCTTTCAAGAGTCCCATATGGAATCTAACATAGAAGAAACCTTTATATATATGGGTTGTCTTAAATCATTAATTGATTAAGTACTCAAGAGCTTAATGTAATTTACGTTATATTTAGATTTATATTATGTTTGATAGAAATATATATACTTTCGATGTGGCACTTGTTGCCACATGGTAATATACCATGTGGTACCTTTTTTTTTTCCTTACAATTTTATATTTACTGATGCAGCATTGGTTGATATGTGTCCAACTGCCATATGTCACTACGTGTCAACTAATAAAGGCATAATTTTTTTTAAGGATAAACTATACTTTTTTTTTAATGTCAATCTAACTCTTCATAGATCTACGTATAGTGTACACTACACTTAGCTCATGAGTAATCAATTAATTAATGACTTAAGACAATCCATATATATATAAGGTTTTTTTTTGTGAGAGATTTTATATGGGACTTTTGAAAGAGGAAAGAAGGTTTTTAAAGTGTAACTTGCAATTTCTTACTAGAGAAAAAGTCAACTTTTACTCAAATTTTTTCACTTGATTCAACTTTTAATTTAGAAGAAAATACTCAAATTTTAACCTACTTTATGATTACTTTTGAATAATATAAAAATCTTTAGAAAAATACTTTTAAAACATATTTAAAATCCATATCAGAATGGACCCTTCAAATATAACATATGCTTGAACCACCAATTTTCATATAGATTTAAATTATGTTTTGGAAGGTTTTTTGTGAAAATTTTTGTATGATTTAAAAGAAATCATAGAATAAATTAAGATTAAGTAATTTTTTTAAAAATTGAAAGTCGAATCGTATGAGAAACACTATATAAAAATTGTTACTTTCTCTTGCAAAAAATTACAAGTTGTAGCTCAAGATCCACATCCCTCTTTCATAAGTCTTATATAGAGTATTTACATAGAAGGAGTCTTGTATATATATGGATTATCTTAAGTAGTTTTTAAAGATTTGTGCTCATGTTCATGGTATGTGCTTCTTTCCCATACATGGTATTAATTAACATGTAGCGCCACATGGCAATACATGGCAATTGGAGTTGCTGCCATGTGTTTACTTTCACTACGTCAACGAGTGTCATATATAAAAATACATAGCAATTAGTAATAGTATTACCTGTCATTTTATGCCACGTTAGCAAATGTCACGTGTCTATTATGTCCATGTTGGCAAACGAGAACTTGTGGAGTTATGTCTAGTAGTATAAATGACCACAAAAAGTATAATTATATAGTAAATTGAACATTTTAAAATTGAGATAGTAAATTAAATAATCCGATAAAGTTAAGGTACTAAATACCACACTAACCCAAAAAAAAAAAAAAAAAGAGAGAGAGAAGCATAACAACTACAAAGCACATCTGACCATCACACGCACTATCTTGCTTTCACAACATTGAAGAATTTTTCCCTGAAATTCGTCAACGCCACAAAGTTGCCCTAAGAGACAAATTATTTGAAAGTGAATAGAACTTGTTATCAAAAGAAAGACGAAAACTAAGACTGCTAGAAAAAGAAATTGCTTTATGTCTTGAATGAGGAAACTGTGGCGGTTGAAGAAGAGAGGAGAAACGTACCTTTTTTTTTTTTATTTTGAGAAATTAGGGAAAAATTATTAAAATGCCTTCAATATAAAATGTATTGGGTGCACGCCAACATGCATCTACAATGCAATTGCTCCCGGTGTTCTTACACGAAATTAAGTCACTTCACAAAAGTATCCACCATTTGCTATCACACAATTCAAAACCTAGCTATATTGACCCATTTTCCAAATACTTGGGGATGATAACTGAGTTTAAATCTAACGTCTTAAGTCTTTGGGAACTACGCTAATTGCCCGTTAATGTTTTGATACTTTCATCCTAGCAAGTGTGGTACTTGCATTTGTTTAAGGTAGGGATGATAAACGAAACTGTGAAGTTAAAATTCGATTTAGTTGCAAATAATGACAGGAAAAATTAAAAAAAAAAGAAAGTAAATGCAAATGTAACTGTAACTGTTTTACAAACTAAAATGCTTCAATTTGAAATATAATTATGCTTCCAATATAAAATGTGATTTGCTTCCGGTTTAATCCTAACCTATATTAAACTACGTTTTGTCGACCTAACACTGCCACTGCGAACAAAGATGTAGCCATAGAGTGTCGGTGGTACTAATAATGGAGTATAAGGTTACATTATGTTGTTGGTAGTAGTGCAATGATGGTGGTGAAGGTGGTGGTCTAATGGTGATTGTAGTGTATGGATGGTGACGGTAACCGTGGTGAGGTAGTGTTGGCGTTGACAGCAGTGGTGGCAACAATAGTAACAAGGTGAAAAAGGTCTTTTAATGTGTTGCTGTTAAAGTTGTGATTGTGACAGAGATTGCCATGGTGAAGTGGTGAAAACTATACCGGTTAAGGGTGCTGTTAAAGCTGTGATTGTGACAGTGATTGCCATTATGATTGTGACAGTGATTGCCATGGTGAAGTGGTGAAAACTATACCGGTTAAGGGATAGTTGCAATAGTAGCATTAGTGATGATGCAGATGCTGCTACTTATGCAGTGGGCACCAGCAGTAGGTAGGTGATGGTGATGGGAGGCAACATCTAAGGATTTTGAGACGGTAATGGTAGAGAGGTAGCTGTGACTGTGATAATAGTGACGCAGTTGCATTATCCAACGTTTTAACTAAAGCCTTCCATTTTTCTCTTACCACAATCCACAGTTCCCAAATTATAATACGTTTCAGTGTAATTGCTATTTTTCTGGCCTATTAAAGTGTTGTTTCTTACAATGATTACTCGATGTGGTCTTTTTCTCTTTTCTCTTTACACTCGTTCCTGCGTATACTGCAATTACAGCATATGCCCGACTAACTTAAATGCAAACCTATAACCGAACGAACACCTGTCTCTTCTCCTCTTCGCTACCGCTAGATCCACATAAACCATTCGAAAGTCTGAAACCATGCATCAGAATCCAAACGTTGTTAAACCAGTGAAACCACATTAGCACGGGACTAGTTCTCGAGTTATCCTTTCTTCATGTTCAATCTTAGAACAGGATCAACCATCAGACACGAGAATATAATGGTCTTTTGTTCTCCCTTTTTATCGACTTCAAGTCAACATCTGTAATTGAGCTCAAATCATCCCTTCCCTCGGTGAGATCATTAATAGTGGTTTCAGTGGTCGAGATTGAGTAGACTTACACGATAAGGATGGAGGAGCAGAACAGAGAGAAACATCAGCAAGACAATGGCTTGCCGAGGAAACATTCGTATGGAATGACATCATATTTAAAATTAAAATAGTTTACTCAACCGAAAAGACAACATCAAAGGGTCGACAAGAATAGGATACAAGAAGCTATCTTCTTTAATTGAAAAAACACTACGAACTCGAACTCTTCCTCTTCTATTGAAAGTGGGACTCATTTATTTCTGCCTCTTGTATATTTTTCCCAAGAATGATTTCAGCACATCTTGTACTGCTTTACTGGGGTGAGCTTCAATGGCGGTGTTAAGCTTTTCATAGCTTTTGCTCTCATAATCAGCAAAAACACCCTACAAAATGGAGTTTTCATCAGTGTAAACAAAAGGACAATTAAAGAGAAATATGATTCAATGCCATGGCTTATCAGACAAAAGCAAGTCTTCTGCTTCAAATTGCATTATGTAATTTATCCAACTTTTATGTCCTCTTTTCTTCTCATTTATTACCGGCAATCTCCTAATTATTGTAATAAGTACCTCAAAACTGAAGCATACCTGAAGATCAAGCTCTTTATAAAGAGCTTTGACTTTGGCAACATGTTCCGCTTCTGGTTTCCCATAGTTCTCCTGTCATGCATCGGATAATGATAAAACAAGTGCATCCATGTATTTGAATTAAAGTAAACAGTATATTAAACAAGCCAGTCCTTACATATAACAACTTCTTCTGTTCCTCATTGCATAACTCCAGTGCTTTCACAACCAACCAAGAGCACTTAAAATCTTCTATATCTGTTCCTATCTGTAAGCAGGAAGAACGTCAAAGAAGCTCATCTTTCCAAAATGATCATCATTTATCAGGTTCCAGAGCTCACCTTTCCAATGGTTTCAGGATTGCCAAAGCAATCCAAATAATCATCCTACAGCCAAAGAAAAGAATGTTAATCATTGGAACTCATTGAAGAATATCATTGAACAGGTATGGTTTTCAGTTGAGCAATTTCTTGAGGCTTAAGATTAACCAATACTTAAAGAAGGGAAGAGTTGCAAGTTTCCATATCAAAAATATAACTTTCCCCAATCAAACATGCAATGCTGTTATTGAGTTTCTATCATTATGATAAAGATAACTAATAACACAAAATGAAGTATAGAAAATGCCACATGTTACATGCACAAATATAGATGCCTGGATATGAGTAGAACAAATTTTCTAGTCATGTTTTGACTGCAGTGCTGCAAATTTAAAATGTATCATTCTTCATGTTTTGCAATTTAAGGCAGCTTTTCATATTTAGGACCAGCAGACAACAATATGACTGACAACCAGACAGAGAACTTCCTATATATTGAATCAATGAAAAGTTAATAAAATCTTGTGCTCAGAGGTAGCAAGACCAATGATCACTGCTCCACTCCATTAAATAGCCTACTAAGAAAAGTAAAACAATTACCTGTACTTGAAAGTAAGTTCCCATCTCAACAAGAATATGCTTTACATCACCATGTTTCTCCAAGTTCTCACCTGCCATCAGCAATGCACATGCGACCTGGTAGGACAGCAGATTGAGAACAGATGTTAATCTAGATACCACTATCTTCTAGAGTCATACAATAGATAAAAAGAGATGTTTTGTGTGGAAATGCTTTGGTTGGACATACTGGAGTAATGTTATAAAAGCAAAGTGCAACAGGAGAGCAGAAGTGTGGCCTAAGAAATTATGGTGATGGCATCAAATAAGTATTTTCTACAGAAAGTGAGAAACATGATGGATAATGGTGTTATGAAAGGATATCAGTGAAAAGTATAATCGTACATAAAGATTCAGTTTTTAATGATCTGCACCAGATAATGCTTCCTTATTTTCTGTTGCAAGGGCAAAGTACAGCACTGATGTATTAAATAAAGCTCATGCGAGAGTGTTCAAACTCTTCAGTTTTTACCAAAGGTAAACATTGTAACGCAGGAACATGTGTTAGGTGCAACATTAAACCCTCATATCAAGCGAACTCTTTTGACAAAACATGGGAGGGAAGCAGCTTTGTTCTTGTTACTGCTGTGTTATTATTACTTTGTGTTTGTTAGCATTTAGTAGATATCAATTTCTTGGTACAGATGCATTGTGTATTTGCATGTATCATATGTATTGTGACAGTGTGTTGCAGGGTAGCTTGTTTTGCAGAAAAGGTAGGACACTTGATATGCAGTCCTAATTCATGCCCCTGCATATAGAAGCAGTTATTTTTGTACGGTAACTTTCTGTACAAAAAGAAACAGGGGAATATAGGAAGGAGCATCAGGAATATTTCAGAGAAAGTTGCGAGTTGAAACAAAGGTCTTTAGGCTCCCTTTTACCTTAAATAAGCTCATAACATTGTGCAATTATAGGTAGAAAGGTAGAAAAACCAAGAAATCCTAGTCCACCTTCAGTATGTAAATACCATAACTCAATCCCGTAACAATACATTTAAGGATGTTAGTTTAAAAACACTTCAAGTAGACATATATTGCATTTGAGACATGAAAATGAAATATTTATAAAAAGATGCTGCACTCACCGGAAGGTAAAACGAGTAATATGCAGTCTTGTACTGAACAATGCGACGATGACTGCAGAACATCGACCACACATAGATTAGAAAATAGATACAAAACAGGCAAGAAAACAAGACAAATGGAAGAGTTGGAAAAAGGATAACTAAAGGAAGTTCTATCTTAAAGTTTCCTTTCTGATATGTATTGTGTCCATTAACTTGCATTAAGGGGATTATATGCGATCTGTAATGTAAATGGCGACAGCATTCAAGTAGGACACAGTATTTAAAGGAATGCAGAGTAATTGGAGTATTATTTTCCGTTTCAGTTTCAAATGCTTCAAATATTTGCTTTTAGCTTCAACTTTGAAAACAGTCCACGGCTAATTATTAATTTATTTTGGAAAAGAAATATTATCAAGAACTCTTCTGAAATCCCAACTACAAAAAGAAGCCCTCCTTTTGATTATATTGAAAGGGTCCTTGAAAATATCCTTACTTATATTTTAAAGAACACGATTGAAAATTCTCCTTTTCTCCTTGCAATGACTTGCAGTTCACAAATTTCATGTGGATAGTCATTCTCAAAAAAGATAGACAACTGTTTTAATCTAAAGAATCTTGCAATTTACTAACCCAAAAAGTGTTGATATTTGAAAAATACATCAGTAAAAAAAGACTTTCAGAAAGCCATCTGATGAATCATGAATGCAATTACTGACTGGATGCATGCATGCAAGACTAAAAGTTGTCAAGTTTCAAACTATTGCCTGCAGAGATTCATTTTGATTGAACTGGTGGTGATACAAGAATTGTAACCTATGTTTCTTTGTCAAAATCAATTTGAACAATCAATGAGCAGCAACTTCATTTATGAAGTAACAACCTTTCTCAAAAGGATGGTGTACGAAAGTATAAGGCTACAATATATTGGAGAGACTGTCCATTGACAGATCAGAGTGATAATGATCAGATCATGCTAAGAACATTCATAATCATCCACAAGTGGCTAGTTCATTTTCTTCATAGATACATCAAATTAATTATGTTCTCTCATTGGCCAAAAGACATTACGTTGTACTTTTCCCTAAAAGTAACTCAATTGCATCTTACTTACAGCGACAAACTGTATTTTGACAGATCTTTCTCTCCTTGAATAGTAGTAATCAAGTCAATCATTTGGCCTGATGCAGTCTGAAACTCCACCTGTATAGACAAATGAAAGTCATCAAAGAAAAATTCTATGATAAGCCAAGAAACAAGATATGGGTAAATCCGTCACCTCATTAAATAAATCCAACAGATCAACGTAGTAAGGCTTTCCACGAAAATGATTTTTAAGAATCCTGGGAATATGGTTGCGGAGAAGAACACCGTCATTTACGGCAATCAAACCAACCTACAGCACAGTTTTTTCATACTTTTTGTGGGTAAAGATTTTTTTCAGAGTTTAAATATGATATAACTGGAAAACCTCAATAAGAACGGTCCATTTGTTTCTTACTACATACCTTAGGCAATCTGAACCAGCATGGCTGTCCACGTCTTGTATGAGAGCTATCCATAATATCATCAAGAACAAGAAAATATGCTTGAAGCTGCAGATATCAAGGTCATAACACCCAAGTTCACGTGTCGGTAGTAAATAAGTTCAAAACAACTGCCTATACACATTTTTATGTGCAAGAGCGCATGTAAATATCAACCTAAGAAAAGAGTATTGTCCTTTACCCATTCAATGCACCAACCAAGAGTGCTTCCTAGAAAAACCTCTTCCTCTGTTAGATCTCTCCCTTGTAATAATCTGTAGCTGTCAAGTACAGACAGCCCTCTGTTCAACTTACCTGAATCAAAAAATTAGCAATTGAAGCTTCATAAGAGAAAATTTTCTTGATTCCATTGTACATTGTAGCTGGTTGATTAACCAAATGTCCTGGAAACAATCGGCAAGATAGCGAAATTGCTGTTCTTACCTCCTGGAACATTGTAGTCTAGCATCTGTACAATACAGGGAACAAAGTCAGCAAAGTGGTACCAACTTTAACTTCATGAACACCGTACAAGATTGTACAAATTTGTTAGCAAGAAGATTTACTTCAAATGGATAATTCAACATACATACTGCTCTAAGGACTTACAAATGGATAATTCAACATGCACGATTCAGAAAAACATAGTGAAACATTACAGGACCTATTTGAATGACCATTCCACGAAAGGTTCGACTCAAATGGCATATTCGAAATACAAATGAATGGATATTTTTTATGATAATCAATTAATAAGTCAAAACCAATCATTGACAACCAAAACTCCACTTTCCTATCTGAAATTTGTTCAATGTTATGAGTTGTGTCTACCGAAAAAGATTTCAGGTTAATATATCAAGGATCGCATCTACACAAACTTAGATCACCCCAAAAAAATGAGAGAAAATTCTAATACTGGTATGGAACAAGATCAATAGCGAGTTCTATGCAATGAATTTCTCCTAACATAAATATACTAACTTTATCATTTAACAGATTAATAACAATACATTTAATCCAAAATCAACAGTAATTTCATGTACACGATACATACACGCACATACACAAAAGCACAATAAGTCAACCCGTAAGCTAAAAAATAAAAAATTGCCCCAAGTAAGCAAGAATTATAAATAAAAGGGTATTGAAAAAGGTGATTAAGCATTAATTTTGAACCAGTTAAGCACATTGAAATCCTCGAAGTTCCTACAAATAGCTAAAAGGAAAAAGGAAGAAAGAAAGAATTACATCAAAATTTTAATAAAGACTAAAACTTTATGTGAAAACGAGACGTACTCGCTCGACCCATTGTCGAGAATCATCAGAGAATTCAAAAGCTGGATCCTCAAGGAGTTCCGATTTCAAAACAGAGTATACTTTAAGAAACTTTGATTTTAGATCCGCCATTGTTTAAACAATGAGAAGAAGAGGAAAAAGGGGACAGAGCTCGCTTTCTCTCTGTTCTCCCTCGGCTAGGATCTTGTGGGCAAGAAAGGAATCAGCAGAGAAGAGAGTTTATAGGAAAAGAGGAGGGAGAGAGAGAGAGAGGACTTGGTTCAGTGGCACATGTAGTTTGAAGAGGGAGAGAGAGACAGAGAGAGAGGGGGGGAGAGGGGTGGGTGCTGTGGGGGGTGGGGGCCGTCGAACGGAGATTTCAATTTGCACACTGCAAAATAGGTCTCGACTTGTCGGAAATTACATTTATTGCCATTAGTAGCGGGACGACGGATTCATCACTATATTTCTTTATTAGTATATTGACAAGTGTTAACTTCTTGAGTTTAATGCCGTAAATTTCCTTCCCTTCCACAACTGTATAGGCAAACGATGAAATTTGTATTAATAGATTGTATTTCCTATTGGTAAAAGATCTTGGTGATAGTGGATATAATAGTAGTGGTCTTCAAATGCTCTTTTAGTGATCCGTACGATGGTAAATTGATAAAAAAGTCTCATATGGCAATACCAATAAAAATACTTCAATGCTAAAGTTAGTAAAAAGAGAAAGAAAAAGAGTGTTTAAAAGTGTTTAAGTGTATAATAAATGCTCAAGGTTCATAATCCTTGTACTTGTGGCTTTATGTCCAATTTATATATTATAGAAGTAGGAGTCCAATTAGAGTGATGATGTACGTGCTGCATGGATAACGTGCTATAAATAGTTTCAAAAAAGTAAAGTAAAAATGTCATCTGAATAAAAGATTAAGTGAGAATAAGGTAAGAAGGAGGAACAAATAATCTCAATATTTTAAATGCATAAGTAACAGATAAGGTGGCCTTAGAAGATTTTAGGTATTTATCTTATAACATGAGCGAAATGAGATCAATTATTTACCTAAATGCTATTTCATTTTTTAGAGCAGAGTTTTCATAGTAGAATATTGTTTCTCTGATCTCTCTAAGAGTTCTAAATGGTGAAGAAATGTTATGTATTTATAGGTTCTTGGGTATGATAACATCTGTCAAATCATCTAGATGATTAACAGATGAAATAGAGGTTAATTAATTTATGGTTATTTAGAACGAGTTAGTTAACAAACTTAAGGTCAGTAGCCTTCCTTATAAGTACATAAAGCTTGCTTAAGAAAGGTTAGAGGTAGACGGACCAATCCAACGATCTTTATTCCAAGCCTGCTAAACCAAATCCCCTTGAATCATCCCAAATATGGACCAGACTCCTTAGATCCTATTACTTGACTTAAGGAGTTAAGCCTAAATAAATAATGGGCTTATTTCAACAATTTTAAGCCTTCTACATATAGCATGAAGCTTACCTACTTAGAACACGTTAATGAAGATTGGCTTATACATGGTAAGCATAGGGAGGTGTACTTAGTATGAGAAAGGATGGTACCTTTCTTTTGGTAGGTGGCTTTAAGAAAGAGTGCTTGTCACTTTGGTATAGGCAACCATCATAGTTAAGGCAACTAGATGTCTAGGCTGTATAGTAAGCTGTTAGGTAGCATTTAACAAAGAGAGAAAAGAATGATGAGTAGAGCAATCGTGGCATCATGATCCTTGGGTGTATGTTGAGCACCTAGTGTGTGCTTGGAGATAAGGTTAACATGGGTTTACAAAGCTTAAGATTTGACTACCTTAAGGATAATAAAGTCTTTAAGGTCTCGGGTGTCGAGGAGCTAGGCACCCTATGGACATTAATTAAGGTTGCTAAGGTCTTCGGCTAATCGGGGTCAAGGAATGCTTAAGGGTGACTCAAGTTACACTGTCGATAGGTACTGTAGCTACTGGTAGCAATTGGGCCTAGGCTAAGTTGTCCATGGAGAGGCTAAGCTAGTTGTCTTACTAAAAGGAGCCAACCTCTTAGCCTAAAGGGATGCTCAAGGGGACACAAGCATGCCAAAATACTTGAGCCTGAGCCTTTAAAGTTTAGGCCTAAAAGGTCTATCAATAGATCTGTTTATATGATAATGGTTGCATCGTATTAGATTCATACTTGTCTTTATAGTTATATTTTTAGTCGTTTTGTCTTAATATTTTTGTTATCTAGTTATGTTAGAAATTATCAATTCTATTAAGTGACCATCAACTAAAAAGAAGAATTCAACATATTCCATAATAATGAATAGAAACATTTACAGCTCATTCACTTCACTGAACGGAATAAATAGAGAATTGAATGGTCATTCCAATGTAATGGAATAAATAAGTAATAAATAATACCGTGTTTACTTAAGTGTATTTGAATCACTATTACACCATTTACTTCACATTTTTTAAATAGGGAATAAGCAAAGAATAAGAAGCAATTTACTCAAAATAACCCCATTTTTTATGAAGTAAGAAAACAAATTAAAAATCAAACTGTAGCACACTTTCACAACTCAAGAACATCACCTCCTCCCCCCAAACAATCCCTTTCAAAACCGTAAACCCCAAATTACGTAATAACCATTGATCTCACATACACATAATCTATATTCCCTACAATGTGATCTATTCATGTTTGAGCAAGGATTGCTACTTGCCCGCATAAAGGGATATAGAATCTATTGTTCTTGTTATCAATCATAGGTTTGGGTTATAAAAAATCTAGTTGTTTTCTCAATCATATATTGGGTAGTTATTTCATAAAACAGTTTTATGGGTTATTGTTTTGGAGATCAACGCCTTACAATTTGAAGTTTATTTTGGCTACGCATGCAACATAGTAGAATTTAATCTAACCTCTTACTACTTATATTTTATTGCTATTAATTGAAGAGTATTAGGATAATCCCAATAATCCAAAGTTCTAAGATAAAAAGATTCTCTTTCAACAATGGTATTTGTCCTATGTTCTCACTACTATGATAAGACAAGGAGAAATTAGGAAGCTTAGCCTAGCATTTTACTTGATTATTAAATTTTTCATCTTATGCTTGTTTCTTGTTTTAAGCACTTTTTCCTTATGGTTAATGGTTGAATTATATATTAAAAAGAAATTATCTTATATATGTACTTTAACATAGTTCTTTGATGCAATTGATAATTGGAGATCAAGCAATTGTAATGGAAGGAATCATTATTGAAAATTCAACATGAGTTGCAATTAACACAAGAAAAGAAAGGAAAGGGGGATCCATTCCATATTTGAGAAATTGAAATGAAGGAATAAGAAAATATGAACATTATCGAGTTTGTCATAGCTAGTGATTCTCATGTTATGCTATATATTATAGAAACAAAATGTATAAGATGACATATCAATGCCTATTATGATTTTACTGTCATAAGTTGTTGGATCTACTAATTAGTTTAAGTCTTACAATTTGTTAAGTAAATGTTAATTATACAGTATGTGGATAATGTTACCATTGTTAGTATGTTGGTGTATGTTATAACTTATATGCTCCAAATGCAGTTCTAATTAAAACTAGCAATTGTAAGTTACGGATGGGTTTTGGACTAATATGGATTGTAAGCTTTAGGAATTAAAAGACAGTTATGCTTACAATATGTATCTATTTGCTAAAACAATGACTTACACACATAAGATAACAATTTGAACATGTCAATTACTTATTAAGAGATCCTAACACTATCTTTTGGGATATGGAAAATCAATAACATCCTTAGAAATGCAATTGAAGTCACTTAGCAAGACATATTTTGAATTTCAATACTTCTTTTGTCTATGGTTTTTGTTTATTAAAATACATAAATCAGACCATTTAAGTCCATAGCTTTAACAATGAAGGAATGAAACAAACAGCAAATCATAAGTAATGGATGGCTATGTCTAGAATAGGATGATACATCATATCAGATTTTGTTCTTGATTTTGATAATGAGTTCTCTAAGTTTTTGATACAACATACATCATACATGAGAATCTTTTAGAAGTTCCAACTTGCAAGATTATTAAGAAATAATAAGGAGCATTGACAATGAAGTTTGAAGATCTTAATAAAAGATGAATAAGTATATAGTAGAACATTACTATACATTTTCTATTTACATTTTTACTAAGACAAGAACGCTTCTATTTGTATGCTAATAAGATTACTATACAATTTTACTTTTACATTTTTGCTAAGACAAGAATGCTTCCATTTGTGTGCTGCTCAATGTATGTAGGCTAATTTGGGTAAATAGTGAAATTGGAAGGAGAAATATCCTTATGTATGAAAATAACAACCATGTGTTTCTAAAATGGAATTATCAAAATGTTTTATTTCCTACAGTATATATTTAAAACCAGCAATAACAAAACTTAGCCTAAAATTATTTATAGGAGAATCTTCCTTTTTTACTTTTTTACTAAATTGAAATCGTCAAATTAATTTCTATACCAATAGTGAAAATGGAAGGAGAATCTTTTTTTTCTTTCTTCTTCTTCTCATTTTGGCTTTAAATTTAGTTCAATTAGAAAATTTCAATTTGCAGGTCCATAGGTATTAGAACTGAATCATGGTAGTCATCTCAAAAATCCAAGCCATTTTGCTTGTTAGAAAATCCTAATGACTATGGTAATCTAGCAGTGAGCTCCAATAAGCAATTTCCTTAGTGTTTTGACCTATTAATGAGATAGCTGATCTCCAAAAGGATTTATCCTTAGATAGCTATGAAATGGATGGAGCTTGTTATATCTTCTAAGCTAGAATTCTCCATTAAAAACCCTAAAGAGATAACTTAGAAGATTAAATACTGTGTTAATGTTGAAAAGCACATTGTTTTCACTAACATTGGAAAGTGAAAATGAAAGCTCATGAACTATAAATCACCTTCATCTAAATGTTACACATATATTAAATTAACAATTGAAATTGCATGAACAAAGTGGCAAAACTACTAAAACAATACGAAGTTGATTTTGTTTGATTAACAAACAGTATTATGTCATCAACACCTAAAAATGCTTCAAGAAAGGAAACTGCTCAAACTTATAATTCCAATTTCATCAAACATTCCATAAATAATATAGCACTAAACAACCAACAATACTATTCCCTATCACATGCTCAAAAAACCACCACCAACTCCAATTCCATAACCATTTGTACATGCTTAATACATCTATTTAGCAGTTGATTACACCAGTAAGGACATGAACATGTCTAATTCGTTTAAACATCAATAGAAAGGATAGTGAAAAAAAAAAATTATTTTTCACTTCTTTTCTTTCATATCTATTTTTTTAATTATTATTTCTACATAAATTTTCCAAGTATGTTTTGTAACAATAATGTGCAGAAACTTTACACCATGTACTCCATATTTTTGCAGTTAAAAAAAAAAAAGAAAAGAAACAAAACTATACATGTAATAACTAAACAGGTGTCATTAGTAACTTGGCACTCGAATAACACTAGAGTACAAACATATTACACTACTATGTTCGGCCTTATTCAATTTCCACTACTTTATTCAACACTTCTATAGAAGAGACAAGAGTGGATGGCAGCATAAAAAAAACAGAAACATGTTCGAAAACATTAACTTTGCCTACAACCTTCAATCCAACAACAAAATAAACAATTACCATTTTCAAATGCATTGTAGAAGCCTTTGCATAAAGGTCAAACACCTTTCAAGTTGAAGCTTATAAAAAAGAGTCACATGGTCTGGCTTTCTAGCAAGCTTCAACATTGTGTCATATACTTCATCTTTAGATAGTCCATTAATGCTTTGAAGAAAAGTTGTTAACTCCTCCATATTTGTTTGCGCTTTATTAGTTGTCAACTGTTGCACTACACTTTGAATAGAGTTCCTCACATCTTACATCTCATCCTTGATAGAGCCAGCTATAGATAAAAAATTAGACATTACATCATCTCTAACCATCAATCTCCTCCTTTTTGCAGAAGTGTGAGTCACACTTTGATAGATGGATGGCTCTTCCACCTCTTCCCTTACTAGTGCCTCATTTTTAATATCTTTTATTGATGCTTGTTCTTTATTTATCTCCTTTATCACATCTGCAACCGTTTGTGCATCTGCACCCATAATATGGTCTTTTGCATAGATAATGGATAACTCATTTAGGCATGGGAAGCTTCTAGTTATGAGTTGAGCAACATTACTATGGACCTGGAAAGAAAAAATGGAATTAAATTATACGTTATAGTAAAACATATAAAGGATGGATTGTTATTGAAATCACATAAAACATACCCTTATGTATGCTTCCCACACATCCTTTTCTATAGTGAACATCTTCCAGTCATTATCCCATTCAAAGCTGCTAGTTGACTTCCCATAAACTAAGTCATAAATAATACTCCAACCTTTCTTCAATGTCTTAATGTGCGACTCAATGTATGGCCTACCTTTCAAGCCACAGTTGGGTAACTTGCATTCAGCATCTTCTCTAACTCCAAAAGATATCTACTTTAGAACCCGATGTCAGCATTATGCATGCCATTATTATATAACTCAATCATAGATGCAACTAATGCATTATCCTTGGTAATAGTCCATTTCCTTTTAACTTGTTTCATAGCTTTCGTATCCATTTGTGTGGACTATACTTCCTCCATATCAATAGTTCTATGAGAAATAATAAAACATAAAGACATGATAACAAAAAATTTCTAAACATAAGAGAGTAACATGGAATATGGAAATTTTAAATTGGAAATGATAATAGAAAATACAACAACATAATGTCAAAGTACAAATCATTGTACATGTTAAAAGAAATTGCAAAAACATAAAATGAAAGTATAAGGAAATTCATCAACATCTATGAAACATGTCAAATTCAATTCCTAATTTGTCTAGATGCACTCCACTCATTGAACATTTCATTTGC
The DNA here is from genome assembly GCA_024138015.1 of Lumnitzera littorea. Classification (NCBI taxonomy): domain Eukaryota; kingdom Viridiplantae; phylum Streptophyta; class Magnoliopsida; order Myrtales; family Combretaceae; genus Lumnitzera; species Lumnitzera littorea. Next base: position 89,024,893 of record JAMXBB010000008.1, on the reverse strand, counting down.
TAGCTGCATCCTCTAATTATCCCATGCATCATTGTTTCCAAATGTCATTTTTTTGATCATCTCCAATATCCACAATATTTTTCTCTATGGTATTTGATGCGAATCGTAGCCAAGATTAGATAAAGTCAGTTGTTGAATGGGTCTAAGTTTACAAAAAGCTCGAAAGGAGGTGATAGTGAATGTATAAAAGGACAAATGTAAATGAAGAATAAGCAAAAACTTACAAACAGCTCCAATGGATATAACGTACTAATGAAACTTTCGAGGACTCACGACACAATTTGATATGACGTATGATATGGTCTAGTGAGGTTACTCGTCACCTAACTTTAACCTTGCTTAAGGATTAGGATAAGAGTGATGCCAAGAGTAAACATGTAGTGCTTACATAGGAAAGAAAAATACTCAAGTGTATTAATGATAATCAATTTGTTATGATGTCTGCAACTATAAATATAAGGGTATTTATACCCATAAGTTAGGGTAACTTGCCCAAAAGGAAAAAGACAAAAAAGGGCATTTCTTAAGGAAGTAATGTATAAGATACAAAAGGATAAATTTGAATATTTAAGGAAATCAATCATTGGTGTAACAAGTCTTACACATGGCAATATTGTATTGGTGATATCGTTGGAAGATGTAGACAAAAAGGTACGGTAGCTTACTTGTCCAAACAAGGGTGGCTTAGTCAATTCAGAGTATCTTTCTCATCATCTCGGTAAAGGTGATACGAGTAAGTGATTGGCATGGATGAGTGAGAATGAGGATCGGTTCTTATCTTGGCCTTTCGATTCTCGGCACACTATCTATAAGAAATAGGTGGTCATTCTACTTGACATGCAGAATAGGTTGGCAAAGAGATACTTGACTTCGGCAAGAGTCGGTTGGAGCAAGAAGATTTATCTTGCCAATCCCTTTAACCCTCAGGCTCTACTGCAAGTCAATGGCCTAGTAGCCTGATTCATATCATTCCCTCTAGGTTGATTTGGATTTGAGATCAAATTCGAATGGTCTTCAATCATCTTTATGTCGGGGTGATATAGATTGAGGTCGGTAATGTTGAAGGTGTCAGAAACCCCATGGTCCTCAAGTAGCTCCAATCTATAGGCGTTATCACTAACCTTCTAGAGGATTTTGAAAGGTGCTTTAGCTCTTGCAGATAATTTGTTCCTCCTTTTGCTTGGAAATTGTTCCTTGCTGAGGTGTAGCCATACTAAATCTCTTTATTGGAATTGTTTAGCCATTCTACCCTTGGCCTTCTCCCGCATCCTTCTAGCAGCTTGGTCAATATGCCAAGTAACTTTGTCGTAGATATGCTGAAGAGATTATGCCCTGGCTCTTACGTCTGGGTTTCCTTTTGTGGGCATAGGTACAGGGGTATGATTAAGGGGCAGCTTAGGATTGAAACCATAGATAACTTCAAAAGGGGTCTACTTTGTGGTATCATGCAACATTAAGTTGTAAGTGAATTCGACCACTGGCAAGCAAATGCCCTAATCAGCCAAGTTCTTACCTATTGTAGCTTGGAGTAGTAATCCTAAAGTGCGATTAACAACCTCTATTTGGCCATCAGTTTAGGGGTGACAGGAAGTACTGAAGAGTAGTTTAGTCCCCGTCTAACGCCAAAAGGTTCTCTAGAAATGGCTTAAGAACTTTAAGTCCCTGTTAGAGACTACACTTCTTGGTACGCCATGTAACCATACAATCTCTTGCAAGAAAAGAGAAGCAATAGCCTAAGCATGGTTAGTTTTGGTGCAAGGTACAAAGTGTGCCATCTTGTTGAATCAATACACCATTACCATTACAGAATCTTTGCCTCGGGTAATTCGTGATAATTCGAGGACAAAGTTTATGCTTAACTCAGTCCATGGTTTCATCAGAACAGGCAAAGGCATTGTTTTCCCTTTTTCGGTACGACACTTAGCTCTTTTGCACACAATACAGCTTTCAACAATTTGGTGCACATCTTATAGCATTCTCGGTAAGAAGAATCGACCACTCAGCAATTCATACATCTTTTTCTCCCTGAAATGTCCGGATAGTCCTCCACTATAGGCTTTCCTGATTAGTAGTTTCTGTAGTAAACAAGTCGATATGCATAATTTTCCACCTCAGAATAAGTAGCCATTCTCTACATGATACTTGTCCATCGTTCTTCCATCGACACATCACGCAAATACAGGTCCCAAGTATAGATCCCCGAAATACTGTTCTTTAATGCTTACAAACCTAAATAATCTGGTTTGCAGTTTACTCAGAAGGGCATGTCTCCTCAAAAAAGCATCGATAACTACATTGCTCTTTCCTTATTTATATTTTATTACAAAATTGAATCCCTTAAGGAATTCGACCCATCTCGCCTACCACTTAGACAACTTTGTCTGGCTTCGAATATACCTCAAAGACTCATGGTTAGTGCAAATGACAAACTCTCCCAGCAATAGATAATGCTACCATACTTACAATGCTCGGATTAATGTTAAGATTTTTTTGTTATACACAGAGTAATTTAATTGAAGCCCCCTGAGCTTCTTACTATGGTAGGCAATTGGTCGACCTTTTTGTACTAGGACAACGCTTATCCCAATGCCTAACGCGTCACATTCTAACTCAAATATTTTCTCGAAGTTGGGCAGATTCAGTATAGGGGCAGAAGTCAACCTTTCCTTTATCTTGGTAAAACTCCTCTCCTCATTTTCTCCCCATTGTAAGTTAACATTCTTCTTTATTAGTTCAATAATTGGTGCAACGAGGGTACTAAAATTCCTGATGAATCTTCTATAGAATGAATTCAGTCCATGGAAACTTCTCATATCGGCACAGTTAGTGGGAGTCGACCACTTGATAATAGGTTGGATCTTTTCGTCATCCACTCGTAAACCTCCTCCACTAATTACATAGCCCAAGAATATTACTTCCTCCTAGCAAAAGCAACATTTTTCGTGTTGCCGAATAATTGCTCGGCATGGAGGATATCCAGAATGTCTCGAAGATGTTCATAATGACTCAGCATATTGGCACTACAGACCAGGATGTCGTCAAAGTACACTACGACGTACTTCCCAATCAAATGTCTCAGCACATGATTCATTAGTCTCATGAAGGTACTCAGGGCACTTGATAAGTCAAAGGGCATGACCATCCATTCATATAATCTATGTCGAGTCTTGAATGCTGTTTTCCACTTGTCTCTTGGCTTCATGTGAATTTGATGGTAACCAGACTTAAGATTAATTTTGTTGAAAATTCGGACTCCACTCAATTCATCCAGTATATCTTCCAACCTCGGGATACAGTACCTATACTTGATTGTAATCTTGTTCACTGCTCAGCTGTCTACATACATTTGCCAGGTTCCATCCCTTTTTGATACTAGAAGCACTAGCATAGCATAAGGGCTAAGGCTTTCCCTAACATATCTTCTCTCTAGCAACTCATTGATTTGTCATTAGAGCTTAGAAACCTGCTCGGGATTCATCTGATAGGCTTGCTTATTCGGCAGTGCAACGCTGTATACTAACTCAATGCAGTACTCTATACCTTGAGTAGGAGGTAACCCCTTAGGTAACTATTCTGAGAATAGGTTGACATATTCATCTAGTAACTCCTTTACCTCTTGAAGTAGTTTACCTTACTCCTTTAACTCTAATAGTCACTTAACCAACATGATGGTTGGTGCATCAGCTTTAAGGGTCTCTCAAAGTTTGACTTTACTCATCACCAAAGCCTTATTCGATCTGTGAGCAAGTTTGTCCTGCAGTTTATTAACTTCACTCAGCGACATCGGGTTCAACATGATCTTTCTGCTATCCTTCTCAAATGTATACGTATTTTGGTATCCATCATGGATAACTTTTCGATCGAATAACCATGTTCTACCAAGTAATACGTGGGAAGCACACATAGGTAGTATGTCGTAGAGAATCTGGTTAGAGTAATTTTCGATAGTAATTGGCAATAGTACTTGGCGAGGAACATATAGTGCTCTTTTTTCACTCAATTAGTGCAACTTATATGGCCTTGGATGTGCAAGAGTTGGCAACTTCAACTTTGAAATGAGATCGGATGATGGTGTAACTTCCACTATCCACAATGAGGGCATACACTTGATCGTTTTCCTTACAGGTGGTATGAAATAGATTCTTTCTCTGCTCCTCCTCTCATGAAGGCTCTATGTTCATTCTGCATTAGACAATCGTGATCAATTGGTCCAAGTCCTTAGCAAACATATCCTCTTCAATTAGTTCTTTCTCGGTAGTACTCTCCTATTCTTCAGGTTCCTCATCAGTACTCTCTACATCTAGCTTTGGGATGTCACCCATGATGATCATAGTCCTTTGATTTGGACACTGAGTAGCCATATGTCCAAACCTTTGGTATTTGAAGCACTTGACCTAACTTGTCTTTCTACCAGACCCTTACCTCTTCTTATAAGTTCGGGTTAGCAAGTTACTATCGGGTTAGCACTTCTGCTTAGCTCAGACATCCACCTTTCAAATTTGTTCGGTACTTAACTGAGCTCGGTGACTCACTTGTCTAGGTTGGCTAGTTGGCAGCTTAGTCAGTACTTGGTTTCGTCTCTACCTCTCTATTCGTTGGGTTATTCTAATGGCTTCATCCATTGTGGTAAATTGTTAGAGTTCCATAATGTCTTGAATATCACCTCTTAATCTCATGATGAATCTAGAGATTGTTCATGTTGGGGGCTTCTTTACTTCACATTGGATCATGAACATTTGGAATTCGCGAACATACTTATCAACTGTTCGGCCTCCTTGTCTCAGCTTCTAAAGCCGAGTAAAAGTGTCTTGCAGATAAGTTTTTTGCAAGAACCTGTTTCTAAGTATTCTCTTTATCTGAGGCCAAGTATTAATCTCTTGATAGCCTTATCGCCTCTTCATAGCTTGGAAATTCTTCCACCACATGGTGGCATATCCGGAGAACTCAATAGCATCAATTCTCACTTTTTCATAATCCCTATACTTATAATATTCAAAAACATGCCCTACTCTCTCTTCCCATTCGAAATATTCATCAGCATTCTCAAATCCATTGAAGTTCAGAATTCGAAGCTTCACATGGATAGATGCTCTAGGGACTCTAGCTCTTTCTTCTTTGAAATACTCTTAATCTCTTCTTCAAAATACTCTTCATCTTATTCTTTTAGGTCTATTATTTGTCTTACTCATCCACCTACTCGTCCACTTACTCCTTTGCTTTAGATTGGTCGAGTTGGGTTCTGACACCTAACAGGTTAAGTAGCTTATGAGGTGTTTTGTGTGGCCTCAGTCGGTTAGCAAGTCAATGCACCAATAGCTTGGGTCAGATCTACTAAGAAGTTAGCCACCTCATTAAGTCTCTCATCAGTGCTCATAGGAGTTCCTTGAGACTGTTGTCTAGGATGGACAACTTCATTGTTGTCATCACTAACACCAACGTTTATACTTAGGTTAGTCATTTTCTTCACTAATTCAAAGCTCAAACAAACACTTCCACAAATCAGAAAATCAATAGCTAGCAAACATAGTAACTAAGATGAACATAGTAACTTGCTTTGTTTTACACACATTAAACATAGTATAAACAAATCTTCGAAAACCAACTACAACTCAAACAAAACCTTCACTCTGATACCAAGATGATGTAAACCGTGACCAAGAATAGACAAGGTTAGTCGCTGAATGGGTCAAAGCTTGCAAAAAGCTCGAAAGGAAGTGATGGTGAATGTGCAAAAGGATAAATGTGAATGAAGAGTAAGCAAAAGCCTACGAATAGCTCCAATGGATATGATGCACCAATGGGACTTCCAAAAACTCACGGCACAACTCGATATGATGCACAAGATGGTCTGGTGAGGTTACTTGTCACCTAGTCTTGCTTAAGGGTTAAGATAAAAGTGATGCCAAGAGTAAACAACCAGTGTTTACATAGGGAAGGAAAATACTCAAGTGTATTAATGATAATCAATTTGTTATGATGTCTGTGACTACAAATACAAAGGTATTTATACTTATAAGTTAAGGCAACTTGCCCAAAAGGGAAAATACAAAAAAGGGCATTTCTTAAGGAAATAATATACAAGATATAAAATGGTAAAAATGAATATTCAAAGAAATCAATTATTGGTGTAACTAATTCTACACATGAGTCTGTATACGTGATGATACTGTATTGGTGATGCCGTCGAAAAATGTAGGTAAAAAGGTACAGTTAACTTTGCTTGTCCGAGCATGGGTGGCTTAGTCAATTCGAAGTATCTTTCTCATCATTTTAGCAACGGTGATGCTAAGTAAGTGATTGGCATACATGAGTGAGAATGAGGATTAGCTGTTATCTTGGCCTTCCAATTCCCTACACACTATCTACAAGAAATAGGCAGTCATTCAGCTTGGCATGCAGAATGGGTTGGCAAGGAGATACTCAGCCTTGGCAAGACTCAGTTGGAGTGGGAGGATTCATCTTGCTAGTCCCTCTAATCCTCATGCTTGACTGCAGGTTAATGGCCTAGTAGCTTGATTCCTATCAGTATCCATATGGTCCTTAAGGGGAATGGAGGTCATTTCTATCCTAATGAAATTGTGAAGCAAGCAACATGCCAAAATGACTCAATTATCGATTCTAACTAGATAAAACAAAGGACTTCTAAGGATACGTTACCTCATTTTAAGAAGTTTGAAACTCCTCTCTATGACATTATGCATAGACGCATGTCTAAAATTAAACAATTCTTCTAGGGATCTTAGTTGATGACCTAAGCACCATTTATTTAAGTGATATTATTAACCTCTAAAGGGGGTAAGAAATCCCTCACAATTAGGACAACCTCCATCCACTAAGTAATAGCATCCTAAATGAAGGGTCTAACATTGGTAATATTCTAATTCAAACAATTTGTAATTAAGAAAACATAAAGTTATAAGGACTTAAAAAAATCATACCATGGGGAGCCTTAAGACCGTACGTTCTAGTGATTGCATCTTGGAGAACTTTACTATTTGTTGTAGAGCCCTCTTATCTAAGAAACACATATATGAATTGCATACTTGGTTTACAAACACCTAAAATATTAGTGGTAATCTTATTCTTTCAAGTTCTATATCACGGTTTATCTTTCATGGGCACTCTAATTGGGATATAGGTTTCATCTAAAACTCCTAGACAACTCTACATAATAAATAGATTATTAGAAGATATGGAAGGTATGTGAAGCTATCTATAAAATTGAAATAACTTAGCATTATTAGTTTATACCTTGAAAATTTTCCATTAATCGTCGGTGCAATTGTCGGTAATAGGTTCAGGCTTCTTTAGCAATTTATTGCTTGGACATAATGTTGCATTCAATACACTATGGAAATACCAACTATCGAGTCTAATTTTTTGGTTTTCTATTTAAAATTAATTTCCCCATTTCCGATTAATACTAAATCTTAACTTATTTAATATTAATCATCGACTAAAGAAATTGGAAAATTCTAGTTTTTTATTTAGAAAAATTTTTGGAGTCGCCACCGGACCAGAGACGGGAAAAAGAAAAGAAAACCGTAATCAATTGGGTGTATTGATTACGATCTAACTACCGGTTTTTGATTTCAATTTGAATGAAGAACCAGAGGATTCCGAATTCGAGGGCTAACCTATTAAACCCTAACAGGTACTACTATATATTACCAAAATTAGTATTATTCTTCTAATAATAATATTTTTAAAGAAAAAATAAATAAATAAAATCAAAAGAAAAAAGAACATAAGTTTTTACATATTTTATCGTCGCCCTAGAGATGCCTACGTACCTGTTAGCCGGGATCAGACGATCGTAGTTCTTTTCGAAAACTTTAATGTGTTGGTTCTTTTTAAAAAAAGTAATTGGTTGAATTTGCGTTTTTATTAACCATTTCATTTTTATTAAGAAAAATCCTTAGAAGCCTAATTTTTATTCCTAATTATAAAAAAGAAAACCTAAAAACCTAATTTTTGAAATGTCCTAAATTAAGATTTTTATTTAAAAACAACTAAGTGATAATTTTTTTTTTATTTTCAAGAAAAACACTAAAAATTTTATGAAATATGCAATGTTCTATATGATGAATCTTTTATATAGAAAAGATGCTTAAAACATAAAAAAGAAAAGAAAAATTTCCTAATGTTGAGCCTGATTTTTCGATTTCTTTTATTTAAAATTAATTTCTCATTTCCCGATTAATACTAAATCCTAACCCATTTAATATTAATCCTTGATTAAAGAAATTGAAAAATTTCGGTTTTTTATTAAAAATAATTTTTTAAGTTGCCACCCGACCGAAGTCGGGAAAAAGAAAAGAAACCGTAATCAATTGGGTAGATTGATTACGATTTGGCTACCGGTCTTTAATTTCAATTTGAATGAATAACTAGAGGGTTCCGAGTTCGGAGGCTAACCTATTAAACCTTAACGGGTACCACTATTTATTTACCAAAATTAAGATTATTCTTCTAATTATAATATTTAAAAAAATGAAAAGGAAAAAAAAACTTAAGCTTATATAGATTTTATCGTCACCCCGAAGGGGCCTACGTACCTGCTAGCCGAGATCAGATGATCGAAGTTCTTTTAAAAAATCTTTAATGTGTTGATTTATTTTAATTTTTGAAAATTGATTGAATTTACGTTTTTACCAATCTAGTTTATTCAAATAAAATCTAAAAGGGTTCTAACTTCTCGAGTGTTTTTATTTTAAAAAAAATGCTCTAACAATCTTATTTTTAAAAAGGATCTTTTATTAATTTTTACTTAAAGAAAAACAACTTTCTATGTAACAAATCCTTAAATAAAACCAAATCTTAAAAAAAAAAAACCAATCTTAATAATCCCTAAACTAATATATACAACTATCTATCAAAATAAATTTATTTCATATAGTACACTTGTATAAGAACTAATACAAAAACTCTTAAACTAACATATATATATATTATATATTATGTTAACTAATAAAATATAAATAATATAATAACATATATATGTAATAAAAACCAATCTTAACAATCCCTTATTTAATATATATATGTCTTTACATCTATATTACTACTTATTAAATAAGCATTCACTTAAATCAATATAATATACCTAATCTATATTACAAAGAAAACTAATGACATACACATATGTATTACTAAAGTCTTAACAAAATAATAATATAATATGATAATAATAAATAAAAAATAATAAAAAAACTTAGACAGAAACTGAACCTGATTGTGGAGCTATAGTACAGTGAAGAAACTGTGTACTTGTGCATGTAGCGAGTCTTGGTGGTGTGGCTCAATGCTGCAATGGACGTGTATGGACTATTGTTTGCTGTAGCGTAGTGAAAACAATGAATATGAGGCTGTAATTCGTGTTTGTGGGGGGAGGGGGGGGTGTGTGGATGGAGCAGCGATGTCAGTTGGTGTCCTTGGGATTTAGTGGAGTGCTGTAGCAGCGTAGTGAACTATAGAGTTTGTTAATTGAGGCGACGCGTTGATGTGTTCGGCTGTGATTCAGGCAGTGGATGGTGTTGTGTTGCTTACCGTATGGATGTTGGGGGTCGCTTGGAGTTGATTCGTGTGGGCATATTGAAGATTGAATTCATGTAGTGGAGTATAATGTGCGATCAGATGCTCGAAGTTATGGTCAATGTGCGGTCTGTGAAGTGATCGTTGGGACGCCGTATCAGCTAATGTAGTGGCGTAAAGCTGTATGGCTGAACAGTAGTAAGGTTCGGTGATTCTGCAATGTTCGTGGGGATTATGACAGTGGAGTTGCTGTCGTTCTTGGTGCTATGGATCGGGGCTGATTCGTGTGTTGGGATTTGCTGCTGTCGAGTATTGCAGTTCTAGTCGATCGTCGAGTTATGCTGATTGTGGACGTCTGTGAAGCAATGGAATTGCTGGCCTTGCTACAGCGAGTCGTGTGGCTTGATTGGCTCGTGTGTAGTCATAGACGACAATTCGGTCTTGTATCGTCACCGTATTCTGCTGAAGTACTGCAGTAGTGAAAGGCAGTAGGGTGATCGCGCGTGTTGTGTCTCACCTTTGAACGTAAATGTGTGTTTTTATAAACCTAAACCATATCGTATCGTATCTATTGTATCTGATTTGATAATAATTAAACTAGATCTAAATTAATTCAAATCCGATTTAATAAAATCAAATTAGATTCAAATGTTTTTAATTAGATATGAATCCCGTTTATTTCTCTCGCTCTTGTAAAATATAAAAAAATAAAAGAGATAGATGCTTGGCAAGACTTAAACCCAAGATCTCAAATTAAATCCAATCTGATATTTCAATGCTTATCCGTTAAGTCGTTGGCCTGTGTCTTGATATTTAGTACAATTAAATTATACTTAAACTACCCGATTCTCCAAAATAATTATTTGTACTAAACTAAAACTAAAATTATTTGTTTCTAATATAAATTACTTCCTAAAAATCTACGAAATTTTTTATAATTTTTCCTTTTCTTATTTTTTTTGGTATTTTCATCATTTGTTAATTTTTATTATTTTTATCTTTTATTAATTTTTTCTTATTTTTTTATTATTATTTTTATTTTTGAATTAAGACCCTTTTTGTAAAAAAAAATAAAAAATTAGGATTACGGAGGGGCAAAAATTAGGTGTCTACACCTAATCATAGAAAAGATACCTAAATCATAGAAAATATGCCTAACCATAGAAAAGATGTTTGAATCATAGAAAAGATGTCTAAACTATGGAAAAGATGTTTAAACCATGAAAAAGATGTTCAAACTATGTAAAAGAAACCAAAACTATAGAAAAAACATCTAAACTATAGAAAAAACATCTAAACTATAGAAAATAAGCCTAAACTATAGAAAATATGTCTCGCTGTAAAAAAGAAGTCAATTAAAGATTTTTCTTTTTTTATTTTATGAACATCAAAATGATTTTTTTTTTTATCTAGAAAACCCTAACATGCCTAATACAATTTTTCTAAATTAATACAATACGCAAAGAACGAGATTTTGTAAAATATGAGATTTTATAAAAATATCATTTTGAAAATATGAAATCTAAAAAAAAAACTAAAATTTAACTTAATACATGTTCACTAGACACTAATGCTATAACTAATTACTAGCAATTAAAGACGTGATAAAAATAAAAAAAATTAGTACAAGTCTTAAAAATAACTGCGCATATACTAAGTGAGATAAAAATAAATAAATAAGACAAGTTATAGACAATAATTAAAAACCACTATTATGTACTTGTAAGGCAAAGCATGCAAAGCCGATGAAAGGGAACATATTAGATCTCCAGTCCTATTGTGCACATAACTATAGAATTGGTCTAAGGAGTGGGTTCGAGTGTGTTTTTAACAAATGTGTAATTGTTCTTTTTTTTTTTTGGTTCGCACTATGCAACCCCTATTTATAAACTCGAAAACAAATTTTTTGAATCGAATTGATAAAGATCCAAAATAAATTCGAATCTTACAAATCTTCAATTTATTAGATTCAACGTCATCGTATCAGATTTTTTTTTTTTCGACAACTATTTAGTCAAGATTCTATCAAATTAATTTTTTTGAATTTTTTCTTTTTTATTTTTTTTCTAACAATTTTCTATTTTTTTGTCTTTTTTTATCATTTTTCAAATTTTTTTATTATTTTCTAAATTACGACCCTAAAAACAAAAATTATAACTACTATGGGCAAAAATTAAGTGTTTACAGCTGCCCCTCTTTGTGGTGAAGTTTGAATAAAACTTTGTCACAAAGACAAAAGTGACATCGTTTTTGCTTCGGGACGACTTTATCCTAAAGAACACTAAGATATTTAACAACGATAAGTTTGGAACGAAGAATAGCGAAGGTAACGCCTTTGTGGCCTGATAAGAATCCCTAAAAGGAATCATGAGAGTTTGGTCGTACCCCCTTATGGGTTGAAGAATTAAAGCAGGCGAAGTGTTCCTTGAGCTGGCTAAGGTCCTAAATTAGATGAAATGGGTAAGCGCTCCTAGAGCTAGCTAAACCCTAACAGAATGAGAGAACTTGGCTGTGCTCCAATAAGCTGACTAACCAAGGCAATCAAAGTGCCTTTTGAGCTGGCTAAGACCTAAAGAATGAGTTGAGAAAGCTTGGTCGTGCCCTAAAGAGACCAAGGCGATTAAAGCTCCTTTTGAGTTGGTTAAGACCTAAAACATGAGGAAACTTGGTCGTGTCCTAATGAGTTGACTAACCAAGGTGGTCAAAGCGCCCTTTGAGCTGGCTAAGACCTAAAACACGAGGAAACTTGGTCGTGACCTAATAAGCTGACTAACCAAGGCGGTCAAAGCGCCCTTTGAGTTGGCTAAAACCTAAAGATAAAGAAACTTGGTTGTGCCCTAATGAGTTGACTAATTAAGGTGGTCAAAGCGCCCTTTGAGCTGGCTAAGACCTAAAACATGAGGAAACTTGGTCGTACCCTAATGGGCTGACTAATCAAGGTGGCCAAAGCGCCCTTTGAGTTGGCTAAAAACTAAAGATAAAGAAACATGGTCATGCCCTAATGAGCTGACTAACCAAGGTGGTTAAAGTGCCCTTTGAGTTGGCTAAGACCTAAAGATAAAGAAACTTGGTCGTACCCCAATGAGCTGATTAACCAAGGCGGTCAAAGCGCCCTTTGAGCTGGCTAAGACCTAAAGATAAAAAACTTGATCGTATCATAATGAGCTGACTAACCAAGGCAATCAAAGCGTCCTTTGAGCTGGCTAAGACCTAAAGATAAAAAAACTTGATCGTGCCCTAATAAGTTGACTAACCAAGGCGGTCAAAGTGCCCTTTGACCTGGCTAAGACCTAAAGAATGAGTTGTGAAAGCTTGGTTGTGCCCTAATGAGCTGACTAACCAATGCAATCAAAGCACCTTTTGAGCTAGCTAAGACCTAAAACATGAGGAAACTTGGTCATGCCCTAATGAGCTAACTAACTAAGGCAGTTAAAGCGCTCTTTGAGCTAGCTAAGACTTAAAGATAAAGAAACTTGGTCGTGTCCTAATGAGCTGACTAACCAAGGCAATCAAAGTGCCCTTTGAGTTGGCTAAGACCTAAAGATGAGAAAACTTGGTCGTGCCCTAATGAGCTGACTAACCAAGGCGGTCAAAGTGCCCTTTGAGCTGGTTAAGACCTAAAGATGAAGAAAGATTTGGCTAAGACTTAAAGATGAAGGAACTTAGTCGTACCCTAATGAGCTGACTAACCAAGGCGGTCAAAGTGCCCTTTGAGCTGGCTAAGACCTAAAGATGAAGGAACTTGGTCGTGCCCTAATGAGTTGACTAACCAAGGTGGTCAAAGCGCCCTTTAAGCTGGCTAAGACCTAAAGATGAAGGAACTTGGTCGTGCCCTAATGAGTTGACTAACCAAGGCGATAAAAGCACCCTTTGAGCTAACTAAGACCTAAAGATGAAAGAACTTGGTCGTGTCCTAATGAGCTTAATAACCAAGGCGATCAAAGCGCCCTTTGAGCAGACTAAGACCTAAAGATGAGGAAACTTGGCTGTACCCTAATGAGCTGACTAACCAAGGCGGTCAAAGCGCTCTTTAAGCTAGTAAAGACCTAAAGATAAAGAAACTTGGTCGTGCCCTAATGAGCTGACTAACCAAGGCGGTCAAAGCGCCCTTTGAGCTGGCTAAGACCTAAAGATAAAGAAACTTGATCGTGCTCTAATGAGCTGACTAACTAAGGCGATCAAAGTGCCCTTTAAGCTGGCTAAGAACTAAAGATGAGAAAACATGGTTGTACCCTAATGAGCTTACTAACCAAGGCGGTCAAAGTGCCCTTTGAGTTGCCTAAGACCTAAAGAATGAGAAACTTTGAATTAGGATAGTGCTCCATGAGCTTGCTAAATCCCTAAAAGATTATAAGTTAGGCAATTGGGAGCCTATGAAACTCTGGATTGGGACTACACTTACGAGCTGGCTAGCTCCCTAAGAGATTATAAATTGCGACTGTGTTTTGGGAGCCAATAAAAACCTTAAGAAACTTTAGATTAGGACTGTGTTCTATGAGTTGGCTAGATCCCTAAATGAAAATATGAATCTAGATAGCACTCCATAAGCTGACTGAAGCGCTAAAGAAAATGTGGATAGGAACAGTGCTCTATGAGCTGGTTATATCCTTAAGAAAACGGATAAAGGGTAAGCACCCTTCAGACTCACTTAAACTCTATTGATAGTTGAAAGTAAAACTAAGGAACATAGCCGACTCGAAAAATAACTCTTGATTTATGAAATTTACAAACGAGGAATTTGGTGAAAACTGTTTATAACATGAATTAAAAGTTTGGCCACTATGGATGAAATGGACAGGAAAATGAATGGAAAAACTTATAACAAGCCTCTACTTTCTCTCTCTCCTTTTCATGTCTTTTCATTTTCTTTTTTCCTTGAAAGTTTGCTAATGAATACAAATTCTTATTTAAAAGGCAAACACTATAATCTTGTATAGTATCTCATATGTACCCTAGTTTGTAAGTTGGATAATGAGCTTCTTAGATAAGCCTTAAACATTCATTTTGTAAGTAAAAGGTAACTCACGATTAGTTTAGTCGAAGAGGACTTCCTTATGTACTCTTGGTTTAGACATCGCTCTTGATTACTATTCCAAAAATTACGGTCCAATTTGCAAGTGATACGCTTTGATTAATCTGTTAGGTCTTTTTAGGTTCAGTATTGTAAATTTGGCTTTTGGTCAAATGGTTTCAAAAGGGATTAACGAGAGGGACTATTTTGAAAGAAGTACTTTCATCCAACCTAGGGGATTAACGAGAGGGACTATTAGTTTCAGAAATAATTTTTATCTTAGATAAATTATTCTTCAAAATTGGAAGAGCTTTAAGTAGGGAGGTATTGTGGGTGGGGAGGTCTTATGTTTAAGAATTGAGTGGATAATAAGGGTTTATGTTCATGATTTGGAGTGTGATTTTGAACTGAATATGGAGTTTTTGGTTTATGGTTGAGAATGTGATTCTGAATGAATATGAGGTTTTGTGTTTTTTGTTGGGAATACGATTTAAGGCCTTGTGTTTTTAAAGCAACTTGGGCCCTCTTTGATTGGGGATTTTCTCAAGCCTAATATTTGGGTATTTCTTTATTTTCCTTTTTCCTAGTTTTTTTTCTTTTTCTTTTTTTTTTCTATTTTCATTTCATTTCTTTCTTTTCTCTCCCAAAAAATAACTATCTCTTTTGTTAAGTTTTTGTCTTTAGATGAATCAAGGCCCTAAATCCATAGGTTTAGAGTGCATTGGCTTAGGTAAGGTATGTGTGGCCCTTAGGGTATTTGGAAAAATGTTAGCTCTTCTTCAAAGGGAAAAATTTATCGAAAACAAAAATTATCCTTAAATTGTTATTACTGGGGTAAACACAAATCAATTTTATCCATCTCTCCTAATTAATGACCCTAACCTCCGAATTGCCTTACTGTGGGGGTAGTTCTTGATAGGGTTTACATTTGAAAGGACTCCAGATCAGTCCAACGGGGTTATCAAAGGATAATTATGTTTGGGATTTGAAAATAAATGCTTAACATCATTCCGGTCTGCGTATCAAATTCAAAATGGACCTCCTTTAAGGAATGAGTCCAAAATAGCCTCACCATGATGCCTCTTAACTCTTAAAGTGTTTAAGGGTTAGTATATAGGATATAGCTTGCCTCTTTTTATTCAAAATTTTTTAAAAGTGAGTTATCAATTCCTTACATAAGGATTGATTGACCTTAGGGTATTGACCTTACTCCTCAATTCCTTGGAACATGCCCCAGTTGTGAAATTTCAAAGACTAAATGCCCCATGCCCCAGTCTTATAGGTCTTAACGCCCTTAAGTTTCCATATGTGATTTTAGGTTAGGTTCTTTAGAGTTCAAATGGGATGGCATTGATAACTTCTAAAGTTGAAGGGTCTAATAAATTGCCCTTTTTATTTGTACCAGGGATTAAGCTCATAATAGTATTTCACAGTTTTGTGTTTTGACTTTATTCGTGTTTGGACTTAACAGCTCAGGGGCTTTGAGTTAGTTAAATCATCTTGATGGGCTATGGTTTGGGTTTGGTTGGTTATTTTCTTGGGTCAAGTGGATTTGTTTAGGTTAGCTGCCTTAACGGGTCAAGTGATTGTGTTTGTCTTGAGTCTCATAAGGATCTGTAACCGTTAGTAAATTTCTTTCTTTTCGTTTCTTTTCTTTCCTTTCCTTCTTTTTTCTTTCTTTTTTTTTTTTGAAAGAGAGAGAGGAAAAGTTATGGCTTTTGTGTTACAAAGACCGAGTGATGGAATTGTAAATGGAGGGTTGCTTTACTAGAATTCTAGAACAACATTACTGAGGGTTTATTTACAAATGAGGAATTCTAAAGGAAAAAGACTAAATAAAAATAAAAATCTAAATCATATTTATTCCGAATAATAAAGGTTAAGGAGTCAATCTATCTAAGAGAATGAATATTTCTGGTTGGTAGAATACTAGGCAAAATGGTAACTACTTGAAATTATTTTATAGGTTTGATTCTTTTTGTTTTGTTTCTTTTTTTATTATTATTTTTATTTATTTACTCTGCGAAGGTTGGGCTCAACTGATGTGGGCCCAAACGAAAAGTGATAGATTCGAGCCTTAATAGATGTACTAAGGTCTGTAACTGGGTAATATTCATAGGGCTCTTCTATAGGGGCAAGATGAGTCCAATCTTGTTTTTAATAAATTCTTACTTATTTAGGCTAAAAAGTTGGAACCATATCTAAAGTATCTCTTAAGGGCAATGAGGTGGGTAGACGTAGATTTGTTTGGAAGCCCCTTGACTCGATCTAGCCATGATTATGTAGAAAAAGAAAAAATCAAAATTACAATTATCACTTATTCTAAACTTTACACAGAATTATTACAAATTATTTACAAGGAAATATTACAATTATAACTTCACAACTACCCTTGTCCATTTAGGTTTGCACATCATAGGTTCTTGTGATTTTTTTTTTTAAATGTTTTCATGTGATGCAAAGGATGGGTTCTAAAGGTCCTCAAGGTTTGCAACCACCGTGTTTTTTTCAAAGCAATGGTTTTATGGTTGCATCTGAACTTGAGTAGGGTAGCCTGATCGGCCTCGGAAGGTGGTTGCCCCATAACATCAGAAATTTACACAATAGCCCCTCTTCTAAGGTCCTAAGATGACCTGGTGTTGATCATATCTACTATGTGTTTATGATGCAAAGAAATAAAAACAAAGTAAATCCCCAAAACTATCCCCTAAATAAACTGCAATAAAGAAAATGTTAGTAAAAAAGAAATAAAATAAACAAATATATAAAATAAATAAAATAACATACCTAAGCTCCCCCCCCCTTTTTTTTTGTCTTTATATTTTTCTATCCTTTGTTGTTTTTCTTTTTTTGAAAAATAATCCTATTTTCGGTAAATTCCAGTAGCTAGCCCTCTAGCGTCCCTAGTGGAGTCGCCAAACTGTTGAGCCTGATTTTTCGGTTTTCTATTTAAAATTAATTTCCCCATTTTTGATTAATATTAAACCCTAACCTGTTTAATATTAATCATCGACTAAAAAAATTGGAAAATTCCAGTTTTTTATTTAGAAAAATTTTTGGAGTCGCCACTCGACCGGAGACGGGAAAAAGAAAAGAAAACTGTAATCAATTGGGTGGATTGATTATGATCTAGCTATCGGTCTTTGATTTCAATTTGAATAAAGAACTAGAGGATTTCGAATTCGGGGGCTAATCTATTAAATCCTAATAGGTATCACTATCTATTTATCGAAATTAAGATTATTCTTCTAATTATAATATTTTTAAAGAAAAAATAAATAAATAGAATCAAAAGAAAAAAGAACCTAAATTTCTACATATTTTATCGTCGCTCTGAAGAAGCCTACGTACCTGCTAGCCGGGATTAGACGATTGTAGTTTTTTCCGAAAACTTTAATGTGTTGGTTCTTTTTAAAAAAAATAATTGGTTGAATTTGCGTTTTTATTAACCATTTCGTTTTTATTAAGAAAAATCTTTAGAAGCCTAATTTTTATTCCTAATTATAAAAAAAAAAACCTAAAAACCTAATTTTTGAAAACTCCCAAATTAAGATTTTTATTTAAAAACAACTAAGTGATGCTTTTTTTTTATTTTTAAGAAAAACCCTAAAGAATTTATGAAATATGCAATTTTTATAAAATATGCGATGTTTTACATGATGAATCTTTTATATAGAAAAGATGCTTAAAACATAAAAAAGAAAAGAAAGATTTCCTAAACCATAGAAAAGATGCCTAACCATAGAAAAGATATCTAAACCATAGAAAAGATGCCTAAACTATGGAAAAGATGTTCAAACTATAGAAAAGAAACTTAAACTATGGAAAAGACATTTAAACTATGGAAAAGACATTTAAACTACGGAAAAGATGTCTTGCTGTAAAAAAGAAGTCAATTAAAGATTTTTTTTTTATTTTATGAATATCAAAACGATTTTTTTATCTAGAAAACCCTAACATGCTTAATACAATTTTTCTAAATTAATACAATATGCAAAAAACGAGATTTTGTAAAATATGAGATTTTATAAAAATGTTATTTTGAAAATATGAAATCTAAAAAAAAAAAACTAAAATTTAACTTAATACATGTTCACTAGACACTAATGCTATAATTAATTACTAGCAATTAAAAACGTGATAAAAATAAAAAAAAATTAGTACAAGTCTTAAAAATAATTGTGCGTATACTAAGTGAGATAAAAATAAATAAATAAGATAAGTTATAGACAATAATTAAAAACTACTATTATGTACCTGCAAGGCAAAGCACGCAAAGCTAATGAAAGGGAACAGATTGGATCCCTAGCTCTATTGCCCGCAAAACTATAGAATTGGTCTAAGGAGTGGGTTCGAGCGTGTTTTTAACAAATGTGTAATTATTCTTTTTTTTTTTCTGGCTCGCATTATGCAACCTCTATTTATAAACTCAAAAACAAATCTTTTGAATCAAATCGAATCGAATCTAAATTGATAAAGATCTAAAATAAATTTGAATCTTACAAATCTTGATTTTATTAGATTCAATGTCATCGTATTAGATTTTTTTTTTTGACAACTATTTAGTCAAGATTCCATCAAATTAATTTTTTGAATTTTTTCCTTTTTAGTTTTTTTGTTCTAACAATTTTCTATTTTTTTTTGTCTTTTTATCATTTTTCAAAATTTTTTTTTATTTTCTAAATTACGACGCTAAAAACAAAAATTATAACTACTATGGGTAAAAATCAAGTGTTTACACCAACTAACTGTTGCTCCAAATCTCTTGAAACTATATTTGATGACTTTATTTTTCATATGGCGAGCAAGTATATGCAAGAACATTGCAACTTGTTCATCCACAAGCATGTTCCTAGTTACCTTTAACCCTCCTATATTCTCTAACATCTCGCATAGCTTAAAAAATGCATGTCTATCTAATCTTAGTTGTTCAATACATGTAATATCATTGCTATGAACAAGCATTCTAATGTACTCATAATGTTGGTAGAAGTTAAATTCATAAGATCAGGCTTGGGGATGATAGTAGTGCAAGGCCATAGCACAACATAACAACATGAATTGATTTGCAATGTTATAATACTCTACCTTTAGCATTAAAAGGAAGCAAGCATATTTCATCTTTCTTTGGGATTCATTTGTACATAACCTCATTTGATCCATAGTTGGAAAATATAAATTTGCTTCAATATGGTAATATCACAAAACTAATTACTATTGGCTAATGCAATCACCGTTACATTTTGCCTATAAATAAAAAAATTAAAAATTTCAAAGTGTTTGTCTTATAATTTTATTATTAGTTTAGATAGGTAAACTGCATGCAACTAGAAGGAAGATAAAGTGAAATAGACATATGAAGAGAACATATATAATAAAGCCACTGAGATTACTTTAGTTGATTTCTAGGTTTAAGATATACTGAATCCCTAAATCCTAACTACCTTGTTGTGATAGTTCTAATAAGTTTTGAAACAAAATAGAACAGAATCTAGCAAGTTGATTAATAAAGCATTTACTTTGGTTATCTATATCTTATCACTATATTATTACAAATTGCAAGCACATCATAGTTACAATTAATCCTTCAAAAATGGATAAATTATATAACAAAAAACACAATATAAATTACTAATAAATAGTAAAGAAAAATTAATAAGTGAATATTATCAATATCTACAAAAATGATAAAGCATTGAAAATAGTAGGCCTAATTTCTATTCACCGCATTACCCTTACATGGGCATTTCACTAGCTCTAATCCACCTTTCTTCATAGTTTCTCGATTTTACTTGTAGACATTAGCAAAAAAAAAAAAAAAAAAAAAAAAGAAAGGATTTATACAATTATATGATTTCTTAGTTTCACTCATCATGGAACATGATTTACAACTAAAAAGCTCGATTCATACTATACATTCGACATATATACATACATGCATCTTAGTTTTACTGATTTGGCGAGATTGACATGATAAATTTCCTAGTTCAAGGAAGGATGAACAATACTTCAACAGCACTAAAGACAAAACTGAAAACTCAAAATTATTTATACTAATGTTAAGAAAAAAAAAAGAAGTGCAACAATAAAATCAAAATAAAGTTACCAATGAATCACAATATAGACTTTGTAATTTCTTGCTTCAATGGTGAATGAGAGGGAAAAGAAGGTCGAACCACTTGTAATGGATACTTTGTTTGATGGGTAGGGTTAAGGTTTGGCTCGATGGATCATAAATTTGGTTAGGGTTATTTTTCCTTTTATCTAGTCTTATGTTTCCATTCTTACGTTATATAATAGGTGGGATTTATTTGATTACGAGGTTATGTTTTGTTTTAAGGGTAGTTATGGTCATTTTGTAATTTGTTTAAGGGTATTCTTGGAACAAAAAATAAAACAAGAGCTTAGAATCCTGATTCTAAGGTGCTAGCAAGGAACCCTAATTACAAGATTTTATGAATTGGAATTCTTAGGAATATTTATTACAGGTAAGTGAATAGTGTAATAAAGAGGTGATATGTAATTTCCTCTAAGTGAATAAGCTATCAATATCATATGGATACAAAACTTTGGTAGTTGTTACTTGGAAAAAAAAATTAATTAATTAATAAAAAAGAAGTAAGCTTATGAAGATTTGTTTCTCTTTTTACACTTAATTAGAGTCAACCAACATTTAAAAACAACCCTCTATGTGACAATACTAACTTATGAGCATACAAATTTAGGTTGTTTTCATTCATTAATACAAGTTGTGCATATTACATTGCCTAAAGTTCAGCAACTCTAACTACAAAAGTCATAATGGTACTCTACATCATATATGGATACTTAATTTTATATTATAAACAAAATGTTGTATATAGTTTAGTGGTTAAGTAGATTTTTTAAAAGTAAGAAGCAAGGTTGTTAAACTCACGATTCTATCTAGAATCATTAGAGGGTCTGTAAAATCAGAACGTAAAATTGAAATATAGAAATGTAAGTTTTCATAACTTCTGTAAAATAGCTTTAAAAAATTATGAATATATTTATAGTACTTATTCAAAACTTGAAATACATGATAAAAATTTAGAAAAAAAAAAAAGAAATTAAGTTTTTTTTTTCATAAAAATTCTTAATATATAATCTAACATGTTTAGAAGAACGATAAATAGAGTTGAAAGTAAACTTTTTCCTAATTTTTTTTAAAGTTATAAATTAAAGAGAACCAAACATTTCAACTCATTTTAAGTTATTGATGGTATAAAATAAAGTATATAGTTTTCTTTATAAACTTTATTATTAGAGTTAAAACTTAGATAAAAGATATGAATATAAAATAAGAGATTGAGAGGAAAAGAAAGACGTAAAAAATTGGAATAGGATATAATAGATATTGTAATGCCTTAATAGTTGATGGTTTGTAAAAAGCTAATTGTACTATTTTTTTCTTTAATATTTTAGTTTATTCAACTCAGATTTGTTGAATTAGTAAACTCAATTAAAAACGTAAGTTTTTATATAAAAAAAGATTTTACACCCGAGTTAACTCGGAAGAGTCGCTTAAAAAAGTAAACTTGTAGAATCGTATGGGTAAAATTGCGATTTTGACAACTATGGTAAGAAGTTATACCTTTAATTCCCATGCAAGACATTTTATTTTATTTTTTAGTATGCATTTATTGCTATATTGCTTAAATGAAATTTTTATCTTTTCATTTTTTTCTTCAAAATAATCAATAGCGTAAATTTCATTTATTATAAAAATAATTAAATTTTCCTGAATTTCTATTTATTTAATAATTTTATATCCTAATAATAATTACAATGCTAAAGTTATGAATATTTTGATTTATTGCATAATATATAAGTAAATAATATCAATATATTACTTGATGTATTTTTCTTGCAATTATTATTATAAAAGTAAACATAAATTATTGAATTAGTAATCACACATATCATTTATATTGAAATTGATAATTTATGTAATATTGTTATTGATATAATGTTATACTGGCATCATTAAAAAAAAAAAAAAATTCAAAGAATGCTTCTATCGAGACAAAGCTAATAGGATGAATTAAAAGAGTTTCGCATCGTAGAACTTTGAACTACACATATATCATGTATACGTTCTATGCGGTCATATAGGAAAGAATAAATAAATATAATATGAAAATAAATAGATATTTATATCATAATAATATTTTTATATCCTAAAAATAATTACAATGCTAATGCTATAAATATTCTAGCTCATCACGTAACATATAAGTAAATAATAACAATATATTACTAAATGTACTTTTCTTACAATTATTATTATAAAAGTAAACATAAATTATTGAATTATTAATTCTTGTCATTTATATTGAAATTGATAATTTTTGTAATATTGTTAATGATACAATGCTATAGTGTCATCATTCCAAAAAAAAAAAAAACAAAATTTCAAATAATGGTTATGTTGAGACAAAGCTAAAAGGATGAAATTAAAAAGTTTCACATCGTATAACTTTGTACTATATATATATCATTTATAAATTCTATCAGTCATGTAAGAAAGACTTGTTTTGGTCTTTTAACCAACAAACTACCAAATAATTAAAACTTTCAATTATATATTTGATACATATTCTAAAAGATTAACATTATTTTTTATAATGTTAGGCCTTTCAAATCTCTTAATCCTTATTTGTGTTGGCAATTGTAAAAATATGATAGCTATTTCTCCTCTATATTTGGCCATTTATGGTACGGGGTACGTCATGGATGAACACATGTCATTTGGTATTGTACAAACCAAGGGGATGGGTTCAAAGAAGGTTTGAGTAGGGATTCTTGTGCACTAATGATGGATGTGATGCATCAACACCTCACATGAGCTCAAATCACACTTGATATGACACACAAGTGTGGCCAAAGGTTACTCGCTACTAATTTATGCTCATAATGAATTAGATAAGAGTAAATGAGAATAAGCAAAGACACTTAGCTCATGCAAGAAGGAATATGTTTGAATATCAATGGTATTAACTGTTACGACTATCACCATTTACAAGTATTTACATGACCTAATTAAGGTAAGTCTTAGGTTAATGGAAATTACAAAAAGAATCTTATTGGAAAAGGAAAAAGAACAATTCACGAGGGTAGAGTCATAATTAAAAAAAGAGAGGAATATTTGGTTATAAAGGACTGTACGAATGTTAGACAAATAAGGTGTGTGTCAATTATTCTTTCTATGGTTCCAATGATGTTGTTTGCTGAACAAAGTAGGTTCTAGACAGATCAAGTCTGGCTTAGTATCTCAGATGATTCAAATTGAAGAAGCATTGATCCAAGGGATAGTCCATTATCAAGTCGACCTTGGATGATCAGCTTGAGACAATATGTGCTCGGCCCCGGCAATGATTCAGGTCAGCAATGATTTGAGTCAGCAATATGTGCGTCCTATACTTGGCCTTGGACAGACATATTAAAGAGGGGTCGGCTCGACAATAGGTTGGTCACCTTTGCAGTTTCTTGGATGAACTAGAGAGCAAAGTAACTCGGTAAGTTAGACTAGAGAATGCATTGCTCTTTTAAGTTTAACTCACCTTAAAAAACTTAGCACACTAAATGAGCGAGTCCTCGAGCTCGGGAGCGCGTAATTGGTTTGTGATCCTTATCATCCCCTATGAGTTGTTTGAGATTTAGGATTAAATCTGGCTCAGCTTTACATTGCTTGTCTTCAGGAGTATATGGATGAAGGTCAGCAATATTAAAGGAGTCAAAGACTCTATACTCTTTAGGTAGTTTAATCCTATAGGCATTAAGATTAATCTTTTCAAGCACTTAAAATGGTTTGTCAGCCTTAGGAGATAACTTGATTTTCCTTAAGTTCAAGAATCATTCCTTACTAAGGTGGATCCAAGCCATATCACTTAGCTAAAATTCTCTATTTTTTTATCCCCAGCCTTATCTCTTAAGCTTGGTAGCAACTTGGCTCAGATGCTCTAAAACCTTCTAGTTCATAGCTTTGATGGACTCGACTCTTTTTACAGCTAGTTGATCATTATCTGCGCTCAGAAGGAATATCTAGTCCAACGGGAGCTCAGGTTGAACCCATAGGCGACCTCAAATGTTGACAGGTTCGTAACATTGTGGGTGGTCTTGTTGTAAGTGAACTTAAGTATAAGTAGGCATAGATCCCAATCGGCTATGTTTCGACCAATAGCAACCCAGAGTAAAGTCCCCACCGTCTTATTGACAACTTCGGACTATCTATTTGTTTATGGATGACAGGAGGTGTTGTACAATAGCTTAGTTCCCATTCATCTCCATAATGTTCTCTAAAAGTCACTCATAAACCTAAGGTATTGATATAAAACAATAGTTTTGGGCACTCCATGAAGTTTGACGACCTCCTATAAGAATAAAAAAAAGATAGTCGAAACATCGTTAGTCTTAGAATAGGGCATGAAGTATGCCATCTTGCTGAAACGGTCCACACCACCATGATGGAGTCCTTCCCTAAGGACATCCTCGGTAGACTTAACATAAAGTCCATGGTTTGGTAGGGATCCGAAATGGTAAATATTACCTTTGCTCGACTTGGCTCTTTGCCTTTCTGTAGGTAATATAACATAGCTTGGACATCCTTCATCATCTTTGGCCAATAGAATCTTGAGGATAGTACCTCATGAGTTTGGTGCTTACCAAAGTATCTAGACAATCCTTCTCCATGCGCCTTGCGCACTAACAGCTCTTTCATGGAACATGTCAAGATACATAATCTCCTCTTCTTAAATAAGTATCTATCCTCTTTATAATAGTCATCTAATGTTTGGTCTTCACCACATATGGCATAGATTGGACCACAATGTTAATCCTTAGCATACAAATCCTTTATCATTGAAAATCCCAATAGTTGGGTCTGTAATTCGGTCAAAAGGGAATGTTGACTCAATAAGAAATTGGCTATTACATTGTTCTTCCCATTCTTGTACTTTACAACATATGAAAATCCCTCCATGAACTGGACCCATTTGGATTGTCTTCGAGACAACTTAGGCTAGTTCTTTAGATACCTTAAAGATTCATGATAGGTGTAGATCACAAACTCTTTAAGCAGCAAATAGTGTTGCCATACAGTCAATACTCGAATTAAGGAGTAAAACTCCTTATCATAAATAGAATAATTCAGGGTGGCTCCTTGAAGCTTTTTACTGAAGTAGGCAATAGGTTGCCCCTTGTATCAACATAACACCTATTCCTAGTTTGGATACATCACACTCTACTTCAAATACTTTATCAAAGCTCGACAGAGCTTCGATATGGTTTATAGTCAGCTTCTCCTTTACTTCTTCAAAAGTCCTCTACTCCTTATCTCCCTATAGTCCAGAATCATATTGAAATTCCTTATAAATCTGTGATAAAATGATGCCAGGCCATAGAAGCTTCACACATCGGCTGAACTATAAATTTGTGATAAAATGTTGCTAGGCCATGGAAGCTTCGCATGTTGGTTAAACAAGTTGGCACAAGCCATTCAATAATCGCTCTTATCTTCTCATCATCAACTCAGATGCCACTACCACTCGCAACAAACCCTAGGAAGATCACTTCAAGTTGACAGAAGTCACATTTCTTCAGGTTGGTATAGAGCTTTTCAGCTTGAAGTTTCAAAAAGACTGCTTGGAGATGCTCTTGGTGAGTCTCCAAATTAGAGTTATAGACTAAGATGTCATCGAAATATACCACCACAAATTTCCCTATTAGTTCTCAGAGTATATGGTTTATCAGTTGCATGAATGTGCTCGATGCATTTGACAGTTTGAATGGCATTGCAGCCATTCATACAATCCTTAACAGGTCTTAAATGCAGTCTTTTACTCATCTCCTTCTCGCATTCGGATCTAATAGTATCTTGATTTGAGATTAATCTTGGAGAATACTCTTGCTCCATTCAACTCATCTAGCACATCATCAAGCCTTGGTATAGAATACCTATACTTGATGGTGAAGCAATTGATTACTCAACTATCTACACACGTCCTCCATGTCCCATCTTTCTTCGATAATAACAAGGTTAGCATGGCACATGGACTTAGGGACTCTCATATGTACCCTTTCTTCAACAGTTCATCTACTTGTCTTTGTGGTTTGGTAGCCTATTTAGGGTTCAGCCTATAAGCAAGCTTGTTTAACAGTGCAGGTCCTAGCTGCAAGTTAATTGCATGTTCAATACCTCGAAAGGGAGGTTAACCTTTAAGCAATTCTCCTGGGAATAAGTTAGCAATCCCTTCTAACAAGTTTTTTACCTTGGAAGGTAATAGCTCTTCCTTTGATCCTCTCATCTTAAGTAACCTTCTAATTAGCAGATACGTCAACTCTTTAAGCTCTACCTCTCTCTTTAACTCAACTCAGGTCATCACTAGACCCTCTCTCTTTATAACTCAACACAATTGAGTTTGCATGCTCTTAACTTGCTCGATAGTCATAAGGCTTAACTTCACCTTCCTGCCTTTGTGCTCTAAGGATCATGTGTTCTTCCTTATCATACTTTGGTTAAACATCCATGGTCATCCAAGTAAGATTTGTGATGCACTCATGGGTAACACATCACAGTGCACTTCATCTTGATAGTTTCTAATACTGATCAGCATAAACACTTGTTTATTTACTTGTAGGGTTCCTTTGTTACTAAGCTAATGTAGTTTATAAGGCCTGGGGTGGGGCTTGGTTAGCAATTTCAACTGCTGGACCATAAAAGCAAATTTTGCATTAGTGTAACTACCGCTATCAACAATCATTGCATACAATGACCCATTCACCTTACATCCAATGTAGAACAAATTCTCTCACTGCTCATCCTCGAGTACATGACTCATACTCATCGTCCTCCTCAATACCAAGGTAGTAAGCATAAAGTTACCTTCTTCACAAAAGATGATCTTCTCCTCCTCGGGCAGCTCGGTCTATCTGGTCTCTTTTAGCTCTTCCACTTCCTCATTAGTGTTGTCTACTTCAATGCTTGGTGCCTTACCTTAGATCACCACGGTTCTTCTGTTCGAATTCTAAGCAACTATGTGTCTAAATCTTTGACACTTGAAGCACTATATCTCACTTGTCTTCCTTGATGAGCTTTGGCCCTTCTCAAATTTCCTTTTGATCTCCTTCTCCTCTACTTGGACAGCTTGAGTAGGTCAAGTTTCAATGACTTTATTTAGTTCCATTTGCATAAGTTTACTTGGAATAGGTCGGCTAGGGGTAGGCCAATTAATAGGAGCTTAGAATCTCCCTAATCGGTGCCTTTCAATTCTTTAGGCAACTTAAATAGCTTCATTAAGTGATCCAAGGTCCATAGTCTCTAGAATATATCCAATTTCATACTTCAACACACTAATAAATAGGGAGACACTTCGGTC
This sequence comes from Lumnitzera littorea, assembly GCA_024138015.1. Taxonomy (NCBI): domain Eukaryota; kingdom Viridiplantae; phylum Streptophyta; class Magnoliopsida; order Myrtales; family Combretaceae; genus Lumnitzera; species Lumnitzera littorea. Next base: position 88,996,954 of record JAMXBB010000008.1, on the reverse strand, counting down.
TTCAGGTTCAACAACTTCACATTGGATTATTAACATCTGGAATTCCTTCATGGAGGCATCAACACTCATTCTACCTTGTCTAGACTCCTATAACCTCTTAAACGCATCATGTAAATAATAGCTTAGAACAAATCTTCTCTTCATGACTCTCTTCATTTTATCTTAACTCCTAACTTCACGTTCTCCTTCTCTTCTATGGATGGCTTATAAGTTTTTCCACTATAAGGTGGTATAGCCCGTAAACTCCAACACAGCAAGTCTAACCTTAGCGTTGTCAGGCACTTCATGGCATTCAAACTGTTTCTCAATCTTATCTACTTAGTTTAGGTAATTCTTGGCATCACCACTTCCAAAAAAACTAGGGATATGCATCCTTAACCTTTCTACCCTAAGGGCTTAGACATTTCTCTCCTCAAGCTCATTTACTCTTCTACTTCATCTTCTTCTTCCTCATCGTCCTCTTTAATCTATTCTAAAGCCAATATGTGTCCAGCAACTTTGTCCACTCCTCCAGCTCAGTGTGGTTGAACTAGGGCATTAGCTTAGCCATACTGGCCATTGCCTCTCTCTAGTCGTTCATTGGCTTGACCTTTGTAGGGACCATTTCTAGCCTATCTATATTCATTTATGGTAGTCACCAGACTGATCATCTACAAACTGAGGTGTAGAACTTCCTGTTAACCTTGGCCATTTTGAGCATTACTCTCTTGGTTACTAATGGCTCCTTAAACACTAGAATCAGACATTGTTGACCAAAGTTCATCCCATAAATAACAACAACAAAATAACAACTAACACTCCCATCGTTATGTCAACTACACACGTTAATAAATGAACACTCACACTTTGTTTTGCATACAAGAAATAGGGGAAAACAGAGCATGGAATTTCTTTAACATTAAACACTCTTCAAATAATCACAACAACAACAAAACTTCTAAAACACACTAAAGTAGCAATAAATATCTCAAAGTACAAAGTAATAGAAATTTACTCGAACGTAGCTAAGCTCTTATACTAAGATGGTATGAGGTACATTGTGAATGAACACACATTATCCAATATCACATGAACCAAGGGGATGTGTTTGAACCATGAGATGGTTCAAAGAGTTAATGGTAGTTGAAGGTTTGAGTACGGGTTCCTGTGCACTAGCGATGGATATAATGCGCCAATACCTCACACAAGCTCAAGTTACACTTGATATGACACACAAGTATGGCCAGAGGTTATTCGTCGCCAATTGACACTTATAGTAGATCGGATTAGAGTAAATGAGAGTAAGGAAAAACACTAAACTCATGTAGGAAGGAATATGTCAAAATATTAATGGTATCAATTGTTGTTGCTATCACCATTTATAAGTATTTATATGACCCAATTATAGTAAGTCTTAGGTTAGTGTAAATTACAAAAAGAATCTTCTTGGGAAAGGAAAATGAACAATTTACAAGGATAAAGTCATAATCAGAAAAAAAGAGAGAGGAATATTTGGTTACAAAGGACAGTATAGATGTCAAATAAATAAGGTGCGTGTTAATTGCCCTTTTATGGTCCCAATGATACCGTTTACCGAGCAGAGTAAGTTCTAGACAAATCAAGTTGGGCTTGGCAACTTGAATGATCCTAACTGAGGAAGAGTTAATCTAGGGGATGGTCTATTGTTAGGTCGGCCTCGAATGATTGGCTTAGGTTGGTGTCAGCTCAGCTTCAATAATGATTCAGGTTGGCAATATGTACATCTTGTACTTGGCCTTAGACAGATGTATTGAGGAGGGGTTGGCTTAGCAATAGGTTGGTCACCTCAGCAGTTTGTTAGATGAAGTGGAGAGTAGAGTAACTTGGTAGGTCAGATTGGAGAGTACATTGTTCTTCTGAGTTTAACTCACCTTAAGTAGCTTGGTGCACCATATGAGTGAGTCCTTAAGCTTGAGAGCTTATGATTGATCCCTATCAATTTAGATATTTAAATTTCTTGATATTTTAGATAGCTTCTAACCATTAATTCTTAATCAATAGAGAGGATAAGAATTAGTTGCAATTGGTTCCACAAAATTTGGCTAACTTTTGAAAAATCTTCTAATTCTTGCTTTTAAATAATTTATCCAACTTTCTTCATGGAACTAGATAGTATATTACCCAAATATATGTGTTAAGTAGAGCTAGGCCTTGACCTACAAGAAAACAAATAAAATATCTATAAATTGTTAAGCTTTAGCTCAATCTGCAGTTCTTCTATCACAGCTTCTAGGTCTTGATGTTCTTCATTTTTTACTATAGCAAACCTTCTATGTTTGCTTCTAAGTATTTTTGCCTTATATAGTCTTCAGACTATTTTCTACCAATCTTCTAAATAACCTTCTAACTTCTTTTTCAACTTTATTTTATTCCTTCTAAAAATGCTTCTAACTCATATCTTCAGCTATGAATAGTAACTTCTAAGTCTCCTTTTAACCGAAGTCAATGGACTATAACAGCTTTCAACTTTCCTTTTAACTTTTATTCTAGAAATGTTTAACTCAAAAACTTGATTAGACAACATAATGTTTATTATCATCAAAACACATTACTTGAGAAAATTTAACATTCTCCCCATTTTTTATGATAACAAAGCATTTTTTAAAAATATTTTGAATAGTCCGAAAAAGTAACAAACATCAACATTTAACATTTTAACTTCTAACTTATCTTCTAACTTTATATTCAGCTACACTTAGCAAAATATTTTTATGTAAGATTAGTTAGTTCGTTTCTCCCCCTTTTTGTTGTTAACAAATAAGGAAAGAAAAAAAATAAGATCATCAAAACATGAAGGAAATTAATATTAACAAAGACACAGTTCATTACAACTAAGGAATATCAATAGAACTTGAAATAGTAACCATGAAATAGTGAAGATTGTCTTAAACACTAGACATAAATAGAAGTTAATAATGTCTAAGCAAATGGTGGCTTGTGATTTGGAGCAAGAAAGATTGTTTAGCTTGAAGTTAGATTAGTGGAATGAAATTGAGGAGGTAGTGGTTAAGCAGTAACAAGAGGGACATCAAGAGGTCTTGCAATGATAGAATGAATTTGTTGAAAACTAGTATTCATAATTTCTACTCTTGAATTCAGTTGTTGGATCTGATGCCTTAAATTCTTAAGATTGTCAAATATTCATAGTTCTCCTTCCTTCTTCAGCTTAATACCTTCAATTTGCTAACTAACAATGTAGGATTCCAAGATATTAGTCAAATCCATAGTCTTAGCTTAGATTTCCTCTTATAGAAGCTTATAGGTGGTTTCAAATCTAACTCGTATAGAGTTTGTGATCTATTGCTTAAGAATTTGTGGAAAATCATCCTTAATTTATGTAAGGATTCCTTCAGTCCTAGTCTTAACTCCTTCTTCTACAGTAGCTTCATCCTCAACAACTTCTAATATGTCGCGTTGAGAGTTGACAAGGGTGATGGTATTGGGGTAGGTCTAAACTTGCAAAAAGCTTGAAAACAAAGATGGAAAGAGAAACATGTGAACAACAATGAAGTAAACAAGCAAAACCATGAACGGTTCTAAGGATGTGATGTACTGAGGAAACTCTATAGACTCACGACTCAACTTGATATGATGCGTAAGCTAGTCTAATGAGGGTACTCACCACTTAGCCTTACTTAAGGGTTAGGATAAGAGTAAGAAGAGGGAAGTAAGCATGCTTAGCTCACAAAAAGGGGGAGTATATTTAATATCTGATGTATACGTTGATGCGACTACCTTTATAATGGGTATTTATATCTAAAATATTATGGCAACAACTATAAACGGAAATGACTAAAAAGGGTAAAGTCCTTAAGAAGTAATGTATAAGAATGGAAACGGGCATAAAGAGAAAATTAAGAAAAACGTATGTCTTGTATAGAGGATTTTATCATACGATTGCTTAAACACGTGACTCTCTATAGATGGGCGGTGTCACGCCCCAAAGTCGTAAAGTCGCAACAGTCCCGCCGTGTAAACCATTCTATGATAATAATTGGCTTCACAGTGCCTACCATAGAGATAATCTACACAAGGCGTCGACGACTCCTCGCTTTGAAGTAAACAGTTCAATTAATGATTATACAACAATTATGATAATTATCACAAAGTTCTATAAAACATAGATAATTATAAATAAGTCCACAGAGCTTCCCAGGAAGTTTTACATAATAACTACAGTTTACTAATTTACAGAATAACTAATAGTCTTCAACCTTTAATTACAAGGTCAGTCTAGTTACACATTATGCTAAATAACTTGATCCTCACACCCCTGGCTTCAAAAGGACTAACCTCTGGATAATTGTAGGGCGGCATAGTACTTGAAGAGATTACAAATCAGAACCTGCAAAAGGATCTATAAGG
>JAMXBB010000008.1:88682777-88982614 GCA_024138015.1 Lumnitzera littorea | reverse complement strand
CTAGTGTAGGGTGGTGGTGGTGGTTCGGTCCCAGGTGGTGGTGGGTGGTGGTTTTAGTTCACCTTGCTAATCTGCACAGTTTTCTTTTTTCTTTTTATTTTCTAGAATTTCTCTCGATTTTTTTTTGTGTTTCGATTTTTCTCAGATCACAAACTATCCAAATGACTTTTGAGAATTTTTTCCTTATTTATAGACAAATGTAGTAATTAATGTGCATTAATTTGATGGGATTTTGCCCAATTTCCTTGATTTTTAGCTTTTTGTTTGTTAAATTCTTATTGGTTATTTTTTTCTTTTCAGTCCACGACCTGATCTTGTTGCAGTTATCCTCTTCTGATTTTTTTATAATTATTTTGTTTTTTTCTTTAATTATTTACTTAGTTTTCGGCCAATTTTAGTAATTACGCGTATTTTTATCTACACGTAAATACATGTAGGGTACACGTGAACATTTCTAAATATTATTTTGGTCATTCTAAAATTTTTAGTATACATATAATCTATCTCTACTAATTTATTAGTTATTATATTACACTTTTTGCCTTTTCGGTAGTTAGCAGTTATTATGTTTAAAATTTGAAAATTTTATAATCTCCTATTTTACTACTTACTTTCTTAAATTTAAGTTTACAGGGTTATTTTTACTGGTATTTTGCTAAATAGTTTATAATTTGGGTTTGATCGGATCCTTTAGCCGATCGTCCTAAACCTTGGGTTTTAAGCTCAAACCTATGGTTACTTGGCTTGGCTTTAGGGCTTACAGGCGGCTTTCTAGTAAAAGAAGAAAAACTATATGATCTGGTTGGTGACTTCCAAATTGAGGTACCAACTAGATCTAAAGGTCTTTTCGAGAAGTCATAGAGGCGAATGTGTACTAAGGTCCTTAACACCAATGCTGCCAACCTGGAGGTCAACTCAAGTAGATGTATGAGGGGTCGAACTATTAGAGTAGTTCAGATTTAGGTTGGCTATACGGTTGGTCAGGTAGATTGAGTTATTGTTTAACAGTATCCCTAGTTGACAACTGGAGACTATTGATAGGTACAAGAGGGTTCGGCTCGAACAGGGCATTAGGTTGGCAGACTGTAGCAGCTTAGACTCATCAACTATAAAGTAAAAAGAGAGAACTCACCTAGCCATGCTTTCCAATCCTTAGGCTTAAGCTCGGATCAGAGGTCTGGTGGTCTGATTCTTATCAGCTTTAGTTGGAACATTTAATTTAGATGGTTGCTTTATCTCTAGTTTCCTATTAATCATTGGCATGAACTTTTGCTTCCTCTTAAGTAAAGCCTCAACCTCAACAAGTAGTTCCCTTTAGCTTTCCTTAGCTCTTGTTCAACAGCTTCTTCATATGATCTTATCCTCTCCCCATTACCCAATGCTAGAGGTTCTTTAACTTTAAAGTTATTCTTCTTGTTATTAGGATGAACGAATTGTGACCCATCTTGAGCAAACTAGATTTTCTTATACACCTTAGTACTTACGTGATGCAACACAATCTCTCTAAATTTCCTAAACTCTAGTGGGTATAGACTATCCTCAAGGAGTTGAAATCCTTTAAAATCTAGCAACTTCATTATGACAGATCTATAGAGCATCCCACACTTATTCCATAACATGTGTTTGATCATACATGAAGCTAGGTCAATTGGTTCTTTCTTCATTAGAGATCTCATCACACTTGCATCCTCTCTTGTGATAAAAGTTAAGCTACCTCTCTTGAGTAGTAAATAGCTAATCATAACCTAGTGAAGTAGTCTAACCTCTAGAGTGAACTACATTATCTTAGGATTCTTATAACTAGGCAATTCCATACCATTTGTGAAATCTAAGTAAATTTGTTCCCTTCTTAAATTCTCTCGATAGATAATAAACCAAGACAATCAGTGATGTCAGCCTTGCTAATCACGATGTCAAAACCTCCAACTTTTTTCCTAATTGAATTCTTACCTTCCTCATGTAAATTTATATGAAATGTAGCTATATCATCACCACTTACTTTCCTTTAATTATGCAAAGACTTTTTACACCAAAAACTTCCAAGTAATCGTCTAAGTAGAAACTATTCTTCTCAAAGAAGCTAAAATCAAGATAAGAACTATGATAAACCTTATTACTTCTTAATAGAGATTTCATGTCTTCAGTTGCTTGTTTCGTGTGATCTTCTCAACTTCTTGCCAAGTCCTTGAAGTCTTTTCAACAGTTCTTAACTGGACCATCCTATCCTTCCTTCTAAGTGAGCTTCTAACTTTGGGAGATGTATATGATGTCTACTTTCAAGCAAATTCTTTCTTCTTCAACAGTTATTGAAGAGGTATATTAGATTCCATGGACTTAGAATTTGACGCAGCATGATTAGTTGGTAGATTTGGGATTTTGTTAAATTTTTGGTAGAGGTAACTCTTAAGATGGAGTGTGCTCTTCACTTGGGGAAGATGAAGAGTGATCAAGATCCTTATCTTCCCTTGAATTAGGGTTCTTAGTTGAATCTTCAATTATAGGGGCTAGGGTTTTAATTGGTAGATTTTCCTCAATGACAATGGGATTAGAAGGGGATAAAGAAACAATAGTTTTTATACCCTTACTCATAAGTTAGATGATCTTCTCCTATAGGTTTGCATGATTGTCTATGAAATTGTGATCAAGAATAAGAGGTGATAAGAGATTTTATAAGACTTGAGAGAGAGAGAGAGAGAGAGAAAGTGATGTGCCTAAGAGCTAAGTTGATCACTAGGACTTACTATAGAAGCTGTAACCAAGTGGGTCCTTTAAAGTATCGAAGAATAAAGGAATGGAAAGTTGACAAACATAATAGCTTCTATGAAGCTACTTAAAGGATATGATGTGCCTATGAACACAACACAACTTAGTATTTCGCTTGATATGTCTCACAATCTAAATACTAAGGTTCATTAGCCACTAATCTTGAGTTACTTGACAAGATTAAACAAGAGTATAGAAGAAATGTACTTGAAGAAGGGTATCTCACAAGAATAATTACATTCAATATTTGTTAAGTATAAGATGATTTTGGCTATAGTAAAAAGAACTATTTATAATAAATTAATGTAAAAAAGAGATTCCTAGTATGTACAAAAAATGGTAAATATGATAAAAGACAAAAAAGAATATAGTACAATTGTTAGAAAAGTAAGGGACATGTGGTGGCTTGTCACTAGATACGTAGTCAGGGATCTTGAGGCATTGCATCTGGGCTAAAATGATGTTGGGGTTGTTGAGGTTGATCTATGCTTGAAGCAACATTTTAGTTCCATACATTAGGAGAGTAGAGCTTGGCATGTAGTAACCTTGACCTCAATACTCAATAGATTAGCCTCGGCACTTGGCAACTCTATAGGCTGGAAGAGAAGGGCATATTATGCTATAGCCTTAGACATGGCACTTAGTAATTCGGTGATTGGGCAAGGGTCCGAGTAGAGCAAAGTGTGTTCAAGTTGAGACTCTAGAGAGTTCACCTATAGCTCTTTTGCATATAGGAGCTTATCTTTTGCAGGTTGGCGAGAGAGAATTCTCCTGGTGAGAGATTAGAGGCCTCGGAGATGGGCGCAAGTAAGGGGTTCGGAGGTTAGCAATCCATTAGAAAGAGAACTAAAGTAGTAGGTTAGAGGATTTGAAATTGAAGAGAGAGGGAAAAATGTGACCGAACATGGGAGTTAAGGGAGTTTTAGAAACTAACTTAGAGGAAATAAAAAACTTAGTAGATGGGCTAAAACATTTATTGTAGATTACTTTACAACTAGATATACACCAAACAAGAATAAAAATTCAAAAATCAATTATATTACAAATAAAAAGGATTACATATACCAAGCTCATTTCTAATGTATTCAAACCTTGTCTTTTTCAAATGCATGGTAAAAATATTTGCAAACTATAAGTCTAGAGAAATAAACTCAATACTCACATCATGATCAGTAACATGATCCTTATCAAATGATGTCAAATTTTAATGTGCTTAGATCTAGAGTGATGCACTAGATTCTTGGTTAAGTCTATTGCAATTGTATTGTTACACATAATATGCATATCTTTATATATTAGACCATAATCCATTAGTTGCTGTTTAATCCAAAGTATCTATACACAACAATTTCCAATTGACACATACTCGGCTTTAGTTATTGAACAAGCTACTGAATTTAGTTTTTTAGATGACCAAGATATCAATTTATCACTAAAAAATTGATAAGTTCCTAAAGTTCTCTTTCAATCTCCTTTGCATCTTACATAGTCAACATTTGAATATCTTATTAAAATAGAATTATGATTCTTTGCATACCAAATGCCCAATTTGGAAGTGCAAGAAAGATACTTAAATATCATTTTAATAGCAGTTAAATGTGTCTTAGTTGTATTACTTTGAAATCTAGCACAAATGTAAACACGAAATAGGATATTTGGTTTAGATGCAGTTAAATACAAAAGAGATTCTATTAAGCTTCTATAAAACTTCTTGTTTACCTTCTTACCAACCAAGTCTAGATCTAACATGGTGGCTATAGACATAGGTGTCATAGCATTCCTAACCTTATCAAAACTAACTTTTTTTAAAATTTGATTCATGTACTTCTATTGATGCACAAATATCCCTTCATCACTTTGCTTAATCTGAAGCTTAAGGAAGAAATTAAGTTCTCTGATCAAGGACACTTCAAATTTAACCTACATTAATTCAGAAAATTCTTTGCAGTATTTTCCATTTGTAGCATAAAATATTATGTCATCCACATAAATCTATACAATTAATAGATTATTACTATAGTGCTTCAAAAATAAAGTAGTATCTACTTTACCTCTTATGAAATCATTCTTTATTAGATATTCATTCAATCTTTCATACCAAACACGTGGTGCTTACTTAAGTCCATGTAATGTCTTTTTGAGCTTATACGCATGATCTTCCTTGAACGAATCTTCAAATCCAAGGAGCTAGTTAACATATGCCTCCTTTTTATATATAGCCATCTAAGAAAGCACTCTTAACATCCATTTGAAACAACTTGAAATTTTCAAAACAAGCAAAAGCAAGAAATAAGCGAATTGCTTTTATTCTAGTTGCTAGAGTACGAGTCTCATCATAATTTGTATCTTCTTCTTGAAAATATCCTTTAACTACTAATCTAGCTTTGTTTTTTACTATCTTACCTATTTCATCCAGTTTATTCTTGAAAACCCTTTAGTGCCTATAACAAATTTACTTTTTTGTCAAAGTACTAAATTCTAGATATGATTTCTCTGAAATTGAGTTAACTCCTTCTACATAGCATTAATTTGCTTGCTATCCTGGAATGCCTTATCAATATTGTTAGCTTCAAATTCAAAAATCATGGCAAAGTTATTTTCGATATCCTTGTTACTAGATTTAGCTCTAACATCACTTTATACATCACCAATGATGAGTTCTTATGGATGTAAGGGCTTGAATCTCCTAGATTATGAAACATTTGGATCAAAATTTTAACTTGCAAATGGTTCTATGTTACCTTCTAAGTTCCTTGTTAAACCTTTTAATTTTCTTGCTATACGTTCTATGTTTGGTAGAGTAGCTTTTGTTTAAGTATCAGTACCTTTTTGTTTAACTTTTAAGTCATGAAAACTCTTCTTCTTCTCAAGAACAACATCATCTTCATCAAGAATATTATAAGTATTTTCAATAAACTTAACATTAATAGATTCTTTAATAATTTTGGTTGATTTACTATAAATTTTGTGTGTTTTCCTATTCAATAAATAACCCAAGAAAATTCCTTCATTTTCTTTTTCATCAAACTTTCCAAGATCAGCGTTTGACTTTTTCACAAAACATTTGCATCCAAAAGTATCAAAATAAGAAACAGTAGATTTTCTTCCTTTATACAACTCAAAGCAGTCTTGTTAGTTAAGGGTCTAATATAAATTCTATTAAGTATATAGCATGTAGTTGAAATGGCTTTTTCTTAGAAATATTTAGCTATTCCATTATCATTTAGCATGGTCCTAACCATTTCTTGAAGAGTTCTATTCTTTCTTTCTACTATTCCATTCTATTATAAAGTGTAAGGAGCTAAGAAGTTATGTTTGATACCACTTTGATCACCGAATGCAGCAAATTCATGATTGTCAAACTCTTTACCATGATCTAATCTTAAACTAAGAATACAACAGCCTTCTTCATTTTGTACTTTCTTTGTAAATTTTTCAAAAGCTTTAAATGCATTACTCTTATATTGTAAAAATAATACCTATGTGAATCTTGAAAAGTTATCAACAATTATAAGTACATACAAGCTCAATGGCCGTCTTCTTGGCATCCCAAGCTCTTGGTAAAATTCTTAACATCTTCCTGACTTAATCTTAATTAGAAAAAGTCTTTCCAAAAGAAGCTAGCTCATTAGTAATTGTTGTTATAGGGTTTTGAATGACTTCCTTCCCATCAAATGTAAAGAACTAAAGGAACCGGGGCCAGTTCGGTATGCCCACTTCGATGCTTAGGTTAGCAAATAAATGTTAGAGAAGGTAAGGCAAGTAGTTAGGTTGTTAGATGGTTCTTATAGTGCTTCTTTTCTATATTTATAGACGAATGACAAATGTTTGAAATAGCGGTCAACTGCATGATTATTGGGTCACATGGAGATTTCTTGACCAAGCACATTCCTGAAATATAAGAGTAGTGAGTAGTTATGTAATATAACTGTGTCGAATGATAACTGTTCGCATTACTTTTCTTAAGTTTAAATCAAATATGGATCTATGTTAAATGGAATTTGTCAAGAAGTAAGTTATTCAGCATGACAGAAGTTGTGTGGCCGAGTGAGTTGTGACAAATGAAATGTGACTATCAACATTTGCCCCCCAACTCCCATGGTTAAGAATTTGATAAAAGTAGTTTAATGTTCTTTGTGGGGTTAAGTGGGGAACTACTTCCCAAATGACAAGTAAAGTGAGAAGTCCCTTGATTTTTGTTTAAGAAGATGGATCACATCTTATCAAAAAGGTTGCAATTTTTAATTTTCTCGCTTGTCAAAAGACCAAATAGTGGAAAGTATGACAGCTATCACCTTGGTCATAGTTACACTGTAGGCCTAATAACTGTCAGAGTCTCGATAACTGTTAGATCTCTGTCTTCAAAACACATGTCAATAATCCAAATTATCGTCTATTAATGCATCATTACTCGTTAGAAACGTATTGTGGTTACAAGGGTAAATCATTTATATTTAGAAATTTTCCAGTACTAAAAACAGATTTCACTTCATCTTCATTTGCATTCATAAGCTTTTGTTTGTTTATGATACTTCCTTTCAACCTTCAAAAAGTTTCGTGAGATTTATTATAGTAAAAACTAGGTATGGCTCGAAACATAATCCATTGACTTATTCTTTTAGATTCTGAAGCAATTGAGACCAAGGTTACCTCTCCCCCTAAAAAAGGAGCGAGACGACATGCTCCTAAAGTAGTTCGACTGATGGTGTAGTAGAGCGGTGGGATAAACTTGCTTGAATTAACTCTCTCGCAATAGATACCTATCTAGATGATAAAGAAGGAAGATCTATGACTAGGTATCTGTATAATAATAAAGTTTACTTCCATGATTCACTAGGCGAAATGGCTAGTGTTGTAGATAGAGTTCCTGTTTCAAGATATAACAAATATTAGCAAGACCTTCCCGGACCTTAGAACCCTAGGAGGTCGAGAGAAGAGGAAATGGTGTGTTTTCCATGTTAGGTGAGTTTCATTGTTAACAATCCTGTTTGTTTACAGATCAACAACCATATTTTAATGGCTTTAGATGAAGCCAATAAAGAAATGAAAAAGGTAATAATAATAATAATAGAAAAAATTTATATTTTGCCAGGTGGTCTAGCAAATCCATCTTTTCATCTTGTTTTCTCACTACAAAAAATTGAGGATGCATACAATTCCTCAAAGGCCTAAAATGTGGCTACCAAGAATACAAGGATCAAGGCTAAGATGGAAGCCAAAAAGCATCTAGATGAATTGGATGCCGAGAAATTCACACATTCTTTAGCAGCCGATGAAGTCTCAAGCCTCAAAGCTAAGGTTGATGAGCATGATAGGGAGGCCGAAAACTTGAAGGAGGAGCTGTGCAAAAAGAAGGAAGAGTGATAGGGTTTAGGTTGAACACTCAGCTCGATGAGTAATGAGGAAGATAGGCTTAGGATGCAAATAAAGGAATTGGAGACCAATAACTCTGGACTACAAAGCCATATCGCTGAGTTAGAGGATATAGCAAAGAGAGGGCCATCTGTTGAAGAGGCACTTAAAATTGTGACTCCCAATTGGCAATATGAGAGGTTGCTACGAAAGAAGTTGTTGGAGGGGGTTTAAGCGACAAAAGGAGAGATTCTTAAGTTTCACCCTGAATATGATCTATCGTGCTTGGACTTCAACGATGTCAATGATCAAGTCGGTAGTTGTGATGAAGAGGCCAATGAAGGTTTAGGTATTGAGATCAATATGGATAACAAGGTTTGTACCAAAGGTGCTAGAGATGATGAAGATTATCTATCTAAGGAAATCCCTTATGTGCGTAAAGAAAAATCAACTTGTTCCCAAAACCTCGAGCACTGCAAAGGAGATAAGCTTCAATAAGGCTTCAACTTCTGATCAAGAGAATGCCTCTACTCAGTCCAAGAATATATCATAGAATTATTTCCTTTATAATTAATTCATTATTGCATGGACAGTATTCGGCTGAGTAGTCAAAAATTTGCAATTGTATTTGTAATGAATCTTATATACATTTTCTCATGTGTAATTTAGTAGTTTTAGTACATTTTATTTCATGCACTTTATCGTTTCCTAGCATGTTTTATTTCATACGCTGTGTTTTCTTAGCGTGTTTTCTTTCATACGTTCATATTTGTCAGCATGTTTTATTTCACATACCTATTTTCTCAATATGTTTTATTTCACATGCTTCTATTTCTCATCATGTTTTTTTTTTTTCACATGCGAGATATTAGATGCATTTCTAAAGGCTATTCGTTAGTCATTTTAGACGTAAACCAATCACTTAATTTGTGTCTTGAGATCACTTATCAAAACATTTACGTTCTTTAATCTATCATACAATAAAATTATAAAGTTCATTAACCATGATAGGTCTAAACCTTTAAAAAAAACACAAATTTTAAACAATAACTCATTAATCATAAGAAGATCAGGAAGAGAAACAAATAATAGTCGGAACTTTAAACATTGCATAATTGAACAAACGAAAATGCTCATAACATTGCGGAATTAATTAAAATAAAATAAAACTTTAGGTTCTCAGCATTCCATGTATGAGGGATCATTGTTTCATCCAACCTTTCTAGTTGATAGACCCCCTCGCTAACGACTTCTTGACCCTAACTAGGTCCTCCCAATTTGTGCCGAGTTTCCCTTGTGCATCTCGTGTACTTGTCGCCTCTAATTTTCGGCAAATTAGATCTTCAAGCTAAAAGACCTTATGTCTCACCTTCTAATTATAATACCTGGCTACCCTATGCTAATATGTTGCAACTTTCGCTCTTGCGACATCTTTGATTTCCTCGATTATATCCAAATTAGTCGTTAAACCGACCTGATTGTTCATTACATTAAAATTTTGTTGCGTGAATATTTGGTAGGTCTAATGCAATTGGTAGTACTGCTTTTAAACCATAGGCCATCTTGAAGGGCGTTTCCCTTATTATGGTTTTTCAAGTAGTTTGATATCTCCATAAAACGTCCTACAATTCATCAGCCCATCTTCCTTTTACTTAACAAACTTTTCTCTTTAAACTACACAAGATAATTTTATTGATAGCTTCTACTTGCCCATTAGTTTGAGGGTGAGCTACCGATGTATAGTTTAGGCAGATGCTATATTCTTTACAAAATGCTCGAAACTTGTCATTGTTGAATTGCGGTCCATTGTCTGTAATTATTATGAATGGGATGCCGAACCTTGATATGATGAAGTTGAAGACAAAGGCCTTGACCTTCTATTCTATTATCCTTGCCAATGCTTTAACCTTTGCCTACTTCATGAAATAATCTACGGCAACAATGACAAATTATCGTTGGGTGGTAGAATTTGAAAATGGTCTAAGTATATCTAAACCCCACTAAGCAAAAGCCAAGGACTAGTTAGACAACACAATTTCGTGGATGGCGTATGACTTAGTACCTTATGCTTTTAGCATTGTGTAAGCCCAAAAGTAAAGCTAAGTGACCGTAAGATTGAACTTAGAACACAAGGTTTAGGACGATCGGTTAAATGATTCGATTAAACCCGAATTATAAACTATGGAGAGAAATATTAGTAAAAATGATCCCGTAAACTTGAATTTAAGAAAATAAGTAATAAAATAGGAAACTATAAAATTTTCAAATTTTAAGTATAATAATTGCTAATTACCAAAAAGGCGAAAAGTGTAATCTAATAACTAATAAATTACTAGAGATAGATTATATGTATACTAAAAATCATAGAACGACCTAAATAATAATTAGGAATGTTTGCATGTATCCCACATGTATTTATGTATAGATAAAAATATGCGAAATTACCTAAATTGGCTAAAAACTTAGTAAATAATTAAAGAAAATTATTAATTAATTGTGGAAAAATTAGAAGAGTATGGAATGATCCAAATCTGGTCGTGGCAGGTCAGGATCTGAAAAAGAAAAATTTCGTGGCAGGTCAGGATCTGAAAAAGAAAAATTACCTAATTAGAATTAGGCAACACAAAAGCCAAAAATCAAGGAAATGGGGCAATGTCATGTCTAATTAATACATATTAATTACCAAAAACGTCTATAAATAGGGGAAATTTCATAGAACTCATTTGGGTAGTGAGAAATTAGAGAAAAATAGAGAGACTCGAAAATTCAAGAGAAAATCCAGAAAACAAAAAAAGAAAAGGAAACTGTGCAGTTAGGGCTAGTGAGCCAAACCCACACCTCACCACCACCCGAGATTGAGCCGCCACCACCACCACCCCACTCCAGACCCACCGTCTAGGCCGGCCGACATACTCGAACCGGGTTTGAACGGTAAAAAAGTATCGAACCGGGTAAGTCCCATAATTGCCTCGATTTTGTGTAATTTCGTAAAATTAGTTATTTTGCCTAGAAAATTATGAAACTTGTTATTCTAAGATTTTCTTGTATGTAGATTTAGGGAAAAATAGTGATTTAGTTTAATCACGTCAGAAAATATAGGGTTTTTAACAAATTGAACAAAACTGAGCATGATTAGAACTAGAAATAAATAGGCTTAAGAGTGTAGTTTAGAGCTCAAATTTTTTCTGTAGAATGCTTATGTGATATAGAACAGTGCTATGAAGCCATTTTTCTAAAATTTATTTTCGAAATTTTTAAGTTAATTTTTAGCCCTAAAATGATAGAAAAATTTGGTAATTTTAGGAAAATTAGGTGATTAAGATACCAATTACTGATTTAGATAGTAATTAGGTGTTTAGGGATGTTAATCTCTAATGTGGAAACTTAATCCTAGCCTTTGGAGTATTAAGTATAGTTAATTTAGGAAATTAGGTAGTTATTGCAAGAAATTAGTAATATGTGAAATTGAAAATTAATAAATCTAAAAAATTAAGGTTATTTAGATAATATTATAATAAAAATCAGAATAATACTAAATCTGAAATAAAATTTAATTTTAGGTAAATGTATAAAAATGTAAGATTTTCTCACATCGGGAATAAATCCGATACCCTAATTAGGAATAGCGTGTACCGAATAGTTTAGAATACTGAATTAAAACCCAATAGGATATTTAAATACTCGAGCTTAATGTGATTAATTTCACATTAGGATTCGAGCATATTTAAGACTTAGGAATCAAAAATAGAATCTAATTTAGGATTTGAACCTTGAAATAAAGTATAAAGAATCATTAATACATAATAGGTATACATGGAAAAAAATGAGTTAAATTATAACTTAGAATATGAATCCTTAAAGTATAAGTACTAAAAAGACCTATTTGTATTATAGAACACCCAGAGACAAATTGGCTTGCGACTAAGTGATCAGGTGATTGAGAAATTCCAAGTAAGTTAGGTTATTACTTATTGTAATAGAGTACTATTTGTATGGTACTCGTAGACTGTGGATTGTATATGGTTGTGATTGTAAGTAGTTTATGCATGTGTTTGATATGTCTGAATTCGTGCTGAAATTACGGTATGATGGATTTTGTGTTATGATTGAATTGGTGTGAATTGTTTGAAAACTCTAAATGAAATTTAATCTTATCCGACTTTAATAACCTAAAATGTCATGCATTGCAACCCGTTAGGGGGTCATTAGGATTCTCCAACCAAATATCGACCCTTTCGAAAGGGATAGCGCAGGATTGCATAACGGTCCCTTTTTCATCCTCAGTCGAACTAAGTGACAAGAGAGGAGGTTGCGGCAAGGGTGAAGTCAATGGTTCGAAGGTAGTCGCGGGAGGACCGAGGTCTCCACTGCACAAGCCTAGGTTTGGTTGTGAGTTGCTGCATAACATGGAACTCTTTAACTTGGATTAGACCGGGCGAAATTTCTTTGATTTCACAACGGACTGGACTACGTTGTGCGATGACACTTAATTGTTGCATTGCATGAAATTAATTGATTGATAATCTTGTTTGTGCTTATATGCATTCATGAGTCTCCAATTCAACTTACTGAGCTGTAGTTGCTCACACCCTTATAGATCCTTTTGCAGGTCCTGATTTCTAAACTTTTCAAGTAACATGTCGTCTTACAATTACCCAAAGGTTAGTCCTTTTGAAGTTGGAGGTGTGAGGATCAATCTACTTAGTAATGATGTGTAGCTAGAGTGTCCTTGTAGTTAAGGATGAAAGACTGATAGTTATTATGTAATTTAGTAACTTGTTGTGTTTATGTAAAACTTCCTGAGAAGCTTTGTGCACTTACATATAATTATACATGTTTATTAGAAATTTGTAATATTTATCATAATTGTAGTTTAACTGTTAATCGGACTGTTTACTTTAAAGCGAGGAGTCGTCGACGCCTTGTGTAAATCATGTCTATGGTAGGCACTGTGAGGCCAGTTACTATCATAGAATGGTTTATACGGCGGGACTGTTGCAACTCTGCAACTTCGAGACGTAACACATTATGGACAACGTTGAATAGATGTTCTTGCATCCTCTTTCATTGTCAACTAATAATAGCCGAGTTGCAGGGCACAAATATACAGTGTTTGTGCTTTCACATGGTTGCTGCATACACCGTTGTGTAACTTAGACAATACTCATTGTGCATCATTTGGTGGGAGGCATTGAAGTTAAGGTTGGGAGATACTTTGTTTGTATAGATAATAATCGATTAAAGTATAATTTGCGGCTTTAAAAATCAATCTTCATGCCTCTTCCTTGTCATTGGGGAGGACACCATCCTTCAGATAATCTACAATGGGATCCCTCCAGGACTTCTCTTTTGGGTGAAGGAGCTAACTCATAGCTCGGTGTGGTAATTGATAAACTCTTGTGTAGGAGAAACTCGATAAAGAGTTTATCACTCAAATCAGGAAATGCCATGTTAGTCAACTTTGAAAGCTTGTTGGTAGCGATGTTCTTACTCGATATTTTATGACTTGTAAAGGATTGAAATTCTTCTGCAAGTGTTTGCACTATCAATAAGTACTTGCTCATTTCCTCTTCCTTTTCTACATAACTCCCTTTGACCTGATTCACCACAAGTTGTGAATCTGAGAAGACTTTGAGTTTCTCGACACCCCCTTCCTTTGTTAGTCTCAGTTCGGCTATTAAGGCTTCATATTTCACTACATTATTGTTGGTTGGAAATCCAAATTTTAGGGTATAATTATCCTTGACATTATGGGTTCCTTGTAATATTAGGCTCATACCACTTCCCTCTTTAGTGGAGGAACCATCGACATAAAGATATCATATCGGTTTCTTGGCAATTTCCACATTATACTCTTCACCAGTGAACTTAGCCAGGAAATTTGCCAACACTTGAGCTTTTAATGCCATTCTAGATTTGTACCGTACACCATAGGCACTTAGCTCCAAGGCATATTTCATCATCTTTCTCGAAAAATTTGGCCATTGTAATGCTTACAGCAAAGGTTGATAAGTAAGGACTGCAATTTGGTAGGCTTCAAAATATGGTTTCAACTTCCTTGCCGATAGAACCACTGCTAATATAAATTTTTCAATTTTTATATATTAATGCTCCAATTCTTGAAGGACATGACTCATGTAATAAATTGGTTGATGCTCCTTATCGTCAATTCGAACCAATACAAAGGAAAGGATCAAGAACTAACTGATAAGTATAAATACAAATTTTCTATTGGGATAAGTGTCAAGAGTATTGGAGGTGATACGAGAAATTCTTTAAGATCATTGAATGCCCTTTCGCAATCATTCGTCCACTTGAAATCTCTCAGATTCTTTATAATTTTAAAGAATTCTACGCACTTATCCGTGCTTCTTGACATGAACCTGTTGAGGGCAACTATTTACCTAGTGAGTTCTTGGACCTCCTTAACAATACGAGGAGATTTCATGTTCTTAATTGCATCAATCTTTCTCAAATTAACTTTGATGCCTTGCTAAGTGACTATGTCTCTTAAAAACTTTCCCAAAGTAGCACCAAAAATGCACTTTTGTGGATTCAGCTTCATGTTGTATCTTCTCAGGGTAGCAAATGTCTCCTCAAGATCAGCAAGATGCCGATCCTTTATCGTGCTTTTTACAATCATATCGTCTATATACACTTTGACATTTCAATGACTCTAGGGCTTAAACATCATGGTGATAAGCTGCTGATAAGTTTCACCGACATTGTTTAGCCTAAAGGGCATCACAGTATAACAATATATTCCAAAATTAGTAACGAATGATGTGTGAACTTCATCTTCCTCATTTATTTTAATTTAGTTGTATCCAGAAAAAGCATCCATTAAAGAGAGTAATGTATGCCCAACAGTTGAATCAACCATCTAATCAAATCTTGGCAAGGGAAAGTAATCCTTAGGATAGGCCTTATTAAGATCTATGAAGTCTATGCACATGCACTTATTAACATTAGACTTCTTGACTAACACATAGTTGGCTAGCTAGGTTGGATAAGGCTCTTCTCGAATAAATCTTACCTTTAAAAGTTTCTAGACTTCTTCTTCTATGGCTGCTTGCCTCTTAAAGGCAAAATGCATTTTCTTTTGTTGGATCACTCTTGCACTTGAATCGATCTAAAGCTTGTGTACCATAATGTCTTTAGGGATACCTGACAAGTTTGAGGGTGACTATATGAATACATCAGCATGATCCTGTAGAAAGTTGATTATCCTTTGACGAATATCTATCGGCAAGGGTTTCCCTATCTTGGTTGTCTTTTCAAGATCATCGTCTAATGAAATTTCCTTTGTTTCATCCTTAGCACTATTTAAGCTAATTGACTTTCCTTCTAAGCATGTTTTGACTTGAAAATTTTCTTCTTAGCTTAACGCCCTTATATAAAATAATCTTGCTAATTGTTAACCTCCTTTGCATATGCCGACTCCTATAGGAGTAAAGAATTTGGCCTTGAGTTAAGTAGTAGAAGGGATGATGTCAAACAAGTATTAACACAACCATCCTATGATCATATTGTATGGGGACCAACATTTGATGACAAGGAAGTACACTTTGTCTTTCGCAACATGCTAGTCATCTCCAATCTGAATTGGTAATGAAATTACTCTGATTACTCGAATGGATTTATTGTTGAAGGTGTACAAATCATAGCTGTACGGTCTCAGCTATGCTTTGATCTTTGGTCTCATCTGATCAAAAGTGGGTTGAAAAATAATGTTTATCGAATGTCTAATGTTAATGAGAATTTTCTTGACCTCGAAGTTGGCAATTCTCACACTAATCACAAGTACATCATCATGCGGCCTTTAATTGCCTTCAAAGCCTTATTTTGTGGAAGAAATTGTATTGCAGATTTTGACATTCTTACCCTAGATATTACAAACATAATTAATGGTGTTAGTTAAACTCGAAGAGCTTGATTAGCCTATTATAGAAGGTCTGTCGACAATAGTGTTGATTACTCTATTAGGTGCTTTATTGGAGCTTCTGTCTCTTGCATCTTTCTTAGCAACAGTTGGTTTGGTAATATTCTCTTGGTCTTCTCGTCTCCTCTGAGATGGTCACTCAATATTCTTGGCATCTTGCACCAAAAACTTGCTCAAGTGCCCATGCTGGATTACATTCTTGAGTTGAATGCATTTGTTAGTGTTATGGCCTCTATCATGATGGAAATCACAATGCTTATTGGAATTTCATCCTAATGGGTTTCCTCTCATCCTTCCTAGCCATTGCAACGTGCCCCTCTTTCCATGCACCTCCATTAATTTGTCTGAAATTGGATGATTAACTGGTGTCTAGATCAAATATGTTGGAATTCATGGCCTTTTTTCTCAAAGTTAGGACATTGATCGCCATCCCTTCCAAGCTGATCTTTCACATATCTCCTCTTATCACTCCTCCTGTCTCTTTTATTTTGATCAACATCTCGTCAAGCTTTTATGTTGTCTTCTTGTCGGATGTAAGACGTGGCTTTGGCTTTGAACTTACCAAAAGTTCTCAACTTGTTTTTGGTGAGAGACTTCAAAAAGTCTCCATAGGGTTGGATGCCATCTATAACGGTGTTGAGCGCTACACTCATATCCGATTTTGGAATTTGAACCATTTCGGCCATAAACTTAGCTAGGTAATCTCTAATAGATTCATTCGATCTCTACTTTATCGTATTAATAATGGAAGAATCCTTTACAAGAAGCTTACTTGCAGGGAAGTGTTGAAAAAACACTTCTACTAAATTCTCGAAACATGAAATCGTGTTTGGCTTCAAGTGTTTGAACCATGTACTTGTTGCATTCCTTAGTGTCGAGGGAAATGCCTAGTAGGCCATAGCATTACTTAAGCCATGCAATTTGGCTAAGGTACAGTAGTACTCGAGGTGATCTTGAGGATCTTTAGTTCCATCATTTGTTTCAAATTGCGGTAACTTAATGTGCCGTAGTTTAACTTCCTTTAAGATTTTAGCGATAAAAGAGCTTTTCTTAATTTAGAATTGCTTACTAGTCATAATAGGGGTACTAACATATGATGGTCCAGCATGATGCACCTGCCGTGCTTTCTTCCCCTTATCATTTTTCTTGAGTGCATGGGTCGAAGTTCCTATTGTAACTCCAGTTGACTTTCTCAGTAATTCGAGAGAATAAATTGAGTTATCACTGTTCTCGACATGGTGATCACCACGTTCTTTGCTTTGACTTGGATGGGCATTACTATAAAGGAGATTAAGGATCTCTTTACGTTTTTTTGCTTAATTTTAGGTTTTCTTTGGCTAAGTTGAGGCAAAGCTGCTCCAACTTAACCAAACATTGCTCATCAGTATGCTTACTTTCCTCTCAAAGTGGTGGGACAAAATACTAGCACTTGCACTTTTACTTTTAGTTAATCTAGTTCTTGCCATATGGATGGGTAAGAAAAAAAATATGGCGCTAAGTTTTGTTATAGGGTTTTCTAATGACTTCCTTCTTACAAAATGTAAAGAACTAAAGGAACCAGGGCCAGTCTGGTACGGTCACTCCGATGCCTAAGTCAGCAAATGAATGTTAGAGAAGGTAAGGCAAGTAGTTAGGTTGTTAGATGGTTCTTATAGTGCTTCTTCTCTATATTTATAGGCGAATGACTGATGTTTGAAATAGTAGTTAACCGCATGATTATTGGGACACATGGAGATTTCTTGACCAAGCACATTCCTGAAATATAAGAGTAGTGGGTATTAATGTAATATAACCGTGTTGAGTGATAACTGTTCGTGCCACTTTTCTTAAGTTCAAATCATATATGGATTTGTGTTAAACGGCATTTGTTGATAAATGAGTTATTCGGCATGATGGAAGCTGCATGGCTGAGTGAGTTGTGACGGATGAAATTCGACTATCAATAGTAATAATAGTAAAACGATTAAAAACACATTTGATCCTTTCTCCTAGTTAGAACTAAAAGCATTCATATTCCTACAAAAGAATATTGATCCTTGTTTCTAAAACTGTCTTTATACCTTAGTGTGTTTATATCAGCTTGTCACAAATATCCTTGGTAGTGCTACAAGCAGACACAAGGTTAAATTCCGATGGTGATATTACACTTATCAACAGATGGTTAGCTCTCTTGTTAATGATCATGACTAGAAATACATAATTTTTTTCAACTTTAAAACTCACATTTGTGAATAAATTTAGCAAAAACCTGTAAATTTTACATGAAATTAAAGTTTATACACAAAATGGACCAACTTGTGTAAAATTGCTAAAATGCATGAAAAGGAATTAATTTTAAATGAATTTGATTAATTTTATATGATATGTATAGGTGCACATGAGTTACCATGGTCTTAATAGCCTCTATTATTCGATCATGGAAGCTTAAGATGGAATCAGGGATTTTGGCCTACCGATCCATCGGTAGTATTGCTACTAGTTGATCGATATGCCTTGAAGCATTGAGGATACAACAACTTCTTAAGGCGATCGATCAACAGAGTGAATGGCGAACAAATAGAATGTGCAGGGGTAGATTCACACATGTAAATTGATTAGTAGAAGAAATTGGGGTTAGGGTTTTTCAACTAAAACCTTAATCCTCCTTAAACACCACGTTTCATAAAATACAAAGGTAACCCAGTGCTGATAAGTGTCTAATGATTGATTGGTAAACCTTCATACCAATTAATCGGTAGCCTAAATCTTTTAATATTCGCATTTCCAGCTAGAAATGCGAGCTGCAATTAGGATTTTAGCATTGTTAGGTTTAGTTTTGTGAGCTCATTGTCTATTTTCATGTTTTAATGACTTGTTTATGATATTTGATGAATTTTTTTATGATTTTAATGCAAATTTAAGTTTGTTTATTGGGTATTTACTATGTTCTCTTCATTTAATCTCTTGTTCAATTGTTCTCATTTTGTTTACTTGTTCCTTAATGGAATTTGCTACTGTATTTCCATCTTTCCTTGCTATTGTTATTCTTATTATGAGTAGCTAAATAGTTTCTAATGGGTTTGTGACAATGACGAAGTTGTAGATGGTGCAACTTTGTAGTTATGATTGGGTATGTGTGTTTAATTGGGATTTTGTTGATTAGCACTTCATTTGAACTCTTTGAGGTACTATTAATGAAATTTTCAATAGGTTTTCTTATAATTATGAGACAGAGAGGAGATTAGTTCTATGAAGTGCCCTTGAGAGTTAAGGGATTTGCATAATTATGATATCGAAGGAGATTAGTTATGTAATTCCCTAATTAAATCATTAAGTTAGTGAAATGTCAATGATGGGCTCTTACATCTATGAGACCGAGAGAAAATTAAATGTTCCCAATTGAATTCACATCACATTATGCGGTTTTAGTAGATTAGGATAAATTATGAGACCAAGAGGAGATTGACCCCTTAATCTCTAAAACTAGAATACTTAATTTGTAATAGGAATCGAGTGTTTAGCTGATTATGTAAGGAAATGAGATTGAGAATAGATTTTTTGCTATATAGTTGAGTGAGGTGCCTTACTTGGGATCAAGCTTAAGTGAGTTCCATCAAAACCTAGTTAAAAAACCATCCTCGATATCCTAATGACATACCCACACCACTACTTCGAAAACATGTCATAAGCCTACGTCTTTATTATTTGTGTTAATTGTCATTTTTCTCTCATATTTTAATTTTCATTGCAATTCTAAAATTATCCTTTCAATTAGCCTAGATTAGAGTAGCAAGTTAGGATATGGTACTTAACTTAATCCTTTTTCCTTGTTAAAATTGACCTGATGAATACTCATTAATATTATTACTATAGACAATCCGACACGCTAGCGGTTAAAAGACTGACTTTGTTTTGAAAATTTCCATTTATAAAGTGTCTTTAGTTCTATCATTTTTATTAGTGCACCATGTTGTTCTTGTCATTAATTGAGGCATGCTTCGTTTCTTTAGCATTGATCAGTAGATAGGTTAGCTCATAGCCTCTATTTCAATCACTTCACAAGCTTCATAATCAATAGCTTGGATGAATGTCTCTAACCTATGTTTCCAATGAGAAAAGTTAAATCCATCAAAATAAGGAGCACGAGTAGTTTGCATAGATTGCAAATTTTCAGCTATTATAAGATCTATCTATTGGAATTGATAAGAGAAATAAGCTCTGATACCAATCTTTAGTTCCTCTTAAGTAATCAAGAGAGGGAGGCCGAGGGGAGGGGAGGAATTTATTACTAATAAAATTAAAACTTTTTTTTTATTAAGACCCCCCTTGATTACTTAGTATAATGACTAAGAATTTCTAAGTAGGTACCTTGTATTTTCGCAAGTAAATTAAAGAAACAATAACAAGATAAAATAAAGATATGAGAGTTAGGAAAAGCTTAAACACAAAAACTTATAGTAGTTCGACATTGTGCCTTCCTTTACTCCTCTAGCTTTGCTATTGGGATCTGGTCTTCTATACTAGATACTCTACCATTTCAAAAATAAGAGAATCCAATCTACTTATATAAGCCTTAGTCACAATGCTCTGCTTTCAAGCTCTCAACAAGTTATACAGGTCTATAGTAAATCATTCTTCTATTACAAACACTAATAAACGGGATACAATAAACTTGACACAATTTAGAGTAAAGACTGTATGACAATTTTTCGTAATGTTCTATAATTGAACTTGTAGATGTGTATTTGTATATCCTTCATTTGAAGCCTTCCTTATATTTTAAACTTCTCTTGCAATGGCTAGTTTAGGACATGAAAGATTGATTCAAATCTCTTGATCCTTATCTATGTTGGCAATTGTAAAAATATGACAGTTATTTCTCCTCTATATTTGGCCACTTCAATATTTAAATCTCTTGATATTTTGGATAGTTTTTAGCCCTTAATTCTTGATCAATAAAGAGGATAAGGATTAGTTGTAGTTGGTTCTACAAAATCCAGCCAACTTTTAAAATATCTTCCAACTCTTGCTTTTGAATAATTTATCTATTTTTCTTGGTGGAACTAAACACTGTATTACCCAAGCACACGTGTCAAGTGGAGTTGGGCCTTAACCTACAAGAAAACATGTAAAGTATTTGTGAATTGTTAGGCTTTAGCTTGATTTGCATTTCTTCTATTACAGCTTCTAAATCAGCTTTTAAGTCTTATTGTTCTTCATTTTTTTTACTACAGTAGACCTTCTAAGTTTACTTCTAAGTATTTCTTCCTTATACAGTCTTTAGACTATTTTTTTTTTTCGAGCTTCTACATAACCTTCTAACTTCTTTTTCCAACTTTATCTGACTCCTTTCAAAAATGCTTCTAACTCATATCTTCAACCATGAGTAGTAGCTTCTAAGTCTCCTTTTAATTGTAGTTAATACACTGTAATAGCTTTTAACTTTTATCTTGGAAACCTTTGACTTAGAAACTTGATTAGACAACTTGTTTGTTATCATCAAAACATATTGCTCGAGAGAACTTAATGAAATGAAACAATAGATGAGTGATTTGAAGCAAGACTTCTCCAACCACAACATAGTTTATCTAGCATTACATCAGAAGTAAGCAAAGGGAAGTAAATGCAATAAGTGATACAAGTTGCATAAGGAGTTACTGATTTATCACAATAGTAATGTGCCCTTAATTGGGGGGGCGCGCGGCGCAAGGAGAGAGAGAGAAGGAGAAGCCTATAGTATATAGAACCATGACGCATCATGTTTCAAGCAACTACATATATTGCTAACCTTCACTTCATGTGTTAAAAGGCCTCATTGAATCTCTAACATATGTTTTAACAGTTTGATGATACTAAACGATTCCTTTAGGCAATGCTCATTGTATCAAATGCTGCCTACCATGCGATAATCACTTCGTATAAAGCTTGTTTACCAACATTTACAAAAATAATTTTCTCAATCTACATCAATATTTAGTCTTTGCAAGGAGTCTATGCACTCTTAGATATGGTGGAAAGTTTCTATCCTCTAAATATTGAAGTAGTAAAGAATGGGAGAGCAATCGAGTTGATTTAAACCAGTACAATATTGAAATCAAGGTTAAGTTAAGCTTAACTTGAAAATTAAACTTTAAATTTTGAGCTTGAGCTTGACTTGAAAATATACATAGTAAGTTTAAGTTTAATAAGATTAGCTCGATTTAGCTCATACTTTTTATTAATTTCCCTAACCAACCTCAAACTTACTTATATTTTGAAAAAATAAAAACATATAAAAAAATTATACAAAGCTTCATTAAGCTGACTGGCCTGGTGAGCTTAGTATTCTAAAACTCAAGTTTGGCTTAAGTTACTACCTAATTAGCTCGAGCTCGAGCTCGAGCTTGATTAACAATTACTAAATTGAATTTGAGTAAAACTGAAGTAGTTTGTAAACTAACTTAGTTTATTAGTGCCTCCAGTAAGAAATGAACTCTTATTATTTTCAACTTCGGCAAATGGAGTCTCTATCAACATTAGGGCATCATTAGTTGCTTTCATCAGATGAATGATATGAACAACTTCACTTTTGATAAGTTTGAGAGAAGGAACTATTGACTTCTCTAGCTAAGGGTTAAGAATAATCTTCCCTAATAGCTTTATGCTTCAATGGTGATTTGAACACTTATGAGCTATTCACTTTTCTAAATGGAATAAAGGATGGATGAAATTTTAATTATTAAGAAATGAAATAAGGGTGTAATAAGCTGTAAATGTATATTGTGTTCACTTAAGTGTAGTGGAATAAGTAACACATTATTCACTTGACGAAATTGAATTGAGAATAGGTAATGGATAAAAATATAAATTTCCAAAATATCCTTATATAACTAAATAATAAAATAAAGACATAAAAGATAAAAATCAACAAGAGGAGATTATAGACTAAAATTAGACGAACTGCATGAGGAACCCTAACCAAAGCAAGGAATAAATTGATTAGCCACCTCCAATGAAATCAACTTGCCACCTACACCCATCACATTTAGATCATTCTTCTTCATCATTTGAGCACTCACTCTCTTTCAAAGAAGAAGAAAAAGCAAATTCATAGGTCTAAAATCTCTCTCTCTCTCTCTCGTAGCTCCTTCAATCTTTGGATTGTTTGTTCCTTAGTTCGATTCAATGAGTGAGATGGAGAGCAAGCCATTAAAGATGGGTACGAATGGTAGATTAGGGTTTTTATACTTCCATTATCAATGCGTAAGACAAGAGTGAACACATTGATGAGGCTAAATTAGGGTTACAATGGAGATAAGTAGAGGGTAAGGTTATGAATGATAGGTTAAGTTTGATTTCTTCAATGAGGGTAAACATTGTAATTTTATAATTTAGATAAGGGTATTTTAGGAATAAATATGATGGAAATGAGTTAGTAATTATAATTCATTAGGTGGCTTAAGGAATGGATATGCAAAGATTTTGAGAAAATAGGATTCTTGAAAATAAAATTCAAGGGTAAAAAACCAAGTGAGCAAAGTAAAAGGGGGTACATAAAGAATAAGAGGTGAGTGAAAATTCCATCCCCTACATGGTGTCATTGCGCAAGCGTAAGGGGTTAAAGTAACTGTAGGATGTTTGTTATTTTCTTTAAGTATTGAGTTTATCTTTTGAAGGTAACAAACTAAAGGATTAAAGTAAGATTGCTTTAAAGTCTATCTTTTGGAGCTTTCTTCCTAACTATTGAAAAGCTGAAAACTTGGAGTTAACCTCTATTCTGAAGGGAATGAATATGAGAGAAAAGTCTTTTATAAAGCAAGAACTCAAAATGCCGATTATAGGCATTACTAATCATCGCATTGTTCACAAAAAGGAGTTAATTTTTTGATTTATTGGCAAGATAAAGTTCATCTCCTTAAAAGTGGGAAATGGTGTAATTAGGAATCAGAGAAAGCCACTCCATATATATATATATAGGAGTAATGTCATGGTTTACACTCAACTTTATACTTTCTTTCAATCGGCCACCTAAAGTTTTAACTTGTTTATTTATACCTCACTTAACTTTAATTCATTCTGATAGTTCAGTTAGCAAGATAAGCAAATGGGGTTAATGCCCATAGACTTAGGAGAGTCACTCCCCTTACGTGCCATATGTAGTCAACCATGGTCGCCAATGGGTCTTGCAATTATCATTTTTTAAATGGGTTATGACCTATTATTTTGTAGTATGTGTGACTCTCCTAAGATCATAGGTAGCCACCTCATTAGCTAATTATACTAACTAGACTAACGATATGAAATTAAGTTAATTGAGGTTTAGATGGCAACAATTAGATTTTCAATTGAGTGTATAATTAAGTAAGTAGAAACTTCAGGTATATAATTACAAAAAATAGTAAAGTTATAACATAAATAGTGACATTGATCCATGTACACATATATACATACATATATATATATGTAGGACAAGGGGTAGCTTCTAGATGGATCTTTGAATCTAGATAGGTATTTGAAGGCATCCGGAATCTAACATGCAAGTACATAGTTATGAGTATAAGTATCATCTAGATTGTTGTTTCATGCCATCCCAATGGCTATAATGGCCATCTAAATGCTTAAGCCGTCTATTTGCATGGCTACAAGAGTCATTTGAATGCCTCATGTTTAATGTTGTCTTCTATTTTTGACAATGACCATAGCTAGAAACCAAGTCCATATGATCTTCAAAATTACAAGTACAAATAAGATGAACGAAACATTAGGAGAATGAACAAGACGAAGCGTGTAAGAAACAAGAGGAATCAAAATTCAAGCTTCTTCAAATCTTACTCCTTTAAGAAAGCTACAAACATTATATATCTATGAATGTTTTTCAACTCTAAGAACTTCTTAGACACTCTTGTTTTTCATGAAATCACAAATGCAAGAAGATTTGGGTGTAATTTGAAGTGTGGGAAGAAACTTCAATTAATAGGAAGCCATAGATAGTTAAAAAGGAAATGAGCTTAATCGAAAATCAAGAGCAACGGTAAAGTCATTGTACCCAAAGAAAAACTAATGTTAATGATATTAATTTAGAGCTAAAAATTGCTCTTAGTTAGATTTGAGTGGTATATGAACATTGAGGAAGAATGTTAAAAAGAATAAATGTTACATAATTTTAAAGAAGGAGGTCGTCATTCGGATGTCTGATTTAGTCATTCGAATAGTCGAAATAAAGTAGAGTCATTGAGATAGCTCTTCAGACTCCTTTGGATAGCTATAATAAAAAAGAAAAGAAGAAAAGTGAAAAAAAAAAAATCACATAGTGCAAAGGGTAATTAGGCCCCTAACCTTAAGCATAATTGCATATAACTTACCACTTAAGCTACTAGTTCAAAACAATATGATTGCAACAAGTTCATATTAAGCAAATTCAAACATATTAAAGGAAGTAAAAAATAAAATAATTCTCATCATTAAGCATTTATTGAATGAAGAGAAAGAATAAGCTACCATTGAATATTTATTCCAAGTAAATTAGTCATTGCAAGGTACAATGAACCGTTTAAATAAAAAATTCGAGAAGATTTATCAAAAAATTTCAAGATTGCAGCAAACAAAACATATGTGCTTAATTATTTTCGTGGAGGTAACAAAATTATTACAAGAACAACAATATACATATCAAGCTCCATGAAAATGTTTAGCAATGAGGTAAAAATTCAACAACTTATATGTATCAAGAAGCAATTGAATGAGTCGATCTATTGAATGTATGCTTAAAAATTAAAACCCTTAGACTTCATCAACTGGCTTTTAGTTAAGGGGTAAAGTGTAAATAACCTATCTAGTATTGGGTTTAGCCTAGGTTTATTCTATGGACTAACTCTTTGGGCTATTGGCAGAACATAGGTAGTTAAGTCCAAGGGATGTATCGGGGAAATGTGGTTTGATAGGCTTGAAATATGGATCCTCAATCTAATTCGTCGATTTTCGATTGGCTTACACAAATAGGATACTTATTCATGGGCTTAGGCTCTAGCTCCTTTTTATTCTTAAGGAAAAAGAACAGAATAATGTACAATTGGAGAGGAAAATAAGGAAAAATAAAGAAAATAATGGAAAATGTAAAGAGTGAGATGGTACATTATATTTGGAAGGTCATAAATTTATGAGCTTAGGCTTTTTTTATTTCTTTTAACTAAAACATTTATTAGGCAAAAGTATAATATTATTATTTTTTATTCATTTACTAAATTTTTTTATAATCTTTTACATGATGAATGCAAAGTTTGTAGAACTTATATTCTTTATATCTTAAAGTATAAGTTCCATAATAGATATAAAGTAGAAAGACCTTATACTTATATACTACCCTACGGCAATAGAATCTAAAGAATTTATGTTAAGAAGTTTCCTTGTGACCTTTAGTATTTATGTAGAATTTATCCAATGATATCCTATATAATAAGATTATCTGCTTATCTATATATAATGGAATTTTTAGCTAGATGAAAGTTCAAATCTCAACATCTCTTATGGATAAGTAACTTCAATTCCTTACTTCCAGTAAAATCTGCGACTTTGGAGCAAAGTATCATATGAAAATGCCGAGAGAATCAAACTGATTGTAATAAGAAATATATTGATTACAGGTCGCAGGATGTTGTTTGTACATTGATTAATCAGAATATTCGCCATCATGCCTTTTTAGGTCCCATGAGATTTGTTTTCCGAGGTCACGAAGATCTTTTTTTTTTTTTTTTTTTTTAACTTTATCTTCAATGTCGCTTTCAGCAAGCTCAGGAATTTCCGAAAGCCGACCAAAGTTTGGCCCTTTGGCAACCACTTCCCCCGTAGCTAGTCGATGCCCCTCCAATCTGTCTTCAACCAGCACATATTATTAATGAAGCCAACTTGCTATGGTTGTGTTTGTGTGAACTCGTGCAGTAGATAACCTTTTCCATCATTGATTATATTTTAATATTATTATACTCGAATCAAGATGGTTGATATTCACGTACAAAAATATTAAACGTTAAAAAAGTGATATTGGGTTTAATCGTGGTTCAATTAGAATTTGATCGAATCAGCTTTATATAAGTTAAACTGTAAAGGTTAATTTAGATTTAATAATACTGTTATATTTTTTGCAGAAAAAAAAAAGAAGCATAAAAAATAGAAAAGAAATGACTTATGTTTATTGCATTTTAATATGTGTTGGGGGCACTTATTTACATTTCCGTATTCGTGCGACAAAATGCTTGGTCATGGATTTAATGCCAATTTGAACCTATGTCATCAAGGCGAAGGCAAGATTTAGGTCTCAATACGTATTGCAAGTTGTAACCATTAATCGCATATCATATATTCATAGTTTTTTCTGTAACTCAACAAGACTCAATAAACAATGACGTCTCTAGGAATATAAATAACAATACCCAGGAAGGTGCAGGAAAAATAATAATATCTATTCCACCATATCTCACGATATATTAAAAAATTGTTTATATATTATTTGAGAAGGAAATGGAGATTTTAGCGTAATACTTGAATTTATTAAATTTATGCTCTTCACTGAAAAGAGTTAGTTCTTCCATTTAATAATTATTTAGTAAACTTCTTTTCCATTTAAATTTAAAAAAGCTATTGTGAGTTTTTATATTTTTGGTACCTTCTTATAACGAAAGTTTTTAAAAAACGATGATAAATTTTTAGTCCTTAATATGTTATATTTTTAAAGCATCATTATTTAAAATATATCATATTCTTATCAGTATTTTCATATTTTTATTAACATTCTCATGTGTAATTATCTTTACACTTATAAAAGGTATGTATGATCTCTTAGTGGATTTATTATATTGTTGCTTTTATTTAGCCTATATATGGTTGTTGGGCTTCTACAACTTTATACTAGTTAGATGCCAGTTTAATATCATAAATAGTATCCAAACTTTACCAAAATATATAATTTACTATATAATTAAAGTTTATGGTCATTTTTACTACTTGAATTAACACTTGAAGACTGTTTGTTAACATAAATATAAGAATGAACTAAGAATTAAACATCTCACCTAATCTAAGGCCAGGGAGTAGCCAGTAGCTATCTATAGAGAGTTGCACGACCCTCTATCAAGTGACCACCAACCATTAAAGGCGAAATGGGTTGTGATACAATTCAAAAGGTAGGTCACTCAACTTAGTAATAGTTATAGGTCAATTCATAATTTGTCCTTCTATTCACGTTAGTAAACATACTTAGCAAAATAAAAAAGGATCAGAAAAACTTCAATTAAGTGTCTAGGCTTCTAGGCCTTGATTGAATAACATGGCATGTCTATTGATTACGGAAAAGAAAAGGGTGGTAAATTGGTTTTTTTCAAAATATAGATACTAAATTACACATTTTGATAATGTTTAGATACTACTTATGGTATTAACCCATTATATGCTGCGATCTTTCATAAAACAATAGTCTAAATGATGTTATAATAGTAGTTTGTGTAGAAATACCTAATTTCCTATGAGATGGTATGATAGTCATTGGCGATTAAATATGGAGCTACCAAGGATAAGTATATTAAGAATTTTTATTTTAAGCTTATCATTGACATAAGACAATCTAACAAAATCCTAATATTTTTTAGCTAATTGTATTATAATTTAGAGAAGAGAATTTGAACCTAATCCATTCCATTGGGAAACTATGTTCATATCATTAGATAACAAACATAAGTGTGTGTCTTTTTTGGCTAACTGTATTACAATTTAGCAAGAGAGATTCAAGTTTAGTTTATTTTATTGGAAGACCATGCTTACATCATTAAGCTATAATGGTTTTGACATAATATATAAATCTTTAGATGTTAAGTAAAAAGGAAAAGAATTTAGTGTTTCTTGAGTAATCTATGTTACTAAAGAGTAAAAAAAAAAAAAAAATTGTGTTTAAGATAATTATGATTTTTAGTTTAATTTTAATTTTACAAAATGACCTTGTCACCTTAACTAATTATATTACAATGAAGAGGATGGTAATTGTAAATTATATATACATTTGAATTTACCTTGCTACTATCATATCCAAACCCTCAATATTTGGCTAATGATACAACTTTCCTAAATCTTTCAATTAATATTCTTTCTTACTCTTTAAATCGAGATATTCACCTTGTCTGCATAAGCATCACAAATGTATTTTCTTCTAATATATTATTAAGACAAACAATCCATTTGACTCAAATTCTATATAACTACATGACATAAAAATTTTTAAATGGACGAAATGAAGGTTTACAACAAGTATAAACACGATGAGTACAATTTTCTCTTTTTCATTTTTTTACAAAGCAACCGCATTATGATCAAATTAAAAAACTTAAACATATATCAACATGTATATTATTATAGTTTTAAGCTTCTTTACTTTTTAGCATCCATAAAATGGACACTTATCCACCTACCATATATAAAAGCGTGCATGTGAGACATACTAAGCTTGCCATATATATGCATCCAAAGCAAAGAATCAAACAAAGGATACTAGAAGCCTAATAGAACCAAGCAACAAGACTATTGATTATGATTAATTGCCTAACCCCAAACTTTATGGCGACAGCTGAAAAGAAAAGGGATAAAAAAGGACGCAAAAGAGATTTTGAAATTTGAAATACTTAAATACGGGTTTCTTTTAGCCGATCTCTTAAGACATTTATTAAGAGTAAAAATTAGAAACATATATATATATATATATATATATCCTTCAATATTATTGCATATTTTATAAAAAAAATAACTATATAAAAAGTTTCTTTTTCTTTTTATTTGGCCAAATATAAAAAAATTCTTTCTTTAGCAGGTTAACAAGTAACCGGATCCATGGCTTAATATTTTTTTCTTTAAAAAATTCAACTTCCTATTCTGCTTGTGATCAACATAATTGATGGCATTATGGTAGTTTTGAATCCAAGTAGTGTCAATATTGACTAGGTAACAGGAGTACAGGACCCATGTATTATCCTATTCCTATTACTGTTCAGATGTATCCATGTGGCGTCGCTCCATTGGATAACAAGTGTCAATCCAGAAAATGGTTACGTTGCTCTGTATTTAAATACCTTCAGTCTTCACATGAACTGAATTTCGATTCCAAATTCCCACTTCAGCTGTCGACCTCTGACTAATATACTCTAAAGTCGACGATGACCAGCCAACTAATAGGGATGCAAACTGGAATTAGGTGGATCGTTTTCCTTTTCGTTTTTTTTTTTTTTTTCCATGATAAACCTATACAATGCCAATATTACATGAAATTAAATAAAGACAATCAATGATCGGTTTATAATGAAATCGTGTTTATTCGTACGATAATTACGTATTTCATATTTTGTTTTATTTCTGCCATCGTATTTTTATTTATATTTTATTCCAGATTGTATCCTCGTGTTATTTTAAAAACTACTAACCCCACTTTTATAAGTCAGAAATTAAGGTGGTTCTGTTATTTTCAGTTGCTGTATTTTGACTCCACAATAAGCAGTTCATTGGACAGGCTAGTAAGCATTACGAACAAGAGTGTTGTTATACCAAAAAAGGGTTAACGGTGGTGTGAAAGGAACCGATTTTGCTTTTAATTACCTGGTCTTATTATAAGAAGAATCGATAATTTTTGCTCCATGATACATGGTTTTATAAAACCGTAAGAAATTTTTTATTTTTTTCTTTTATTTAAATCCAGTAAATTTTACATGAACAACATTTAATTTAGCATATTTTACTCAATACAAATAGGAAAAGAACTCGTATCGCTATTTTTAAAGAAAGAAATAGAATAATTAGTATCAAGTCAGGACAATACAAATTAACCTTTTTTTCGTGTGTAAAAGAGTCTAAAATACCATTAATTATTACATAGCGCGATTAAAGATTAAATAAATAATTTTAAATTGATTTAATTAATAAAAGCATAATTGAATCGATATTTTACCTTTTCAAAAGATATATTCGAATTTCTCCTCAAAAGATAGAATCATTGATCCAAATAAATTATGATTTTATTTTTTAAGAGCACTTTTAAATATAAAAAAGGAGTGAAACTTGAAATTACGATTTTATTTTAAATACATTCTCACTCACTAAAAGAGATAAAAAACATATCCAATAAAATTTCATATTTTGAAAAATACGAAGAGGAAGTACGAAACATGAAATTCGAATTACCACACATAGAGATTAAATCACAAGATTGGAAAATTTTTGGTCCTTCAAACATAATAGGATCCTTGGTTTTCTCGATATTCATCCGCGTGGGGTGTGTCCCTTTTAAGTCCATCTATTTATGTAATACTTTATTATTACGGGCCTCCTCTTTTCTCTAATTATTATTTAATGTATGGATAATCTCGACCTATCTATGTCATGCCACGTGCAGCATACATCATGTGGGTCATGTGAGTAGAGCATGAATAGTTAACACGGTGATTCTCACTGGGGAGGCAAGGTGTAGCAGATGACGTTGCTATTGGGGTCCCCGTTGTCTTGGACCCCCGTTATAATCACATTTGCCCACATTCCTCTCCCTCTATCGAGTTTTTCTAATTATCGGGCATCGTTCGAGAGGCTACAACTTAGCTCTTGCCGCTTTGGCAAGTCGATGGAAGGAGCAGATGCCGGTTCAAGCTCTATCGGATCTCTTTCAAAATCCACCGTCGGCGTTCCTTATGCTCAAAGTAATGAGTTTTTTTATTGTATTTTATATTTATGAAGTCCATTTCGTATTTTTAAATACTATACCAACATTTTAAAAAGTTTTTTTTTCTCAATTAACTTATCACTTTATTCTCAAACTTGTTTATGAAAATTCTTTAACATTTTTCTAATATTTTTATGGGTCACAATATTATACTTCAACTAATCAAAGAATTAATAAAAATAAAAATAAGACAAAAACATGTCTTATTAGAGACACATTCCTTAACTAAGTAACTCACCTTAATGCCTAGGAATATGGTGACCATTCCTTCAGCTCTTGAGAACATTATCGAGAGATGAGAAATACTAATACATAATTATCAAAATCGTGATTTTACTATTTATTTGAATACATGAAATCGATGAAATCATATAGAATCGTATAAAACTGATAAAATCACAGACTTATAAAATCATATATTGAAATCCATAATTTTATAAAAATTATATACATAAACAATTTTACATCTATTTTAATCAAGAAAAATATTATAAAATCATATTTGTTGATGATCGATTCTCGCCACAGGGGCTTGTAAGCTTAAGCCTATTGAAACGCCAAGCCTAAGTCTCATAGATCACCACCCAGGCTCACTCAGGCCATATAAGCCCATTAGCCTGCTCATGAGCACCTTAAGCAAGATCAAGTTACACCCTTTGCTCTGGGAATCCTCGAGCATCATAGGCATGCCCAACCTTTGTTTACAGTATTCACATTAGGTTGGTTCCTGTCCCTAAGCAAGCCGCAACCAAAGGAGCATTTGTTGTGAGCCAAGATGACCCTCCATCTGCTGAACACTTCCTCTTTCTTCGTTTAATAGTGATTAACCACCTATCATGTGGCTTACCTATTAGCTGCCGAAGTAGGGTGGCACCTTTTACTAATGGGACAAACCCATCCCTCTAGTTTCTACCAACTGGCAAAGGAAAATATGTCCCATTAGGCACAGGAAGCACTGTCTCATCAGATCATGTGATGGCCAATCAAAACCTGCTATGTGTCCACAATAGTAAGTACCTCAAACCTATAAATAAGAGTAAGTTCTTCAAGTAAAAGGATTGGCACTTGTTACTCGCTTGCCTTCTCTTGGGAACTCACTTATTCGCTTACACTATCTCTTTCTCTCCTCATTAACTTAAGCATTGGAGGGCCTTTACTAGCTCAGCCACAAGGACCTTTTTCTAGGATTCCTATCGTTTGCAATTGAAGGATAACTTAGAGTTGACCCAGGGGAGCTTATTGTGATTATCAGCCATCGCCATTTGGCACCTCCCATTTAAGTGAACTTTTTACAATGACAAAGAGCAAAAACACTCATCTACTCTTGACATCAAAAGGCGATGGTGATCAAACCAATAGATACCTACCACCACTGCCAATAAAGCCACAACTCTCAAACATGAAGTAAGTAAAAACCATTCTCCAACAATTTATAAAAACCAATGCCAAAATACTTAAGGAAAATGCACAATTAAGATAACAACTTAATGCCACCCAAAAACTAAAAGAAAAAATGAACCCCAATGATAAAGTCTACCTTAAAGACAAAGCTACTAGCTCTCCCACCTGGGGTACTCATCCACAGCACCTACAAACCCTATGTAGCCACATAATTTTGCTCTTAACAAACAACATCAGCTCCTGGACTTATGCAAATACCTTAACAATAATTGTGGCAAGGTACACCTCTATGGCATTCATTCAAAAGCAAGTAGAGCTCGAAGAACCCACTCCCTCAAATAGTTTCCTAAACATTTAGATGACATGAATGATTAGGAGTTTGATGAGCACATGTGTCGTGCATCTAACCTACATGATCGGAAATGCCTTGAGTCCTTCGTAGGAAATTGGGTGTAACCGTTACTAAAAGCCTATCCACTACAGGCATCCTTGAGGAAACCTTATCGTAAAGTGTATGCCTTCACACCTCAACAGTTATGACGAAACTAGTTATCCAAAAGATCACTTAGCAAATTTCCGCACCATTATGAGCCTTCATAACTTCTTCGACACAATAATGTGCATGGCCTTTCCAAGCACCTTTACAAAGGTCACATTGGTTTAGTTCAATCAACTTTCAAGAAGCAACATCCGCTCCTTGGATAACTTAGCCACTAGATTCCAACAACACTTCTTAAGTAGCAAAGCATCGTGTAAGGACTTGTCTACCCTATACAACATGTGATAACGTTTTAATGAAGCCCTTTAAGCATATTTAGAGCGCTTCAATTATGCCAATCTCCTCATCCCTAAAGTGGAGTCAATGCAGCACTTCAAGCCATCATTTATGGCATAGACCTAAGCAATAAGCTCTTTGAAGCCACGACACTATGCCAACCAGAGACCTTTAAAGAGTTCATGAACCTCGCCAAGAATATGTAATGCAAGAGGACGCCATTCGAGCCCACCTTAAAAGCAATAGTCAATGTACCATATCTGCAAAGGATTGTCTTAGCCTTGGGGATGACTGCCCTTCCCCCTCTTGAGAACAGCAAGACAAATGTAGGCAAAGATTCGCGGACTTCCCTAGTTACACCCCACTTACCCCCCCCACCCCACCCAAAACCCCTTGGCAAAGTTTACTATAAAGTTTGTATGTGCCTTCCTATTGTACTACCCATATGAAAAAGACTTGAAGCTTCTACCTCAGGTAAGTACTATGACTACCATAGAGCACGAAGCCATAACATAAACTAATGTAGACACCTAAAAAATGTGGTCGAAGGCCCTGTTCATAAGGGCTGCATCGACCGCCTCATTGCCAACAAAAGGAACCTCCCCCATCTAACCTAAAGACATCGTACATAGGAGCCTCAACAACCATAACAACCACAGCTCGAGTAGCAAAACTAGCAAGACAAGATGGAGTGAAGAGGTTGCATAAGGTAAGTACAAACAATCATTGGTAGACTTAGACTCTTAGATGAGGGACACCTTGCCTAACTACAGCACGAAGTGCTCTTAGTTCGATTAAAGAAACTACGCCTTAATACTGCCATATCATTCATCGAGGATTATAGAGCAAGCATCTAGTATCCTCATATTGATCCCTTAATCATCAATATCGAGATAGGATACTTCAATGTACATAAGACATTCGTAGATAGCGGTAGCTCTGCTAATATGCTCTTCTTCTTGACCTATGAGTAAATGAAGGACAAGCTCGATGAGTAACTCCGCCCATATAATCAGAGCTTGGCAAGCTTTGGAGGAAAAACAGTCCTTGCAAAAGGACCTATCACACTCCCTTTTGGATTAGACGATAATGTCCATATTGCCTCTCACCTCATTGCTTTCATAGTCATTGACCACTAGTCACCATACAGTGCCATCCTTGGATGCCCTAGCCTCAACAAATTTGATGCATACATAAGCAAACAATGCCTCTTGATGAACTTTCCCACACCTATAGGGATTGGATTTACGTATAGAAACTAGTAGCTATCTTAAACTTTGTACCTTAACGACATCTCCCACGATAAATTCATGCACATCATGTCATCCTCAGCAACTCCACAAGCCCTTCATGGTGAACATGCCAATGAGACTGAACTTATTCAATACGATGACCGTCCCCGATCAGATAACTCAAATAGAAACGTCTCTATCCCTTAAAAAAAAAGGAAGAAATGATTGTGTTTCTATGCGACCACTTGGACATCTTCGCAACGTTACCGAACATAATGTTATAGATAATGAAAATTCCTAAGGCCACACACCACTTAAGGGTTGACCTACGTATAGAAGACACTTTGCACCAAAATGACAAGCTACCATTGAATAGGAAGTGCAAAAAATTTTGCAGGTCGGTTTCATTAGGGAAGAGAGGTACCCCACTTGGCTCGCCAATATAGTCCTCGTCAAAAAATCAAGTGGCAAATGGAAAATGTGCGTAGACTACACCAACTTGAATAAGGCATGCTTGAAAGATTGTTTCCCTCTCCCAAGAATCGATCAGCTCATTGATTCTACCTTGAGCCATGCTCGATTAAGTTTTATTGATGCCTATTCCGGCTACAACTAAATCCGTATAGCCCCCGAAGACTAAGTTTACATCTCCTTCATCATGGACTTTGGTACTTGCTGTTATAAGGTCATGCCTTTTAGGTTGAAGAACACCGGTGCCACCTATTAATGCCTAGTAACCACAATCTTTAAGCCCCAGCTTAGAAGAAACGTTAAAGTTTATGTTGACAACATGACTGTCAAAAGCAAGATAACCATTTTGTCAATCTCAACGAAACATTTGATACACTATAAAGGTATCAAATGAAGCTTAACCTTCAAAAGTGCATCTTCAATATATGGTTTGGTAAGTTCCTTAAGTACATGGTCATAGAAAGAGGCATGGAATCCATCCTCGAAAAAATTCAAGCAATCAAAGACATGAAGGGCCCACAGAAAATAAAAGAAGTCTAGCGACTTAGCAGTAGGATCACCGCCTTGAATTGCTTCCTCTCCTAAAGCATAAACAAATGCTTCGAGTTTTTTAAACTCCTTAAGAATCCAACAGAATTTCACTAGACAACCAAATGCAAGGCCACTTTTGGGAAGTTGAAAGAATTCCTCCAGAGTCTACTAGTGCTATCAAAACTAGTCCCTAGTGAAGAACTCTACCTATACGTTATCGTTAGTGATCGAGCCCTATCCTTTATACTTGTCCAAGCAAAGGGATGAGAGCATAAACTAACATACTATGTAAGTCACTTCCTTTAGGGCCTCGAGACCAGATACACTTGAATCGAGATGTTTACCCTTGTAGTTGTCATTACAGTAAGAAAATTCTACCCATACTTCCAGCCACACCTTATAGTTGTCTTGACTAACCAACCCATAAGAACAATCTTACAGTAGCCCAACACTTCGAAGTGAATGGCCAAGTATTCCCTCGAGATTAGTGCCCATGAAGTCCAATTCTAGCCTCGTCAAGCCATCAAAGCTCAAGTTCTTATTTATTTTGTTGTTAAGTACATTGGCAAAGAAGAACCATCCACCTCAATCGATACTCCGATTTAGACCCTTTACGTCAACAAGTCTTCCACCAAAAGGGGAAGTGGAGTAGGAATAATCCTGTAAGGCCCCTATGGCACTAAAGTATAATATGGCCCTAAATTTGGATTCCATGCGAGCAATAATGAAGCAGAATACAAAGCCCTCATTGCAGCAAACATGGGTGCTAAGAAGATTAATATATACTCCGACTCTATGCTGGTTATACAACAAGTAAAAGGGGACTACAAGACGAAGGGAGAAAGCATGATAAGATACCTCCAAATAGTATGAGACTTAACTGCTAATTGCTCCTCATGGACAATCACTAAGATACCTCGAATCCAAAATTTCGAGGAGTGTACTTCCGCACAACTACCCACCCCTCGAGAATTTACTAAGCAAATGTTCCTCCAATTTATGCTACAGTGTACAATAGACAAATCTTCTCAATAAGTTCTTAAAGTTACGACCACATAATCCAAACCCTCCTAAATGACCCCCATCGTCAACTATCTTAACACAGGCATCCTCCCTGAAGATAGAGCCGAGGCCAAGAAACTCGCATACAATGTCCCTAACTATACTCTTATAGACGATATCCTATATAGACGCGGATGCAGTTTACCCCTCCTTCAATTCTTAATGACTGAAGAAGGGGATTGCATCTTTGAAGAACTCCATTCTGACATCTAGCAACCACATAGAAGCTTAGACCTTATACATCGGAGCCTTCTGCCTCAAGTATTATTAGCCAATCAAGAAGTAAGATGCGCGAGCCCTAGTTCGACGATGCCATGCCTGCTAGAAGGACACGCCCATTAGTGAAGCACCAAGATCGAACCTTTACCTTATCACTAACCTGTAGCCTTTCGCCTAATGGGGACTCGATGTCTTAGGTCCTTTCCATAAAGGCATCAGGTAAGTAGCAATTCATTCTAGTAGCCATAGATTACTTCACTAAGTGGGTCAAAGCACAAGCTGTCGCTATTATGACGGCACAAGTAGCCGAATTTTCGTCTAAACAAACATCTTCACTAGGTTTGGTACCCTTCACACCCTCATCACCAATAATGGCAAACAGTTTGATAGCGTGTAATTCCGAGAATTCTACATATAGCACTACATCCAATTTCGATACACTTCTGTCACTTACCCACAATCCAAGGGGCAAGTTAAGGCAATCAACAAGATTACCCTCAGTAACTTAAAGGAAAGGGTCAAATAAGCTAGTGGGCATATTAACTCCCTACCATCCTTTCAAGTTATTGAATTTCGCATTGTATAA
Organism: Lumnitzera littorea; assembly: GCA_024138015.1. Taxonomy (NCBI): domain Eukaryota; kingdom Viridiplantae; phylum Streptophyta; class Magnoliopsida; order Myrtales; family Combretaceae; genus Lumnitzera; species Lumnitzera littorea. The sequence goes on along the minus strand of JAMXBB010000008.1, from coordinate 88,944,583 downwards.
CTACAAGCGAAACCCCATTCTGCCTTACCTTAGGTTCTAAAGTTGTCCTCCAAATAGATATTGAACTCCTAATGAGTAGAACCTAAAACTTTGACGTTAGCATTAATAACATCTCTCATTAGGCTAGCTTAGACACTATTGACAAAGTAAGGGAAGCTGTGAAAACTTGAGTGGCTACTGCATACTAACAGTGTCGGTTAGGTATTATAATAAGAAAATCAAGCACAAGGTTTTCCAATCAAAAGATCTTGTCTGCCACAAATTAAAGTCCATAGGGCCCCATAGAGGACAAGGAAATTTATCCCCCAATTGAGAAGACCTCATCTGTGTCAGAGTAGATGTAGGTGGCGGAGCATACAAACTTGAAACTATTGACTAGCAGCCCATCTCTTAAACATGGAATGCAGTCAACCTTGACCATACTTCATGTAAATCATGTGAATAAGTCATGCACAAATATATATCTTGTGAGAAACTTCATAAAAAACAATGTTGTTTGTTCTATGAACTGCATTCTTTTTGAAGGGTTGAATTCCTAGCACCAAACACATCAAGTCAATTCTCATCTTCGATGATTAGATCAACTTGTGAGACCATGCATTCAAACAAGTCTAAACCTTAGGCCCCACTTCGAGCACCAACTCACAGGACTAAGTGCCTGAAACGAGTCTAAGCCTCAAATCCCACCTCGAGTACCAACTCGTAGGACTACGTACTTGAAACAAGTCTAAGCCTCGAGTACCAACTTATGGGACCATAAGCCTAAAACGAGTCTAAGCTTCCCTAATGTCCTACTTCAAGCACTAACTAAGGGAACTATGCACCTAAACAAGTCAAAGCCTCAAGTCCTAGCTCGAGCATCAACTTACAGGACCATGTCCTTAAATGAGTCAAAGCTTCGAGCTCTACCTTGAGTGCCTATTCATGAGATTGATTGCTTAAAAAAGCCTAAGTCTTAAGAAGCTAGCAATCTCCACAAGACTTGAACATGCCGAGTTTGTACCTCAAAATGCAAGGACCCCTTAAGCAATTAATTACTAAAATAACAAAAGAAAGAAGCAATGAGAATCATGAAGAGGGGAAGATAAGCAAAGCACATACACGCACTAGCATATCATTCATTAAGCTGATATAAGTTTTTAGGTAAATCTCATAACTATTCCACCAAAACACAAAATTGTTATAAAGAAATAAAAAGCCCACACATGGGCAACAGGTCAGGCTTCCTCTTGGTCCTTTGCTTTATCAACAATGTTTACCTTAACCTCGCTATCACTGCCCTTCAGGTCTTCCTCAAGATGCTCCTTTATCAGATAGTTCAAAAAGCTGAAGTCAAGTTTAGGATACATCTCCTTACAATTGTCCTTCACCATACTAGCGCCATCCCAACCAACCTTAAACATAGCATCCTTGCACTTTCAACTTGATGAAAATTAATCAAATAGTTTCTTCATTGTAGTCGAAGTAAGGCCACATCTGCCCTTAGCTCCTCCTCTCTTTTGGTAAAGTTGGCATGAGAAGCAATAAGCTCCCCCCACAAGTGATCGACCTCCTCCTTAGCCTACCCTTCACCTTTCCGAGCTACATCAACCTCTACCTTGGTGCCTCTTCCTCCTTGTGAGTAGCATTCACTTCTGCCTTTATAGCTTTTGTCTCCTTTCTAGTAACCTTTGCCTCTTGATGAGTTGGCTTTGCCTCCTCCTTAGCTACTACAAGCTCCTCTTCTTGAGCTTTACACCTCTCATACAAATCTATAACCCGTTTCCCGTACCAATCAAGCTTTAAACAAAGAGCGGCAACCTCCTACTCTAACTGAAGCTTCTTGATCCCCCAATTATTGGCCTCTTCCTACAAACCCATATTCTCATCCTTCATTGCAGCCACTTCTTGCCTCAACCACTCGCACTCCTTACCACCTCTTCTCCTGTACCTAGCTTGCAATAAGGTTTGCTAAAGATCAACTCCATGAACTTGAGTTAACAAAAGAAAGACATTGAACATAAACTTGGGACACACCTCATTAAGGAGCCAACCTACTCTCATGAAAGAGTAGCAACAAAGACTCATTGCCTCTTTTAGTCCCTTTAAGGTTAGATGATAGGAATCAAACCATCAGATCTCTGACTTGAGCCCCGAAGTTGAGAGATAGAAAGTATGGTAAGGTGAATTCTTTCCTTAAGACCCACCATTGAGGAGTTCGAGCTACTATAATCTGAAAACCTAATGCCCTGGCCCACTTGAGCCCTCGCATACTCATCATTCATCTCTAGCTGACAACCTGAACTATACTTGAACACCAATTCAGCTCATCTGACCACCAATTCAGCCAACCTGAATTTGAGCCATACTGAATGTATTTAAGTCGAATTCACCTCGAAGGAATTATCTGCCCGGCTTGACATAGTTGACTTACCACCCTTGCTTGGCACCTCAGCTTAGCAGAAGCCAAACTGATCGTACAGAATTATCTTTTCTACTAAAAAGCCATCTACACATAATGAGCCACGTATCCAATCAACCATGTAATAGAATTCGCTACACAAGATACCTATTTTGTTGTAATTTTCAATTGCGCCCTTTATCATTCTTTATACATTACCTTTTTTGGACATTACGCTCTTAGTGTTTTCCATTTTAGATAGGTTGCCATAGTTTTGTGAGTATAAATACCCTTTGTACATGTAGCAAGATGATCTCATCATCATTAATATACTAAATATACTTCTTCCTTCAATGAACATTGCTCTTGTTCTTATTTTCTTACTTTACTCTTATGCTAACCCTTAAGCAAAGCTAAGTGATGAGTAACCTTACTGGATCATCTTGTGTGTCACATTGAGTTATGTTGTGAGTTCTTAGAAGTTCCTGATGCGTCATATCCTTGGAGCTGTTTATGGGTTTGCTTATTTTACTTTTCCCATTCTTTCGTGTGATTCCCATCTTGTCATTGGAGCTTTCTACAAGCTTGGACATACCCCAACGACCATCCTTGTCTGTTTTCCACTACGGTTTGCATGATCTTGGTATCAAAGTAGAGGTTTAGTTTGAATAAGTTGTATTTAAGCTTTCTTGTAAGTAGTAATTGCTGTTGGTAGTGTATTGAAGTTGCGTAGAACTTAGCTATGCATGTTAAAAACAATAGTAGGAGTAGTAGTTTGTTTTGGTTGTATACTTTGTTTTGCCTTGTTTTGAACATACGAAGACAAAGCAAGTTTCAGTTAAGTTTATTATTCATTGGTAAAGTTGTTATGTTTACAGATTAATTAGGCATTTGTGTAGAAAATGTGTGTATTAAGGGAATAGTATCTATTGTGTCTCAAATCCAAAGTCTGTTTACTGAGTTTTGTTTAGAAGATGATTAATCCTAGTGTTAATGCCGATATTGGAGACAACAATATTGGTGTTGTCCACCAGGGATGACAACCCTAGGGTACCCCTAGAAGCATAGATAAATGACTTGATGAGGTGGCTAATCTAACTAGAGTTGTTTATGCAATGGCTTATTGACCTGCTGAAGCCATGCAAAATAATCTACAAGTTGCTTGACCTGTTAGAGGATAGATCCTAGCTCAATAAGTTCAAGGTAGAGGAGTAAGAGGATGAGTGCGAAGGAGGATTGACCTAGGTGAGATGGATGAAGAAGAAGAAGAATAAGAATATAATGAGGAAAAAGGGCGAGCTTGAGCACCCTGAGCTGTTGACCATGTGAAACTTCAAATCCTAAACTTCAGTAGTTCTGGAAGTACTGAGAACTATCTAGATTAGGAAGAGAAAGTAGAGCGAGTTTTTTATTATTACTAGTATGACGATTGTGAGAAAGGAGGATCACTGCTGTTGAGTTCTTCGGTTATATCGCTATGTAGTGAAAGAACTTCCAAACAATGAGGTGATGAGAAGGTTATAGAGACATAAACACTTGGCCTAAGATGAAGACGATACTCAGGAACAAATTCATGCTACATACTTACTTGCAAGACACTTTTGCCTGGCTTCAAGAGCTGAGGTAAGGAGACCGAGCTATTAATGAGTATGCTCAAGAGTTCCAAATGCTTATGAACCAATGCGAGGTAGATGAACCATCGACCCTAACAGTATCTAAATTTCTTACTGGATTAAAAATGACATTTGAGATATTATGGAACTTCAGCAGTTCACCACAATGGATGAGGCTATAAGAATAGCCCAATGAGTGGAGAGGTAGAAGAGGAGTCAAGTGTTGACCCAACCTACGATGAGCCAACATGTTCAGGGAAGTCACTGAGCTCAATGAAGTACCAAGTCAACGAAAAGGGTAGATGTTGGGGCCGACTTGATAGTAACGTACCGACTACAGCATATATGAAGGGGTAAGGATCTAGAAGGAAGATGTACCAGATCAAGTGCTTCAAATGCCTAAAGTTTTGGTATATAGCTGCTTAGTGTTTGAATTGAAGGACCATGATCATTAAGGGAGATGTCTTAAAGATTGAAGTAGAAAGCACATATGAGGAACTTAAGGAGAAAGAAGTGGAAGATGAGGTTAATGTCAATGCCGACCTAATTGAGAAAGATGTGTTTGTAGAGGATCTGGATAAGTTGACTCTAGTTGTCCAACATGTACTAAGTTTGGAACCCTTTACTAAGGAGGAGTAAAGAGAGAACTTATTCCACATTACTTGCAAAGTGAATGATCAGATATGTATGCTTATAGTGGATAGTAGAAGCTACATTAATGTCGCATTTGCTAACCCGATCAACTCAAGTTGCTAACCCTCACACATCCGAAGCCATATAAGTTACATTAGCTGAATGAGAAGGGAACACTACATTTTACACAACAAGTGTTGCTATCGATCTCAATTGGGAATTACTCTGATGAAATTCTTTGTGATGTATTGCCTACGTGCACATCTTACGTGTTGTTAGGTAAATTATGGTTTTTTAACCGAAGGTTATTCATGATGGTTTCAAGAACACTTCTATGTTTGAGAAGGATGGTAAGTGAATCACTTTAAACCTCTTGACCCCAAGTCAAGTGAGGAAATTACAAGCTAAATTGGCTCAAGGATCGAAGATGGCTTTGGTGTTAAGTAAAGCCAAGCTCCGAGAAGCTATAAAGGCCGAGATGCTGACTTTTATCTTAGTTAAAAGGCTATTAGAGTTAAAAGAGCAAATTGAAGTACTCTTGGAAGTTAAGGAGCTACTAATTGATGAACTGTTGATCGCCGGTCCTATTACTCACGCATGCCTCCGAGGCCTCTAATCTCTCACCCGAAGAATTCCTTCTCGATAACCTATCGATGACGAGAAACTCTACACCAAAGATGGATGGTTAAACTCCTTGAGTACCCTATATTGTTGTACATTCATTTATACTTTCGGTTGTGATGATGTTGACCTTTCCCTTACCAAGGACTCTATACCGTGCAATCCGACTAACTACTGCCAAGAGGCCCTTGATGAGTGACGAGAGACTTACTTACTGGCCAAGTAGTTTTCTCTTGGCATTTTAGTTACCCTCTTCTATTCTCAACCCACCTTTATTGCCGCAACATCTAGTCCCCTCGCTTATTGTGCTTAGAGAATCTTTGTACCGGATAAATGTTATACTGCCACTTGTTCACCTCATCTAATATTGTACTACTTTTCCATCTTCTTGTTACCCTCTTCTCGTCTCGACCTACCTTTATTGTTCTCTCGTTACCCACTATTCCATTTGACATTGTTCTCTCATTACCCTTTTCTCGTCTCGGCCCGCTTTATTGTCACAACATTTGGCCCCCTCGCTTGTTGTGCTCAAAGAATCTTCATATGGGACCAATGTTGCACTGCTACCTGTCCGCCTCATCTAACATTGACATTAGCTTGTGCGTCATATCAAATGAGGTGTCAAGTTGTGTTGTATTCGCTGGTGTGTCATATCCTCCGAACAGTTTCATGTCAGCTACTTCAGTTCATTTAAGGACCATTTCCATCCATTCTTCTTCGATATTTCGGTGGACCCATTTAGTTTAGATTTGCTACGGTAAGCTCTAGTGATAACTAAGCTCCTAGGCACATTATATATTCCTACTATCAAAGCTTGAGGTTGAGACTGAGAGTTGTGAAGTGATAGTCAGTTTGTTGTTCGAGATACTTATGTGTGTGTTGAAGCCATCTGTGTGAAGTTTAGTTACTGAAACTTTATGTTGAGAATGTTGAATCTTAGTGTCCAAGGAGAGATTAACGATGCCGAAAGTGACGCTCATGGTTGTGGTCAAGTTACCCAACAAACACTACGTATTATTGATGAGCAAATACAAAACTTTGCTATTATTGTGGCCAACCTAGCTGTCTTAATAAATAAAGTCTTAGAGACTAGCCCATGTGAGAGAGCTGCTAAGCTGGGCCAAGGGATGAGAGATAGGCAAAGAAGGCAGATGAACGAGTAAGCTCCAGAAGCCTTTCCAGTGAATCCAAGCACCACCAAGACATGCCGACAGAGTCGAGTTAGTGAGGAAAAAGTAAGGTTGTATTCCTTGGATATATAGTTTCAGGGAAGGGAGTTCGAGTTGATGAGGAAAAAGTCAAAGCTATTAATGAATGGCCTACGTCAACTAGTACTGTCGAAGTCAAGAGCTTCCATGGATTGGCTTCGTTCTATTGGAGATTTATTCAAAACTTTAGTTTCGTAATTGTGCCGTTAATTGAATTAACCAAGAAGAATGTTGAGTTTAGATGGACAAAAAAGGCTCAAAGGAGTTTTAAAGACGTAAAGTCTAAGCTTACGTCTGCTCCAGTACTCACTTTACCAAATTTCGAGAAGGTTTTCAAGATTGAATGTGATGCATCTAGTGTCGGCATTGGTGTTGTCCTTATGTAAGAGCACTGAGCTATTGCTTACTTCAACAAAAATCTCCATGGTGTTGCTCTAAATTACATAGCCTACAATAAGGAGTTCTAGGCCCTTGTCTAGATACTCCAAAACTAGTAACATTATCTGTTGCCAAGAGAATTCATCATCTATTTGGATCATGAATCTCTGAAGCATCTTTACGAACAACAGAAGCTTTCTCGGTGTCATGCCAAGTGGGTCGAATTCTTGGAGACTTTTTACTATGTCATCAAGTATAAGAAGGGAAGCGCTAACATAGTAGCTGATGCACTTTCTTACCATCATACCCTTATCACAACGTTACAAACTAAGGTGCTTGGATTCGGTACTTTACCTTATCAGTATGAGCATGGCCTATATTTTGGACCCCTAGTGGCTAGGTGCAATACTAGAGGAACTATGGAAGGATTCTACTTGAGTGAGGGGTTCTTGATGAAGGGTAAGCAAATTTACGTACCAAATGGTTTTGCAAGGGAGCTACTTATCCGAGAAGCTCATGCCAGGGGTCTAGCTGATCATTTCAGGGAAAAGAGAATGATTGAGATATTGAAGGAGCACTTTTACTGGCCTAAGATGAAGAAGGATGTGCATCGAATACTTAAGAGGTGCGAGGTGTGTAAATATGCAAAGGGAAGGAGAGAGCCCTATGGAGAATATACACCCCTACCAATTCCAAAGCGACCGTGGACCAATCTTAGCATGGATTTCATACTCAGCTTACCCTATACGTCGATAAGACACGACTCAATCATGGTGGTGGTTGATTGGTTTAGTAAGATGGGTCACTTCATCCCCTGCCATATAACTAATGATGCTTATTTCATCGCTAACCTCCTTTTGCAGGAGGTTATGCGGCTACATGGAGTACCAAGGAGTATTGTGTCCAACCGTAATTCTAAATTCACAAGCTTCTTTTGGAAGACCCTATGGAGGAACCTTGGCACTAAACTCTTGTTCAGTACTTCTTGTCACCTCCAAACAGATGGCCAAACTAAAGTAGTAAACAAAACTGTCGGTAACCTCCTGTAAGCCATTGTTGGAAAGAACTCTCGTGATTGAAATTTATGTTTGCCCATCATTGAATTTTCCTACAATCGCTTAACTTATAGGTCCACTAGAACATCACCATTTGAGGTTGTTTATAGACTTAACCCAAACCTATCCCTGGACTTAGTTAACGATTCGACTACATAAGGGGAGAGTCAATTCAACCTACAGCATGTCAAGGAATTCTAGAGGTTATATTGGAAGGTTGTTGTGCAATTAACCAAGACTCTAGCTCGACAGAAGGAAGTGGGAAGCTACGGAAGGAGACGAGTCATTTATACTCCTGAGGACCTTGTCTAGATTTATCTTAGCAAGGAATGCTTCCCTAGCAAAAGGCCAAACAAACTATTTCCTAGAGCGGATGGACCCTATAGGATCCTTAAGCGCATTAATGATAACGCCTATGAGGTTGAACTACTCGAGGATTTTGGCGTGTCTACCACATTCAACGTCATTGATTTAATTCCCTATGTACCTGATGATGACGAGGACCAAGATTTGAGAGCAAATCTTCAACAACCTTAAGGAATTGATGAACTGCTAACCGTTAGTCCCATTACTTGGGTATGGCTCCAAGGCCTCTAATCTCTCACCCAAAGAATTCTTTCTTAGCAACCTACCGATGACGAGAAACTTTACACTGAAGACAGATGGTTGAACTCCTTGAACCCCCAGTATTGCTGTACATTCTTCTATACTTTCGGTTGTGATGATGCCAACCTTTCCCTTACTAAGGACTATGTGCCAAACAATCTGACCAACTGCTACTAAGTGGTCCTTACCGAGCAATGAGAGACTCGCTTATTGGCTGAGTAGTTTTCTCTTAGAATTTTACCACTTCTCTCATTACCTGCTTCTCGTCTCAGGCCACCTTTATTACTGCAACATCTAGCCCCTTCGCCTGCTGTATTCAGAGAATCTTCTTACGGGACCAATGTTGCACTGCAACTTGTCCACCTCATCTGATATTATACTACTTTTCTATTTTTGTCTTTTGTCCTTTTTATCTTTTTTCGTATATACTAGGCATTTCCTTTTTGTATATACTTTCTTATAATTTTTTTTATTTATAATGTTTCCCTATGGACATACTATAAATAGTCCCTTTTCCTTGTAAGCCGTAGATAACTTAACAATTAGACATTGAATATTCTATTTTTATGAGATAACCCTCTCTAAGTCCAATTTTCATATGCTCTTATTTAATCTTGCCGAGTAGCTTAAAATTAGTAGTGGGTGGACCTTGACATTAGCTTGTGCATCATATCAAATGAGGTGTCAAGTCATGTTGTGTTCGCTGGTGTGTCATATCTTCTGAACAGTTTCACGTCAGCTACTTCAGTTCATTTAAGGACCATTTCCATCCATTCTTCTTCAATATTTCGGAGGACCCATTTAGTTTAGATTTGCTATGGTAAGCTCTAGTGATAACTAAACTCCTAGGCACACCATAAATGAATATGTTAACTTATTTCCTAAATAGTTGCCTAAGGGATTACCCCCTTTTTGAGGCATTGAACACTACATTGACTTAATACCTAACATTGCTCTACCAAACAAGCCAGCTTATCAGATAAATCTTGAGTAGGCAGCTGAGCTACCACAACAAGTCAATGAACTCCTAGAAAAAGGTTATGTACCCAGCTTAGCTACAATTCACACCACTAGTAATGAGCACTCATTGAATGTCTTATCTTGCACCTATTGCGCATAGATGTTATTAAGCAACTACTCCCTTACCACGTGGCATCTCTCCTGACTACTTGGTTAGTTGGGTAAATGTCCTCTTGACTCTACGTCTAAATGCAACACTGACTCACTAGAACCTCTCTCTCTATTAGGATACCTCTCTAAGTTTATGATGGGCTTTATGCTCTTACCCCTACTACTCGCTTGACCCCCTGAATCGCCTTCTACGGGTTCTACCAACCTACTTGGCACTTAGGTAGGAACCCTCTTAATAATAGTGTCCGGCTTTGTTTATTTGGGAACCTTTTCAACACATACCTCTAGCTCAGTCCATCTAAGCTCCCCTACCTCAAACATAAGTGCAGCAACCTTCGATTCAATTTGTTCAAACACCTCTTCCTCAGATATAAGCATAGCAGCTACAAATTGTTTAGTAGCATTCAAAGGCATACCGATCGGAATGCCGTCTGATCTTTCCATTGCTAATCTCTACAACCTTATGTTCAGGTCAGCCACCCTCTTCCTCTTCTTCTTCTTCTTCTTCTTAGCAACAGCAGCTTCCTTCTCCTTTCTCGCCTCATCAATGAATGCACGGCCATGTCACAAACAAGCTCATCTTCAACCTATGTCCTTTTAGACAATGCCTCTCCTTACGGATCCACTTCATTTGTTTCTTAAAGTCGTCTTCAGACAAATTGAACACTGTACAGATAGAAAAACACTTAGGAAAACCAGAGGAAGAAAGTTAAAGGAAACATACCTATAGAGGAGAGGAACCTTAAGCCCCCATATGGTCCATTAGTGATAGCATACAGACTGCTACCGTCCTCGACTACAATAATACCCATACTTATCTCCTAGGTGTCAAGCATCTCACGCTTCGGATACAAGTCCACCACCTCTACAACATTAAACCCCAGACCCTTCTACTAACCAACATCAAAGAACTACTTCATCACCTCCTCATCCGCCTTCTTCAAAGAGGTTATCGGTATTGTATACACCAGCTTCGTCCACCTGGTTAAGAAATCCAAGAAATAAGGTGCCCATACCACATAAAACCAGTATCTCCATTCCTTAACCCTACTTTTTTACCTATAGAATAATTTCCACGAAGCCTCCCATTTAAAACAATACACCTAACCAAACTAATTTCCCTTCAACTAGAAGAAATATCGGAATAACCTTGCAGTCGGCTTCCTCATATGGAAGATACATATAGCCTCGAAGGCTACTAGTGTTTGCCAAGCATCAGGGTATAAAGACCTCGAACTCACTTGAAAGTACCTAAACACCTCCAGCTGGAACTCTATAAAGGGTAATGACATCCCTATCTCCACTGCTTTCTAGTACAAATAGAATGTGCGCCTATCCTCACCATAATCATAAGCCCAACCTCCTTCCTTTAGTAAACACACTTCCCATGCATTTGTGTTACGACCCACTTCCTTATACAATCTCAATCACCAATCTTCCTTATGTACATACTCCACCTCAATAACAATCCCCTTCCCTTCACACGTAAGTAACAAGCGCTCACTTGGCTCCTCCTTCTTGGGTGAGTATTCATATTGATCCTTCGCCTCTACAAATGCCCTTCACACTTCCCAAGTGTAGCTCCTATCAATGTCATTGTCTCTCACCATTGCCATCTATTTAAGGGGAGTATAGAATGGCTCATCCCTTCGATTGGAACTTATACCTTCCTTACCTTCAAAGCGATTCCCTTGAGTTTGTTGACCAGCCATTTCTAAGAGAAGTCAGAAGAAAACGGAGAAAGCAAAAGGAAAACGAAAGCTGAAAGATGTTGATGAAATGGGAGAGTGCTTTGAAGTAATTCTCATAAAGTAGAAACTAAAGAAGTGGAAAGTGATTACCTTCAAGCCCTTATATAAGATAGTTAAACCGGTCAAAGCGTCACCCTGACAAGCGCTCCCATGAGCAAACACATGTCGGGATATCTAAATTAATTAAGGAGATCATGCGAGTAGATGGATTACCAATAGGTCATGAGTGTAAAAAGGTATTAATTGCACGTAACTTTTAAGACCTCAAATACTCCAATTGTTACAATCAATCAAATCAACAGTCATGTCAAAACGATTAGGACTTAGATCCCCGAGCACATTAAAGGCCAAGACCAAGCTTACATATACATAAGCTTTTTAACGATCATCAAAGGGCCTTAGTCTCTGAGCACTTTGAAAGGCAAGATCAAATAAGCATCTACGTAAGCTCTCAAAGTCATCCAACTACAAGCACATTGCTACAAAAAGGTAGAATGTGGAACAAAAATTAAATAAACAAGAAAAGATAAAGTAAAAAGGTGCAACCTATTAAGCAAGAAGGATAGGATAAAGAAGTACATAGATATGTGAAAAGTGGATTTTACTTTTATTAAATCTCATGATTTATTACAAGGCATGGGGACCGTCATACCATCCTTGAATACAAGCTGTCACAGTAAAAAATACAAAGGAAATTACAATGAGAAGTACAAAGTAAACTACACAGGCATAAGCCTTTACCCTACTACTCAACCTTGGTCTTCGATCTCGCAACTTCAACTTGCCTTCGACAGATGGCTTACCTGACCTGATTTGGTATAATCTTAAGCTATTAGAAAGAATCTTGGCTTAAATCGATAAGCTCACAACTTCAACTCAGCTCCCTGTTCCACACTGACAAACTAAGCTCAACTTAAGCCACCTCGAGCAAATGACTGGGGACCTTAGAAAATAGTTGTTGCCTCTCCTCCTTTGCCGCCATGGTTACCGTAGTGCAAGGCTGTAGCAGCACGTCATTCCAACAACAGGCATATGCTACTGCAGCCATCTAAGAGGTAGTCCCCCTTACACTTGCAAATTGTACCCAACCTATTTGGAAGACTCAGCCAAAAGGACACCAAGGAGCCTATAAAAGTTAGTTGAGTACTCAAAGCTCGCAGGAACAACCATTGTAAGGCGAAGAAAATGGCTTACTATGCTGTGTTTCAAGGCCTTGCGAGGCTCCTCAAAAGTCCTCTGGCTAACAAAGGTTAGGATGCTTCAAGCTGTCCTCTTAGCATTAAAAACACCATTGACTCTAAGAATTGCCCAAAAATTTGTTACAAGGACCTAGATGCCGATGGTTCAGGCATCTAGTAATGTGATAAGGACAACAAACCGTTGATTAAGGGAATGAATCCTTGCATACCCCTCTGATTAGCACTCAAGGGGTACCTTATATCACCAGTTGACCCTTTACACCCCCTAATCAATGCTCGTAGGCTCTACTGGTAAGGTGGAGTCCCAATCTCAACCCTCCCCTACTTAAGAGGATCATCCTAGCTATGCTTATTCTTAAAGGAAGTTTACCAAAAGTGAAAAATCATATAATGGCTGAAGTTAAGACAAGACAAAATGAAGGAAAATGGTCCCCATAGCCTCTTTATATAGGAAGAACTAAGAAAATCCATCCATCTATCGATAACCAACCGACCCATCCAACGATTGGGGAAGAGTGATAGTGAAAGGTCAAGTATCAAGTCAGATGAAGTAAAGCATCAATAATAGACAATAGTTTCCCCATGCAATTAATGACGCATACGTGCTATACACCTTAAGAAGCATCGTCATTGTGCATTGGAAAAAACATAAGCATTGGGGAAATACAAATGTACAAAGAGACTACCAATAACTGTTATGTCAACAGTCATCTCCAGAAGATAGGCCCCCAAAAGAGCAATCTCCATGTGGGTGATCTTGGGCTCTTGAGTAAGCTTAGACTTGGCCCTTCCTGTGCCTAAGAACATTAATACTCTCCTTGCCGACCAAATGACAAGAAGAGTGCGGGTAGGGGCAAATGTTGACAGTCAATTCCCATTACAAGGGCTTACACGACCTAAACTCATTAAAACACCATGCCTAGGTGTCCAGATCACCATCTAGGCCTGCCTAAGCCATATAAGCCCATCAAACTACTTACAAGCATCCTGAGCAAGACCCAGTCATACCCCCTGCTCCGAGAATCCTCAAGCATCCTTAGCACGTCTAACTAATGTCCATAGTTTTCGCATCAAGCCGATTCCCGTCCCTTGGTATGGTGTGACCAAAGGAGCATTTGCTATAAGACATGCTAATCCTCCATTGATTGCATACTTTCTCTCTTTTCATTTAATGTTGATCAACTACCTATCACATAACCTACCTACTAGCCACCGAATTAGGGTAACTACCCTTTACTGATGGGACAAACCCATCCCTCCAGTCTCTACCAACTAACCGAGAGAAGGATGTCCCATTGAGTACAGGAAGCACCGTCTCGTCAGATGACGTACTGGCCAATGAGAACCCATTACATATCCACAACAGTAAGCACCTCAAACTTGTAAATAAGAGTAAGTTCTTCAGGTAAAAGGATCTGTACTTATTACTTTCTTATCATCTCTTAGGAACTCACTTATTTGCTTACATTATCTCTCTCTCTTCTTACTAGCTTAAGCGTCAGAAGGCCCTCACTAGCTCAACCATAGAGGGCTTCTTATAGGATTCCCGCTGTCCATAGTCGAAGGACGACTTGGAGTTGACCTAAGGGACCCTACTAAGATTATCAACCATCATCGGTATTGTTTACTCACGATTTTAACAACTATGCTGATGCTCCCAAACCTCATGAGATCATCTAATAAGGATCTTATAAAAAAAATTTCTCTTTTTTGTTTTTTTTTTTGTCAAAATTTAACCTTTGTCAATAAATTTTGCAACGGCACAATTCATGTGCCTTTTCCAAAAGCCATTGGGCATGTTTTAAATTTTACGACTGCACACTTTCATTAATTAATCGAATTTTATCAATTATCATTTTTAGTAATAATGTATCAAATATTATAATATATAAATATAATATTTATTATTAATACTAAAATTATGTTTACAAAAATATTAAAAGTAATAGCATAGGCTCACAAAAACTTAACGAATTGTGAAGAAACTATGATGAAGGACCTTATAGATAAAGTACGTATGTAGAATTCCTTAAGGGAAAGAATTTCTTCAGAAAAAGTCGATGTGGCACTTCAAGGTACTCATGGAATTCCTCAGCATCAAACATGGTTTCATGCCCTACTTATTAGGATTTAGATAGAACTAAGGAGGGGGGAATATGCAAAATGAGATAATTATTAAAATGAATTAAAGGAACAAAAATTGAAAATCAATGGTGAAAATGTGGTAGAAGCAATAGGACACTCTAATGACCTCTAGTAAAGGAAGGAAAGAAAGAAAGCATTCTCTATCATTGTCTTGGCCAACCCATGGTTATTTGAAGTAAAAAAGTGAAGTTTGGTATCTAAATTTGCTCATTTTTTTAATTAACTACCTAAAGTTTAAATGTATTAATTTAATACCTATAAATTTTTCAAGTTCATTTATAATACTTAAACTAACTCCATTTAAATAATTAATTGAAAAAAATGAACAAAGTTTAAGTAATTCATTGTAAAAATGGATAAAGTTCATGTATCAAATTAATACTTTCAAATTTAAGATGTTTGATTACAAAAAATAGACGGAATTCAAATATTAAATGTGACATTTAACTTTATTTGAATTCATATACTATAATTGGCATGTCATTAAGAAAATATTACATATTTAGGAAGTATAATGTTTTGATAAGTTGCAAATATACCTCTTTATATTTGTTCAATGTATGCTCAAACCTCATATCTTGGAATTATGTACTTGGTTTCTTAAATATTTGGAAAGCAATCTTTTAGTTTATTTTAACATTTTGCTATTGAAAAGAATAATTTAAAGATTCATAATAACACTTCTTTTGTTATTTTTGAAGGGCAAAGTGATCATGTGACAATCAAAAAGCAATTCTTTTAAGGGTTAATATTATAAATGGTCTCAAACTTTACCAAAATGTGTAATTTAATACATTTATTTTGAAAACATCATTTTACTACTTAATTAAAGTTTCTATTGTCATTTTTATGAGAAAGGCTAATAATACTAACATGCCATATAGATCTATAAATAACATGTAAGTATTAACACAATTTTGACATATAAAAATATAATTGATACATTTTCAAAAAAGCATGTTGCTTCATAATCAAATATTTAAATATTATTAGTACTTGCATGTCACTTATTAATTCACATGGCGTATTACTACTACTACTAAATCTTTTTTTCATTTTTACTATTTAAACTAACTCTATTAAATTTGTTTATTAACATGGACATAAATGTGAACTGGGAATTAAATTTTTCAACCACTATAAGGCCAAAAGGTGGTTGGTAGCCACTGCTATGCAACCCTCCACCAGAAGGTCAAGCAAAATGAGTTGCGATTCACTACAAAAGGCAAGTCGTTCAACCTATTGGAGACTATAGGTCAACTTTAGGTTCGTCCTTCAGTCTAGATCAGTAAATGTATTTAATAGAATTAGTTTAAATAGTAAAAATAACCACAAAAACTTCAATTAGATAATAAATTGATTTTTTTAGAGTACATGTAATAAAAATTTGGCAAATTTTATGTATCATTTGTGACCTTAAGTCTTTTTTTAAAGATTTGAGGGTTTAAATGCTTAATTTTAAAAAATATGACAATTAGTAGAAAATATGAGGAGATATATTTGATATTTACCCATAACTTTTTAAGTATTAAGTTCCCACATAATTACAACGTTATAAGGGTGTCCCTTTAATTTACTCTTATGTTGTAAGCAAACTCATCATAAGTAATGGCGTAGATTTAATGACCCTTATTAATAATAATGTGCTAGATATGTGATAGCCTCAAAAATTGGTTGATAAGTTAGATTAAAACATATAAGGCGAAAAACTCAGTTGGAATCGTATTAAAGTGCAAAATTACTCTTCATCAATTTCCTTTTTTAACCTATAAATGTTACTAATTTTGAAAACTTTCACTTTTATTATATTCTTCAAGTTCATCGCCTCATTACAATAATTTTATTTTCCATTACAATTGTCATTATAATCACATTTATTTTCCACTATATAGATCAATAGCAATAATTCTTTTTTTAAATATTATATAAGCTATATTTTAATTTTATAAATAACTCGAGACCATTGAAACTAGTCAGTCATAGCCCCATCTAAATTGTTTTTTTTTTTTACTTGAATCTTTTCTTTAGCAACGCTCCATAAATAAAATATTAATGAAAGATGCATTTAAGATAAAACCTGTTTGACTATACAGCATTTTTACCACTTACGTATTGCCATATGAAAGGAAAAAAAAGGGCATTAAAAAGAAAAATGGAACTTATTTGAAATGTATAAAAGGCAAGGTACACATGTTGCGAAAACGTCGAATATCTTGACAATAACCTAGGAAAGTTATATTTCGTGTGCTTGGAAGATACGGGACTCATCGCCCCACGATGTAGACAATCTTATGCTGAATCAAACACTCAGACGCCATGAGAACATGGTCGAAAGTCAAGAGAGTTGGTATGATTAAGTGATCTTTGCGAAATATTATATGCAGCCATCAACCTTGAATCTGGATAAAAAAAAAAGGTCATTTAATGGAATTGGCACTATCCTTCACGTCAAATTTAGATCAATCAAGTGGGTTTACTATCAATAAGAAAAGTGAGAAAACTGTGATCCAATATAATAAGTTTTGTACTATATACTATGTATAAAAATGAGTGGTAATTATTTTGAAAATTATCTATTTTTTTATTATATCTATAAAAGAAAAAATCATCGATATTTACACGATATAATATATAGGCATAAAATGTAATGACTAATAAATCATTCTTTTTAAAAGTCCGTCATCTTATACGAATAAACATTAATGGATATTGACAGAACAGGACAGGGAATGATGCTCCGTGGTATACATCCTACAGCTTGCAACGTTTTAAACCTTTATTTTTTTCGCCCAAAAGTTTTATCCCTTTTAAAACGTGCAATAACCAATCCATCAACAGCATGCATGAAAACGAAAGAAAATTTTTTCAAAATATATATATATATATATAATTTTATTATGATCATGTCTCTATTTTTAATCCTCTATATTATTCTTAATTTATATATTTTTTAAATATGAACCATTAAATAGATTTTGAATTTAATAATTTAAGTTTAAAAAAGTGTAATTAAACGGTGAGACGAAGAACCGGACTAATCATATCTTTTTATAAGAGATGGAAGATTATTCAGAGGAATCACGGTAGACTGAGGAAACTAAACAAGTATTGGAAAAATAAATAAATAAATAAATATCAGAGACAATAAGTTTTTCTGGAATGAATCCTTGGAAAAATGCAATCGTAATTAAGATATTTGAGAAACTTCCGGGCCTATACGATTTTACTTCAAAAGTTTCGAGTTTTATGGAAATTCACGATAGATTTTTCACAATAGAAAATGGAGCAGGTTTTCGTTCAATCCTTTCGAAGAGGAACAAAACCTTAAAATGATAATTAAGCAATGCTCTAGATTCATAGATAGTCAAATTCGAATAATAAAAAGATGGGAATCAAATTCTAAACCCTCCGTTGTTTCATAGTTTTAATTTGGTGATAGTCGGGATTACCTTTAGAATGGGTAATAAAAAGTAGGAGAAACAATAGACCCAATACTACGAATTTAACACATAACGAAGCACGTTTAGAAGACTATGTGTCGAAGTTGATTTCACTCTACTATTAATTCATATATTAGTCAGTGAGGGTCATAAATTTATAATTTTAATATGAAGGGATTAAATCTTTTTATGTTTGAAACGTAACTACATTTGGTCATACTTCCATTTCCTGCCTCTCCGCAGCCAAATTCCAAGCAAAACGGGCACCGAGAACATAGAAGAAAGGAATTATCTTGATAGAGACATATTCTCATGTCACTTTTGCTATACATAAATGAATCAGCATGAAATTACAATTTTGGATTTCATTCTAATTCTCTATATTTAAAAATATATTTTAAAATGAGAATCGTAATTGTATGTACTAGAAGAGGAATCATAATTCCACCTTTAATTCGTTTCTATTTTATTAATTATGATTAATTAAAATTACTTTTTTAATCTGAAAAGAAATTATAACATGCAATAATATTTAACAAATAATTCTATTTCAGTGTTTAATGTTATTTCCTTTCCATTCTATATTGTATCTATCTCCAAACATAGAAAAGGCCCATCTCGATCCTCATTCCATTTCATTTTATTTTAAAACATTGCATTCTAAACCATTTCTTCGTACTAAACATGATATTATAGCATGTGAAGCTGTCACTGTAACAGAGAAACAAATATGGTCACGGACATGAACCAAATGGAGAAAGTTGAATCAAACAAGAAATTGAAAGTTTCCATGAATAAGGAAAACCTAGAAAGAGGCTATATGGCAGGGACATTGGTCTA
This sequence comes from Lumnitzera littorea, assembly GCA_024138015.1. NCBI lineage: Eukaryota > Viridiplantae > Streptophyta > Magnoliopsida > Myrtales > Combretaceae > Lumnitzera > Lumnitzera littorea. The sequence continues at coordinate 88,925,583 of JAMXBB010000008.1, read as the reverse complement.
AAGTAGAAGGTACACGAAAATGGGAAACAAGAAATAACAGTAAGTACATTCCCATTATCTAATAAATAATAAGGGAAAATTGTAAAAAAAAAAAAAAAAACCTCTAAACTTTTGCTTAGGTGTAAATATACTTTTAAATTTTTAAATATTAGAAATTACCCTCTAAACTTTGATTAATTGCAACATAAAGCACATTCTTTTCCAATTCAAGAAATACACACTAAAGTTAAAGTTTATGAAATACTAAAGTACATTTTAATAAATTTAAAAGGTTTTTTTCACATTGAAGTTAAAGTTTAGGATGTTATTTGTGACTTTAGAGGTCTATTTGTTAATTTATCAAAGTTAAAGAAGAGTAATTTGTAATATTTCAAAATTTAGGGATATATTTGTACTTATATCAAAATTTGGAAGCCTTTTTGGTATTTTTCCCTAAATATAATTATTTGATGCAGCCCTTAAATACTCTAAGAGAAATGCAAAATGAACATAACATGAAAGAAAAGGACCATCAGTATACCGTTTACATATTTCTCCTTAACACACCCCTCAGTAAAAAAAAAGAAAAAATCAGCCTCCTTAAATGAAACACCATAATGTGTTAAAACCGATTATTAGACATAGCCCAACAAGTCTAGAAGCCCAATCTCCACTACACCGTTGCTCGACGCATGAACCCACTTAGACACCAAACTACTTGAGCTACTTCGACCCCACCCTTAAGTTTGGGGATGCTCAACATGAGCAACTAATACAGGCCACCCCAACTTCGACAACAAGGTAATGGAACACTCCGAGGAGCCACCTCTTCCACAGACCACTCCAGTCTAATTGTGGCAACAAGGTCACGTCGTATGAGTTGTGATATGACGTTTAGCGCCTCGACCCATACTGGTTGGCATGGTAAGCACATGGAGCTACTAGTAGGCACAAGTCCTAAGGCTAATCATTCCTGTCGCTAGTGATTGAAAATCTTGCCAATGCACTTGTACCACTAAACAACTCAGTTGAATTTGGTAAAGGTACAAGTGGGAATCTATATCTCCCTATGGGAGGATGCTTATTTTCCACATAAAGACATGTTGCACCTTATATCCAATCCCCCTGGGGTTAGGGTACCCTCATTTAGCATGATTTTGTCTTACTCATCAAAATAGCCAGGACCCTCATTTAGTATGATTTTGTCTTACTCATCAAAATAACCATGTCGGTAGCAACTCAAGCCATATCTATCTTGCAAGAAACCTTTCTCTAGCAGCCTAGACTCTCAAGCACGGCCCAATCCGCTTTTGGAGGTCTAGAGACTCTATCGACACAAGACTTAGGACAACATTGTGCAACATCAAACGAACAATGCCGAAATTCTCGTGTTTCATTATAGTTAGTTAACACACAAAGAGGATACATAACAATTAAAATCCTCCAGGTCCGTTAGGCAAGATGTTTCAGAACATATTCCAGGATATGTAGCTTTTTTCGTTTCAAATAGGTCATAGACATTCGAAACTTATATGCAGTGGCGGCACGGTAGAAGTCCATGAAATCCGAACATAACGATAAAGATGGATATAAATCCAAACATCATGCCCAGCATCAGAATAACGCAATGCAGGTGCCATGCATATAATAAAAGTACCATGCCAAAAAAGAACTAGTCCCAAATTTATCAAAGATATGAATTTCACGCAGCCATCTTATATAAGTAACTGAATATTATACCAGAATTGATATCAACAATGCATATGATATGGTGACAAAATTCAATGTCAAGCAGACATGTAGACTAGATTACCCAAGCGAGAAAGCCCTTAGTAGGAGTGAATCGCTGGATGGAAAGCTTGGTGGTGCAGACAGCATGTAATGCCCAATGACTCTTTTCACACACAGCACACTTATTCATCGGTAGCTACTGTGTGGTCCATATTGAAGTCCTTGAATAAGAGATCTATGCAGAAATTTCAACTGTCCACTCGTAGCCATTGCATATGATCAAAGGGAATAATGACAAAAATGGACAGAAAGAAAACAAGATCCCTCAAAGGCCAAATTTGAGTTGCAGATCCAAGCAGAATAGCTTTTGCAAGTGATTTTAAACAAGAAACCCAGTTCTACATTCAAAAGAAGCACTATCTTAGATGACATATGGAACCATGAGTAAAATCCTAATTGCCACAGAAATATCCGAGTTCAATCATTAGGAGTCCCCACATAACATATTAGTTCAACTCATGAGTCCCCACACTCTAGGCCAAAAGACAGACAAGTGGCACACTTGCTACATTTGTGTTGTATCAGTTCTTCTCAGCATTACTTTCCAGTTCCTTCCTCAACTGCAGGGAGAAATCATCATTAACATCATCATCATCCCAATCATCTTCCCACTGTTGTGTCACTTCCCGTGCTTCTTCCTTCTCTTCCCACTCTGGCAGTGGACAACATCAACACAGTGTAACTGTTAGGACTATTTTATCTACAGAAGGAAAGAATAAGAGAAACTTATTTTGTTTCGCTTTCTAATATTTGTCATAATAGTTTCCTTCTCTGTTATAGGCAAGGCCAGTAGAAATATGCTACAACTATGAATGATAAAACAAACCAAAGAAGTCATCCTATAGAACAAATTAAATCTTCTCATATTTTTCCCACCTCTAGAACGGCAGGTTAAAATGTCCTAACCACTACAAAGTTGTGAAAAATTTCACTTCTCATTGTTGTCCAACAGCTTAAGGGAAACTGAAACACTTTCATGCAACCTTGGTAAAACATCAAAGAACAGAGAATACATGGCACTGACAGACTAGAAAACTCACTAATCCAATTCATAATATCACTCAACTTACCCTCGTTGTTCAGCAATCACAGATGGCAAAACAGGTCAATGACCTCCATCGACACGTTCACCAGCTCTTGGCCAAACTGTAACACACTAGTACCTTGATAGGAAAAGAGAGTGGTCTACTGCATAAGCTAGATGAAACTAATTACAGAACGCTATACTCCATTGTCAACCTCCTAGGGAGTTTCTAACTAGAGAGAACACCTCCGACAATATTACTTAATCGATTAACTGAAAAATTTACAAAATCAACAGAAAAAGGCTTCTCCGCAGTTTGTCTTAATCTGCTAGTTAGATTTATCTCATCAGCTTCTAGTTCAAATGCCATAAAACATTACTTGAACACTAATTTTTTTACTTATAAGTTGACTACTCAAAAGACATTCCGCATTCCTAGTTCTACATGTCATGAAACTAACACAATGAAGCCTCAATCTAAATCCTGCCAAACTCATTCTCCATATAACCCATTTAAATATACCACACTACATGAAGCCATACACTTGCTTATCAGGAATGTGTATGCCATCCATTATTGCGACAAGACAAATATTAAGAATTGAGATGAAACATGCATCTGGCTTATCAGGACAAAATAAACCCTAGAACTAAAAAATTACACATATTTAGAGCAAGCTACTACAAACCAAATCACTAATATTTTTTTCCAATTTCAAACACTGGAACTGACAAAGCTACTAAAATTAAAACTATTTTCAAACCCTAATTTTTTCGAAATTAATAAATTACGCACTATGACCCTAAATTTATACAAAGATGAGTCAAGAACAGACAAAATTCAAACCCAAAATTAACAAGTTTACTCAATCAAACACAAAATAGGGTTTTGGCGGTAAATTCAATATACCTTCATTGATCTCGAATTCTTCGAACTCATCATCGTCTTCGAACAAATCGATCTTTGCCTCCTCGGTAACGGCTTTTGGTTCAGCTGCCATTTTCAAATCAAAATGTTATATGGTGTGACGTATTTGGGTTTGCGAAAGGGAGATAGAAGGAAGAAAACAATTGGAAGAGAGGTAACTTAAGAAGATTGAAATAACTAGGATGGCACCATAACTCGAAATCAAGAAAGGCCAACACTGGTTGGGCCACGAAACAAGCCCAAGAAGCCACTCCCAGAATTATTAGTCCAACTTTCAAGTTTCAACTCGTCTCTTTAATATTTTTATTCCTCTTTCAAACCTTAATTTACCCAAAAAAATAAAATAAAAATAGATAAAACCTTATCTAACCATCCACTAACCTAAATATAATTCATTTTTTCCCAAGCTAGTTTCAGTTGTTTATTTACAATTTATTTCATTATTTATTTTCATGGCACATATACCACTAGTGTTATCCACAAATAATAAGTAATAATTGGTTCAATAATATAGAAAAGGAAATCGAAGGTTTACATAACCAAAAAACAAGGAGTAAATTATAAGGAAACCCTAGAAGTTTTAAAATTATTTGGACTCCACACTTTTCCAAAAGTCATCAATAAACCCCCTAAATCAGCTATGAGATTTACTTTCTTTAAATGTTGGCTTTCATGTGTATTTTCCTCCTCATATGGACAATCGAAGCAATACAATTAATGAAATATTGGGTGTAAAACTCAAGAGGGTATGTGAATTGAGTTTAAATGATAAATTTTAATTTATTTTCAATTTGAAACAACATAAGCAAATAAGTGAATAATTAAAATGTAGTTATAATAGTAGTAAATGTGGAAAATAAAAGAGTAAGGAATAGAGAGAATTAACCACAGATTTAATATGGAGTTCAAACCACCCCTTACTCTCCTCAATAGCACAATTCCCTTCGACCTGAAAACTTTGCACCACTTTTATTAATATTAAACATAAATGCTTAATAAAACTACCCAAGTTCTCACACATCATAAAGCTTTAAACTTAACCTCCACAGAATTTTCATCTCATTAATGTAATATTTTTTACACTATACTTTTGCAACAAAAAGACACTCAAGTACTGCATTATAACTGTAGAGGGATAAAATGATTTATGGGTTTTAAGTCTATTAACGATCTAGGCTTAACTCTTTTGGTTAAGGTAACAAGGTCTAAGAGTCAAGTTCCTAAATTTGGGATGACTTAAGGAGATGTGGCATGGTAGGCTTGGAGTAAGGATTATTGACTTAGCACATCTATGCTTAACCATTTTTAGGAAAGCTTATGTACATACAAAGGCTTGCCTTGGGCTTAGACTCAACAAAAGCTTATGAAATAATCCATCAACTAAAGGAATCATCTCGGCCATCAATTATTATTGCAATCTGATGGACACCGTCAATGACTTAACTCTATAAATACTTTAGAGCTTCTCTTCATTTGACACAATTTAGCTATTAAGGGAAACAACATCATTCTGTTACTTTGCTGTCATAAAGGATCAAATAGACATCAAAACGAAAAACACACCGCCTCTCATCTAAAATAATAGAGTCGACATTTTATAACTCATCCACCTATCACACGTGCATTCAAAACTCCTTAAGACTACTTATTCCTCCTTCCTGCTTTTTCCTCTTTAGGTCATCTTTTACGTGTCATTCTACATCACTTCTTTGAAGCTACGAGTAGCGTGAGACTTACGTTGCACCCATGTGACCACTTCAACCCAATCCCTTTATCTACATTTTTTGGCAACTCTAATGGTTGACTTGTTCGGGTTTGTTAGCCAATAAGTGATCCGAACTTGGAACGGGAAAGATGAAGGAGCAATTGTAGACATTTATAGTTAACACAAGCAAAAAAAGAGATGAGTTTTAAATATTAATAGATATTGATAAAGCTAGTGGTGGCATTGTTGAATCTATTATATAAACTAATTTGGCCATCAGAGAAGATTTTAAGATACTTGAGATTGTTTTCATTCTGATATGAATCTATGAGGAGAAGGAAAATATATATTTGCAAGTATACACTATATGAGTTTGAGTAACTCGAGGCAATTAAAGGGGGTAAGTGCAAATATGTAGAAGTCTATAGGAAGATTTATGATATCAATACGATTATCTTACTACTTAAAGATTGTAAAAGAAAGGGGCAAACTTGAAAGGATTTGAAGCAAACCTATAATTGTAGATTTTGTATGTGAATAAACTGTTGAAGGTAATGAAATTGCATCTTCCCTCAATGGTAACTTCCCTCGATTTTTGTCCATTGAAATTAGCGGCAAGGAGACGTTTTTAACAAAATGATGATGATGATTATTATTGTTATAAAATTAAAAAAAAAAAGGAAAAGGAGGAGAAAATATTTAAGATGCACTACGTGATTATAAAAAAGGAGAAGGAAGACAATGCATAGGGGCTAGGGTGCATGTATTTTTCACAAAGTAGTGGATGCTTTAGTATACATCGTTGAATGTATATATTATGTAAAAAAATTACTCATCGGTAAAGTTTCTCAAAGTAGATTCATGTTGGAAACATTTCATACACCAGCAATATTTGGAGTCCTCATTAAAAGTTATAGGATTAATTAAACATGATATATGATTAAAAAAGAAAAAAAAGGGTAATATAGAGAAGGATAAGAGAGATGAGATAAACAATCTTAGCAAGTCTAATGTTGAGTAACACAATGTACATTAAGAGAGCTAGGTTCAAAGCCTTTTTCCATAAGTAGTATGCATATGTATTTTATAACGAGTAATAAGTGATTATTTCCATTAGATTTCATGGACTATCGATGATTGAGATTAATTATGGTTAGCAATCCTATTGGGTTAAAGAGAGAATAGTATAACCCAATTATATATCATGAGCCGAGTGTTGCTTAAGCTTGTTGAGAAAGGTTAAAAATATCTAAAGATATTTCTAACGAACCTTATCTCAGGCCCACAAATTCAAAACTCTCTAAATCGTTCCAAATTAGGTTTAATTATTTAGATCCTATCATTAATCTAACTAAGGATGATATTATTAATTTAAAGGTTGGCAAATAAAATTATACAATAATAATTTTCTCATCTACAATAACACCTCTCAAATAATTTGTAAATTTGTGTACAAGAGACAAAAGAGCACAAAGAAACAAGAGAATGTAAGAAAATGTTATGGAATGGTAATAGAATATTAGTTCTTAATTCATCTTAGGCGGATGGTTGGGTATTTATACCCTCTCTACAAATTGTCCTTGTTATGATACGTTTAATGCAATTCAACAACTAATTTTAAGTCTACTGATTGGTTAGTAGTTTATTCATCACTAGAAAGGCTACTAACCAGTCAATAGTACAAAGTTACTAAAATTTCCTCCTTTAATAATCGATCACTTGACCCTACTCATCTCTAAAATGTTCATTAAAAGTTATAACTTGTGAGTGGAGCTATTGATTGAGAGTTATACTAGCTACTAATCGATTGGTAGCTTAAGGTTTTAATGTTCCTAAAAAATGGCTCAATGATCGATTGATAGTCCCTGTTATTGAATTTCTCCTTTTGAACACTTGTTAGCACAATAAAGGAGGTATAATGATGCACATACATTTTAAACATATTTTCAATATCAATTAAAATTTTCAACCAAGACCAAACATGTTTAATTCTTAATAACTTCAATTATATAGCAAATTTAGTTTTATAGTAACAACTTAGTTTCAATAACTTAGTTCTAATAAGTTTTGTCTCATTAGAATCATATAATTGCTTTATTTATCACTTAACTAATGAATGCTAGAAATATACTAAAAAATATAGAAATAGAAAAAAAAAAAAAGAAAACTGAGGAAATGTCAAAAAAAAAAAAAAGAGAGAGAGAGGTAAAGTTGTATGGTCATTACCAAATACCTAACTCCTCCTCGACTTCTAGCACCGTAGAAACAATGATATACTAGGTTTACTATCAAATCTTTTCATGAATCTATACTACATGGACTAAAGCTAACTTGTACCTATATGCTAAGTAATAGGATTCAAGGGTGGTGAATAAGAAAAACTCTATACAAAATGAGATAGCAATGGGAAGTTGCAGGATGTTTATTTTCAATTTTGTGATGTATAAGATTAGTGAAAACATGTAATTATTCTTTTAAACATGTTGATCTAATGTATGTAATTTTTCTAGTACTAACGGAATTTTTTAAGATTACACATTTTATGCTCAAATATAAACTTGAAGCTTTGAATTCATTGTTGTAAGAATATGATGGAAACTCCATTTAATTACCCAAAGCAAAAGCACTTGTTTGAATTCCTTTCGTAAGAATGCAAATGCGAATTCTTCATATTTTTTTAGTTTCCTCTAATTTGTTCCATTTTTTTATTTTCTATAAGTTCCCTAGTTTTATTAATATTTTTTAATTGAATATATAACTTTCAATATTCGTGTTTGTAGATACCTAATTTTTGCCTCTCTGTAATCCTAATTTTTATTTTTACAAAAAGGGTTTTAATTCAAAAAAATAAAAATAACAAAAAAATTAATCAAAGATAAAAATAATAAAAATTAACAAATGATGAAAATACCAAAAAAAATAAGAAAAGGAAAAATTATTATAAAGAGTTTTGTAGATTTTTAGGAAGTAACTTATATTAGGAACAAATAGCTTTAGTTTAGTTAAAAAAAAATTATTTTAGAGAACCGAGTAGTTTAAGTATAATATAATTGTACTGAATGTCAAGATGCAGGCCAACGGCCTAACGAATAAGTATCGGAGTATTTGAGTTGGATTTAATTTGAGGTCTTAGATTCGAGTCTCAGTAGGCACTTATGTCTTTATTTTTCTATTTTTGCAGAAGCGAGATGAAAATGGGATTCATATTTAATTAAATCATATGAATTTAGTTAAATCGGATTTGAATTCATTTGAATCTAGTTTAATTACTGAATCAGATATGATAGATATGATTTGGAATGATATGATTTAGACCTTAAAAAATACACATACATGTGCATAAAAGAAAGAGGAGATAGTAGAGAAAAAGAGAACTCAATCATCAACTACCAAACGAAACGTCCCTGTTTAAGCAACATAGTCCTAGGAACACTGCAACAGTACTGACTGAACAGTACACTTACGCATGAATCATCGACGAACAACAGCACTCCAGCAACTACATTGACCAACAGTAGCCCAATCCCAAGCTACACACAATACTCCTTCTCTCACACAAACCGTCCACACGAGCAATCGCTGACACTATAGCCTGATGCTCAGTCTTTAACCAGCCACCGACTTGAACCATCACCGTTGGCCATGATTTGCAGTGAGAAGTTGGATTGAAGTTGCTGTTGAAGGGAGTGAAGGCCAACCCGCGACCATTAAACATTAGAAACCCGAATCCTCATCCACTAGACATACTCTACGCACGACGACTGCTGCTCCATCTACACTTCACTACTGTTTGCAACATCACAGCAGCATATAACGCATGTGACACAACTCTAGCGACCCACCCACTGCTCAATTCGCACCACTGCAGTTCAACGCCTCACTACATGAACCAATCTGCGACATCTCAATCGAACCCTCAACCAAAGCTTGATACGCGACTTACGTTCTCGACGTACGAAAACGGACGACAACACCAAAGCCGCCATACCCGACCACACAAGACTGTGTTACCCCCTTGCTGTCACACGTGAATGATTTGCCATCCACCAATCCTACACAAAACCATTGTTGGACAAAAACAATTAGGTTCGGTTGTTTCAAAAATTTTTCCTTTTCTTTTTTATTTTTATTTTTTCTTTAAGTTATTGTTATAGTTTGTTATTATATTCCTATCCTTAGTCATATATCGTAATATGTGTATGATATGTATATATTAAGAGATTTTTTTTTTCTTAGTTTTCTTATAGATAACAAGTAGACTATGTGATATTATTAATGATTGTTTAAAAGTAATAGTATAGATATATTTATATATATATATATATATGTATGTATGTATGTATTATATATGCATATATTAGCTTAGGAATTTTTCTTTTAGTGTTAGGTTTTTTTTAGAAATCTTTACTTAGAAAGTTATTTTTCAGAAATAAAAGTTAATAATTTTTTATATACATAGGACTTTAGAGAAATTTTTTTTTAAAAATAAATAAGTAAAAAAAAAAATCAAGAATCAGGACCCTCATATTTTATTTGAATAAATCGAATCAATTAAAACATAAACTCGGGCAGTTTTTAAAATTAAAATAAATCGATACATTAAAGATTTTTTGAAAAAACTATGATCGTTTAATTTTGGCTAGCGAATATGTAGGCACCTTCGGGGCGACGATAAAATATGTAGAAACTTAAGTTCTTTTTCTTGTGATATTTATTTATTTATTTATTTATTTTTAAATATTATAATTAGAAAAATAACCCTAATTTCAGTAAATATATAGTGGTACATGTTAGGGTTTAATAGGTTAGCCCCCGTATTCGGAACCTCCTGGTTTTTCATTAAAATTGAAATCAAAGACCTGTAGCTAAATCGTAATTAATTCACTCAGTTGATTATGATTTCTTTCCTTTTTCTCGATTTCGGTCGAATGGCGACTCCAAGAATTATTTTCAAATTAAAAAACCAGAATTTCTCAATTTCTTTAGTCGGTGATTAATATTAAATGGGTTAAGGTTTAGTATTAATCAGGAAAAGGAGAAATTAATTTTAAATAATAGGAAATCGAAAAATCAGGCTTGACAGTTTGGCGACTCCATTAGGGACCATTAGAGGGCTAGCCACTAAAAGTTGTCGAAAAAAGGATTAGTTTAAAAAAAAAAAAAGATGAAATAATAAAAATAATAAAAAAGAACTTAGGTATGTTATTTATTTGTTTATTTTATTTATTTATTTTTTACTAGCATTTTTTTTGTTGTTGCAGTTTATTTAAGGGGGTAATTTTAGGGGGTTTACTTTTATTTTGTTTTTTTGTGTCATAAATGCATGGTAGATACAATCAGAACTAGGCCGTCTTAAGATCTTAGGAGGGAGGCCATTGTGTAAGCTTCGGATATTGTGGGGTAACCACCTTCCAAGGCCGATCAGGCTACCCCACTTAAGTTTAGATGCGACCATAGAATCGTTGCTTTGAAAAATGTAGTGGTTGCAGAACTTGAGAACCTTTAGAACCCACCCTTTTTGCATTACACAAAAACTTTTCTTTCGAAAAAATTGCAAGAACCTATGATGTGGCGAACCTAAATGGACAAGGGCAGTTGTGAAGTTGCAGTTGTAATATTTCTCTATAAATAATTTGTAAAAATTCTAAGTAAAGTTTAGATTAGGTGATGATTATAATTTTGATTTTTTCTTTTTTACATAACAATGGCTAAATCAAGTCAAGGGGCTTCCAAACAGATCCACGTCTACTAACCTCATTGGCCTTAAAAGATACTCTAGACATGGTTTCCACTTTTTAGCCTAAAAAATTAAGAATTTATTAGGAACAAGATTGAGCTCATCTTGCCTCTATAGAAAAGCCCTATGAGTATTACCTAGTTGCAAATCTTAGTATATCTATTAAGGCTTGAATCTATCACTTTTTGTTTGGGCCCACATTAGTTGAGCCTAACCTTTGTAGAGTAAATAAATAAAAATAATAAAAACAATAATAAAGAAACAAAAAAAAAAAATCAAACCTGTAAAATAATAGGTAGTTATCATTGTACCTAGTATTCTACCAACAAAAAATATTCATTCTTTTAGGTAAATTCAATATTTTGCAAATAGCCTTCTTCATTTGGAATAAATAAGATTTAGATATTTTCTTTGTTTAATCTTTTATTCTTTAGAATTCCTCACTTGTAAATAGACCCTCAATAACGATAAGTTTTATAGGCTTGTATATAGAATTCTATGAAAGCAATCCTTCGTAATCATCCATCTACAATTCCATCACTCGATTTTTATAACACAAAAACCCTAACTTTTCCTCTCTCTCTTTCAAAAAAAAAAAAATAAATAAATAAACAAACAAACAAACAAAGAGAAAAGAAGGAAAGGAAAGGAAAGGAAAGAAAAAGAAAGAAATTTGCTAACGGTTACAAATCCTTATAGGGTTTGAGACAAACACAATTACTTGGCCCATTAAGGTAGATAACCTAAACAGACTCACTTGGCCTAAGAAAATAACCAACCAAACCCGAGCCTTAGCCCATCAAGATAGTTGAACAAACTCAAGGCTTGAGCCATTAAGTCCAACCATAAACCGAGTCAAAACACAAAGCCATGAAATACTATCTTAAGCTTGATCCCCGGTATAAACAAAAAGGGCAATTCATTAGTCCCTTCTACTTTAAAAGTTGTCAGTTCCAACTCATTCGAACTCTAAAGAACTTAACCCAAAATCACATATGGAAGCTTAAGGGCATTAAGACCTATAAGTCTGGGGCATGAGGCATTTAGTCTTTGAAATTTCACAACTGGGGTATGTTTCAAAGGATTGGGGAGTAAGGTTAATACCCTAAGGTCAATCAATCCTTATGTAAGAAATTGGTAACTCACTTTTAAAAATTTTTAAATAAAAAGAGGCGAGTTATATTCTATACACTAACCCTTAAACACTTTGAGAGTTAAGAGACATCATGGTGAGGGTATTTTGGACTCATTCCTTAAAGGAGGTCCATTTTGAATTTGATAGGCAGATCGGAATGAAGTTAGGGATTCATTTTCAAATCCCAAACACAATTATCCTTTGATAACCTCGTTAGATTGATCTAGAGTCATTTCAAATGTAAACCCTATCAAGAACCATCCTATAGTGGGGCAATTCGGAGGGTAGGGTCATTAATTAGGAGAGAAGGATAAAACTGATTTGTGCTTACCTCAGTAACAACAATTCAAGGATAATTTTTGTTTTTGATAAATGGTTCCCTTTGAAGAAGAGCTAACATTTTTTTCCAAATACCCTAAAAGTCACACATACCTTACCCAAGCTAATGCACTCTGAACTTGTGGATTTAGGGCCTTGATTCATCTAAAGATAAAAACTTGACAAAAGAGATAGTTATTTTTAGGGAGAGAAAAGAAAGAAACGAAATGAAACAAAATAAAAAAAAAAAGAAAAAGAAAAAAATAGGAAAAAGGAAAATGAAGAAATACCTAAATATCGGGCTTGAGAAAATCCTTAATCAAAGAAGGCTTAAGTTGCTCAAAAAACATAAGGCCTTGAATCGCATTCCCAACCAAAAACACAAAACCTCATATTTATTCAGAATCACATTCTTAACCACAAACCAAAAACTCTATATTCAGTTCAAAATCACACTCCAAATCATGAACATAAACCCTTTTTATCCACTCAATTCTTAAACACAAGACTTACCTACCCACAATACCTCCCTACTTAAAGCTCTTCCAATTTTAAAGAATAATTTATTTAAGATAAAAATTATTTCTAAAACTGGGGCAAGTGCACATCTAGTTTTTTCTTAAAGGTTCTTGACTTGTACCCCTCGGGTTGGATAAAAGCACTTCTTTCAAAATAGGCCCTCTCAATTAATTTCTTTTGAAACCATTTGACCAAAAGCCTAATTTACAATATTGAACCTAAAAAGACCTAATAGATTAATTAGAACGTATCACTTACAAACTGGATTATAATTTCTGGAATAGTAATCAAGAGTGAAATCCAGACCGAAAGTACGTAAGGAAGTCCTCTTTGACTAGACTAATCGTGAGTTACCTTTTCCTCACGAAATGAATGTCTAAGGCCTATCCAAGAAGCTCATTGTCTAGGTTACAAACTAGGGTGGATATGAGATACCCTACATGATTATAGTGTTTGCCTTTTAAATAGGAATTTGTATCCATTAGCAAACTTTTAAGGAAAAAGAAGGAAAAAAGAAAATGAAAAGACATGAAAAGGAGAGAGAAAGTGGAGGCTTGTTACAAGTTTTTCCATTCATTTTCCAGTCCATTTCATCTATAGTAGCCAAATTTTCAATTCATGTTATAAACAGTTTTCACCAAATTCTTCGTTTGTAAATTTCACCAATTTTCAATTCATTTGTTACAAGTTTTTCCATTTATTTTCCAGTCCATTTCATCCATAGTAGCCAAATTTTCAATTCATGTTATAAACAGTTTTCACCAAATTCCTCATTTATAAATTTCTCAAATCAAGAGTTTTTTTTTTCGAGTCGGCTATGTTCCTTAGTTTTACTTTCGATAATAGAGTTTAAGTGAGTCCGAAGGGTACCTACCCTTTATCAATTTTCTTAAGGATGTAGCTAGCGCATAGAGCACCATTCCTATCCATATCTTCTTTAGCGCTTTAGTCAGCTTATGGAGTGCTATCTAGATTCATATTTTCTTTAGGTCTTAGCCAGCTCCAAGGGTGCTTTAACCACCTTGGTTAGTCAGCTCATTAGAGCACGACCAAGTTTCCTCGTGTTTTAGGTCTTAGCCAGCTCAAAGGGCGCTTTGATCGCCTTGGTTAGTCAGCTCATTAGAGCACGACCAAGTTTTGCTTCATTCTTTAGGTCTTAGCAATCTCAAAAGGCGTTTTGACCACCTTGGTTAGTCAGCTCATCAGGACATGACCAAGTTTTCTTCATTTTTTGGTCTTAGCCAGCTTAAAGGGCGCTTTGACCGCCTTGATTAGTCAGCTCATTAGGGCACGACCAAGTTCCTCATTTTTAGGTCTTAGTCAGCTTAAAGGGCGCTTTAATCGCCTTTGTTAGTCAGCTCATTAGAGCACGACCAAGTTTTCCTTCATTTTCTAGGTCTTAGCCATCTCAAAAGGCGTTTTGACTACCTTGGTTAGTCAGCTCATTAGGGCACAACCAAGTTTTCTTCATTTTTTGGTCTTAGCCAGCTCAAAGGGCGCTTTGACCGCCTTGGTTAGTCAGCTTATTAGGGTACGACCAAGTTCCTTATTTTTAGGTTTTAGCCAGCTCAAAGGGTGCTTTGATCACTTTAGTTAGTCAGCTCATTAGGACACGACCAAGTTTCCTCATGTTTTTAGGTCTTAGCCAGCTCAAAGGGCACTTTGACTACCTTGGTTAGTCAGCTCATCAGGACACGATCAAGTTCCCATTCTTTAGTTCTTAGCCAGCTCAAAGGGCACTTTGACCGCCTTGGTTAGTCAACTCATTAGGGCATGACCAAGTTTCCTTTATCTTTAGGTCTTAGCCAGCTCAAAGGGCGCTTTGACCGCCTTGGTTAGTCAACTCATTAGGGTACGACCAAGTTTCCTCATGTTTTTAAGTCTTAGCCAGCTTAAAGGGCGCTTTGACCGCTTTGGTTAGTCAACAAATTAGGGCACAACCAAGTTCCCTTTATCTTTAGGTCTTAGCCAGCTCAAAGGGCGCTTTAATAGCCTTGGTTAGTTAGCTCATTAGGGCACGACCAAGTTTCCTCATGTTTTTAAGTCTTAACCAGCTCAAAGGGCGCTTTGACCACCTTGGTTAGTTAGCTCATTAGGGCACGACCAAGTTTCCTCATGTTTTTAGGTCTTAATTAGCTCAAAGGGCGCTTTGACTGCCTTAGTTAGTTAGCTCATCAAGGCACGACTAAGTTTTCCTTCATTCTTCAGGTCTTAGCCAGCTCAAAGGGCACTTTGACCGCCTTGGTTAGTCAGCTTATTAGGGCACGACCAAGTTCCTTTATTCTTCAGGTTTTAAGCAGCTCAAAGGGCGCTTTGACCGCCTTGGTTAGTAAGCTCATTAGGGCATGACCAAGTTTTTCTTCATGTTTTTAGGTCTTAGCTAGCTCAAAGGGCGCTTTGACCGCCTTGGTTAGTCAGTTCATTAGGGTACGACCAAGTTTTCCTTATCTTTAGGTCTTAGCCAGCTTAAAGGGCACTTTGACCGCCTTGGTTAGTCAACTCATCAGGGTACTGCCAAGTTTTCATTGTTTTCAGGTCTTAGCTAACTCAAGTGGTGCTTTGACCACCTTGGTTAGTCAGCTTATTAGGGCATGACCAAGTTCTCATTATTCTTTTTAGGGATTTTTGCCAACCCACAAAGGCGCTACCCCTCGCTATTCTTCGCTTCAAACTAACCTTTGTTAAGTATCTTAATGTTCTTTAGGATAGAGTTGGCCTGAGGAAAAAACGGTGTCTCTTTTGTCTTTGTGGTAAAGTTTTGCTCAAACTTCACCACAAAGAGGAGCAGCTGTAGACACCTAATTTTTGCCCCTCTATAGTCCTAATTTTTATTTTTATAAAAAGGGTCCTCATTCAAAAAAATAAAAATAACAAAAAAATTAATCAAAGATAAAAATAATAAAAATTAACAAATGATGAAAATACCAAAAAAATAAGAAAAGGAAAAATTATTATAAAGAGTTTTGTAGATTTTTAGGAAGTAACTTATATTAGGAATAAATAGTTTTAGTTTTAATTTAGTTAAAAAAATTTTATTTTAGAGAATAGAGTAGTTTAAGTATAATATAATTATACTAAATGTCAATGCGTAGGCCAACGGCTTAACAAATAAGTATCGAAGTATTTGGGTTGGATTTAATTTGAGGTCTTGGGTTCGAGTCTTAGCAGGCACCTATGTCTTTATTTTTCTATCTTTGCAGAAGCGAGATGAAAATGGGATTCATATCTAATTAAATCATATGACTTTAGTTAAATCAGATTTGAATTCATTTAAATCTAGTTTAATTACTGAATTAGATATGATAGATATGATTTGGAATGATATGATTTAGACCTTAAAAAATACACATACATGTGCATAAAAGAAGGAGGAGACAGCAGAGAAAAAGAGAACTCAATCATCAACTACCAAACGACAGCCGAACCCACTCTCTCCTCACACAACTTGACAGTAGCCCAATCCCATGGACGTTGATCGTACCAACGTCCCTGTTCAAGTAACACAGTCCCAGGAACATCGCAGCAGTATTGACTGAACAATACACTTACGCACGAATCGTCGACGAACAACGGCACTCCAGCAACCACGCTGACCGACAGCAGCCCGATCCCAAGCTACACACAATACTCCCTCTCTTGTACATACCGTCTACGTGAGCGACCGCCGATACTATAGCCTGACGTTCAGTCTTCAACCAGCCATCGACTTGAACCATCACCATTGGCTATGATTTATAGTGAGAAATTGGATTAAAGTTGTTGTTGAAGGGAGTGAAGGCCAACCCGCGACCAGCAAACAGTAGGAACCTAAATCCTCATCTACTGGACATAATCCATGCACGGCGACTGCTGCTCCATCCACACTTCACTGCTGTTTGCAACATCATAGTAGCACAGAACGCACGTAACACAACTCTGGTGACCCACCCACTGCTCAATTCGCACCACTGCAGTTCAACGCCTCACCATATGAACTAATCCGCGACATCTCAACCGAACCCCTCAACCAAAGCTTGATACGCAACTCACATTCTTGACGTACGAAAATGGACAACAACACCAAAGCTGCCACACCCGACCACATAAGACTGTGTTACCCCCTTGCCGTCATACGTGAATAACTTGCCATCCACCAATCCTACACAAAACCATTGTTGAACAAAAACAATCAGGTTCGGTTGTTTCAGAAAATTTTCCTTTTCTTTTCTTTTTCTTTTTTCTTTAAGTTATTGTTATAGTTTGTTATTATAATCATATCATGATATTCCTATCCTTAGTCATATATCGTAATATGTGTATGATATGTATATATTAGGAGATTTTTTTTTCTTAGTTTTCTTATAGATAACAAGTAGACCATGTGATATTATTAATGATTGTTTAAAAGTAATAGTATAGATATATTTATATATATGTATGTATATATGTATGTATGTATGTATTATATATGCATATATTAGCTTAGGAATTTTTCTTTTAGTGTTAGGTTTTTTTTTTTAGAAATCTTTACTTAGAAAGTTATTTTTTAGAAATAAAAATTAATAATTTTTTATATACATAGGAGTTTAGAGAAATTTAAAAAAATAAATAAATAAATAAGTAAAAAAAAAAATATATCAAGAATCAGGACCCTCATATTTTATTTGAATAAATCGAATCAATTAAAATGTAAACTCGGGCAGTTTTTAAAATTAAAATAAATCAACATATTAAAGATTTTTTGAAAAAAATACGATCGTCTGATTTTGGCTAACGGGTACGTAAGCACCTTCGGGACGATGATAAAATATGTAGAAACTTAGGTTCTTTTTCTTGTAATTTTTATTTATTTATTTATTTTTAAATATTATAATTAGAAGAATAATTCTAATTTCGGTAAATATATAGTGGTACCTGTTAAGGTTTAATAGGTTAGCCCCCAAATTCGGAACCCTCTAGTTCTTCATTAAAATTGAAATAAAAAACCGATAGCTAAATCGTAATCAATCCACCCAGTTGATTATGGTTTCTTTCCTTTTTCCTGACTCCAGTCGGGTAACGACTCCAAGAATTATTTTCAAATAAAAAAAAACCGGAATTTCTCAATTTCTTTAGTCGAGGATTAATATTAAATGGGTTAAGGTTTAGTATTAATCAAGAAAAGGAGAAATTAATTTTAAATAATAGGAAACCGAAAAATCGGGCTCGACAGTGTTAGCAAGAAAATACATATGGTGGCTAGTGAATAAAAAAAAAAAAAATAGGTCCTTAACTACTTGAAAGGGTTTGGTTGATGACTTTTAAAAAAAATATGAGTCTAATTGAAACCTTAAATAGCATATTCTTAGGTAATATCATCATGAAGTAATTGAGAGATATTTAAGAGAGATTGTCACTTACAAAAGAATAGCTGCAATTTGAGATTGGAAGGGTATGGAGAAGGATGTAAGGAGATATATAAGAGAATGCAAAATACATTACTGCTTTAAGTATGAAAATGTCACCATACAACCTTTGCTAATACTAGATGGAATATCGATGAAAGTTAGTATAGATTTCATAAGAAGGCTTCCTAAATCTCTAAGGAGAGATGTGATTATAGTTATGGTTGATCAGTTTAGTAAGTATGCTCATTTCAATTGGTTGGTTCACCCCTTTAAAGCAACTATGATAGCTGAAAACTATCTAGACCACGTGTATCAATTGCATGGATTTCCTAATTCGATCACCGGTGATCATGTCTTAATATTCATGAGCTCATTTTGGAGAGAATTCTTTAAATTACAAGGGATTGAATTAAGAACATTGACTACTTATCACCCATAAATTGACAAGCAGATCGAGATTGTGATTGGTGTTTGGAGATGTATTTGTATTGAATGACGAGTGAGCAACCTATGTGGTGGTCTCAATTTCCTATCATTGGTTGAATGTGGGTATAATACTAGTTTTCATACTTCCATAGTCATGACACCTCTCAGGGTAGTCTATGGTTTTCTACCCCTATTACATTTACCATATGCACCAAATTATTAAATAATATATTGGATGTTGTGTTTAAAGATTGGGTAGACTTCTTTAGATAACTACTTTTTCTCTCCAATAGAGCATAAGATTGACTAATTAGAAAATCAGTTAAAGCCTACAGGTGCTCAACATAGGTGAGTGGATATTGGCAAAATCGCAACCATATATTTAGAACAATGCACTATAGTAGAGGTATACTAAATTTGCAATTAAGTTTTTCATGCCATCTAAAATAGTTGATTGGGGAAGTGGGGTGGTAATAGCATTTACCATAGATTTACCAACCAATTATATTCCTCCATTCACCTTACTTTTCATGTATCCCAACTTCTACCGCGTCTATCTCTAAAAGTTGTACAATGAGGTCCTTTACCTGAAGGTAAGGATACCTTTAATCTTAAACCATCTGCCATTCTTAAAAGAAAAATGGCCAAACATGGTTTGTAGATGACACAAGGGTATTGGTTCAATGAAAGAGGCTGGATACTATTAAAGCTATATGGGAATACTTTTCTAACTTCTAGATATGTTATTTAACTCACACTTTTGAACAAAGGGTTCTTGAAGGATAAGTACGATTGCAAATTTATCTATTGGGAAGGGTTGTAAAACTGGAGAATTGGGAAGTAGTAATGATTAAGAACGTGAATAAGAGGAAGAAAAAAAAAAAAAAATAAAGACATAAGATATCGTGCACATGGCTTGAGGGAGACATGACATGAGTGCATATGAAGTTCAATTACAAAAATGTATTACATCCAAAAGATAGTAAAGAATTGGGTATAAAGAAGGGCTCTATAGTTGGCCTTGACTTGCTTGTAGGTTGACATTGAATGGATTGGGTCATTGTACATAACCTAGTAGTGAAGCTACATAGATGATTGTTTCCATGAGTTATTTTATATTTTCCACAAGTAGCATAATTGCAAAAGAAAAGAAAAACAAAAAAAAATGTACATCATATATATATATATTGAATAGATGAGATGGTAGATACATATACTAGAATATTCAAAGCTTATTATACAAGTTTTAGAGCTTTTGGGAGCTAAAATATCCTATATAGTATATATATATCATTAAGTAAAAAAATTAGATAAAATATTCATCCTTAAATGGAGGTTGTGATTGAGCACCATGATTTCTTACTTTATGAAAATATACTAGTATTAGATAAACTATACAATAAAATATTTGAGCTCAGCTCAAATAATTTGAATTAAATTGTCAATGGCTTATAACCTAATTACATGAATATTGGTATCAAAGTGGTATGAACCAGGTTCAAATCCCTCTTCTTTCGTTCATTGTAACCATTTAAAAAATTTGAGTTAAACTCAAAATTAGCCTAGATGGCTACAAATTATATATTTTACAATCTATTGTAATTCCATCTCTTTAAATCATCTTGTTCAATAGACACTTATAATTTGGTTACATAGATATGAAAGGTATATGTGATATTTTGTCTGTCTTTTTACTTTTAAAGATATAAGAACCAAATAAAATATGATTGAAGAATACCTACACATTAAATCAATTGATTTTAGTAAATTTTGAAAATGCCAAATGTCTTTTGTAGTCCAATTATATAATTACTGTATACCTATAAAATTAAAGAATTTTTTTGGTCGGTGATTAAAGATAGATTCAAAGCTCACCTATACTATTGTAATCTAGTGACATCACTACTAGTCTCTTATTGAGATGGATTGGGGTTCGAATTTTTTCTCTCTAAGTTGTAACATAGTTAGGAAAAAAAAAAATCTCGTCTATATTATTAGAAGAATAATGTCTAAATTAGTAATTAAAAATAGATTCATTTGCTGATAAGTTTGAAAGAATCTATCTAATTCAAATTGAACATTAAACTTTTGATATATACAACCATCTTTTTATTCCATAAAAGAGGATATTAATAAAGATTAATTAAGAATCTAATCGTGTTTGGAGAGATGAAATGAATAAACTATTTTAAAATAATCTTTTTTCTTTAGATTGCACTATAAAGGGGCTTAGCCATAACAGTGCAAACTCTAGAAAAAGTAATTATTATTTTTTTTATCAATGAAACACTAAATTCATTCACTAACCAACATCACACAGAGTACATAGAGGATTACGCAAACAATAACCATCAACATGAAAAGGAAAAAGACCACAATCACTATATAGTAGCCTTTGAAGGGCGAATGGGGTGTTTAACCACCAATCATAAGGATATATTCTCCTTCTAAAACGATAGGCTACCTAATCTACGGCACAATTAGATGATCATCGAATAAAAATAAAGTGGGTTTGGATACCCCTTAGTTGTTTTAACATTGACTAAACATCCTAAAAGTAGCATTTGGAATTCCAATGGAGTTAGCTTTCCGATCCTGATAAAGCATGGTAAAGACTAAGATAATTTGTAGCAAAAATGTAAGTTGTTGCACCCAAAGTCTTAGTACCCAAAGTCTTAGCCCCTTTTAAAGCCATATTTAGTGCTAAACATTCTCTAACTTCTAGTGTAGGAGCACAAGTACATGTGGAAGAACTAAATATTAAGTAGCGATTGATCTTTTTGAATATACAAGCAAGGACCATATTATCACTAGGCTCGGTCTAGGAAGCATCCGTATGCATAATAATTGGGTCTCTACTCTAAATCGGCCGTAGAGAATTATGGCCAAATAGACTAACAACTTGCCTTTGTTCCTTCTCTTTAGAAACAACAAATGAGGAAATCCATTGTCGACATAAGAAACCATATCCACTATCATAACAAGTCGATACTCACCATGTTAAACCCTTATTTTGCCACCATTCTCTAACCTTCCTATACAAGTAGTGGTCTATATCAGCATTCACAGTTCTCGAATGTGGAGAAAGACCTTCATGATCTAATCTTAAGGCCTCTAACATTGAATGGGATAGTTGCTGGTTTAGATCCGCTCTCCCGGCTCCATCTTGCTCTTGCCTTGGTGATATGTAAGGTAGGTCAAAAGGATCAAAGTCTAGTAATAAGGAGTTAAGGAGATTATATGATGCATCTCCTAGGTAGGACATACGGAAAAGCACCACAACGAAGCGGACCAAAAACAAATAGGGAAAAAGTTAGTAAAGTCCAAGTAGCTATCGAATGAACATGACACACTACTCGATCCTATTCAGCTTACAATCTACCAGATGTAATACACCGATTTGATCTAAAGGGTCACTCATCACTACTTACTGCTAAAGAGAATAGATAAGAGTTAAATGATAATGAGAACAATAAGATTGTTCAACATGAATAATTCTGTATTGATTAGTTGATTGTTTGCGTAAAAGAAAGCAGGGATTTATACACCCATCTACTACGTTTACTTTACATGTATGAAAAGACCAAAGAGTATTCTACAATTAGGTTACATGAAACATACTAAAAGGGGTAAAAGAGATAAAGAATATTCAATACGAAAAAGAAAGAATCATCATGGAATGTTGTATTCAAGGGATATGTATCGCTTGGTGGTTGGTCATTAGAAATATGATACAAAGTAGGTGTAGTGAAAAACCGTTATAGTCAAGGGTTGACCTGATTAGGGTAAGGTTAGGAGCTAATTAGTCTAGCAAAGAAGTAAGCTGAATTAGAGTTAAACGCCTGTGATTGGTTAAGGCGCTCGGCTCGGCTCGACCAATCCTAAGTTGTCTTCTAGAATAAAGCTTCGCTATAAGGTAGGGACAGGTTTGATATACGTGAGGATCTGACAGACAGGTTGGTAAGAGATTAGTTTGGAATAAGAATCCTTATCTTGGCTTAAGTTTCGAGCTAGTATTCTCTGCGCGAGCCCTTGGAGTCCTATAGCTCGACTATGAGTGATTATTCTTGGGGGTTGATTCCTATCATCTGCTTGGGGGTCAGGAAGATTTGCCCTCAAATCTGGAGTGGTTTCAGCTTCTTCTCCCTTAGGGTATATATAGGGTCTTCTTCTGTTAGTGAAGAATTAGATTGGACACATTGAAGGTTGAAGAAACACCGTAGTCACCAGGCAACTCAATCTAGTAAACGTTGTAGTTAATCTTCTTCAGGACTTTGAATGGACCATTAGCACGAAGAGATAGCTTGTTTTGTCTTAAGTGTGGGAATCATTCTCGGTTGAGGTGTATCCATACTAGGTTTCTTGGGAGGAAAGAAACAATTCTGCAGCCTTGACTACCAATTTCTTGCTATCTTTGATTGAACTTAGTGATTTTCTTGGTTACAAACTGGTGTACCCATGCAATTCTTGGGCTTGGTTAACTCTGAATTGACTTTCTTCAATAGTTGTTAGGGTACCGATCATATCCAGGGGAATAGCGAGGTTAAGGCCATAAATGATCTCGAATGTGATCTTTCTAGTAGTGTTATGGACAGTTCAATTGTATGTAAACTCCACGACTAGTAGGAAGAGATCCCAATCCCTCAAGTTCTTCCCTATGATAGCTTTGAGCAGATTGATTAGCATCCTATTCACCATTTCAGTCTAGCCATTAGTTTGAGGGTGGTTATTGGAGTTGAATACAAGTTTAGTTTTAAGTCTTCTCCAAAGAGTCTTCTAAAAATAACTTAAAAATTTTGTGTCTTGATTTGAGACAATAGTCTTTGGTATCTCATGTAATCGGACAACCTCTTGTAAAACAAATCAACAATATATGAAGCATCATTAGTCCGATGGTAAGGAATGAAGTACCCCATCTTATTGAAATGGTCTACTACAACAAAGATAGAATCTTTCTCTCTAGATGTTCAGGGCAACTTTAGGATAAAGTCCATATTGAGATCGGCCCAAGATAAGGTTAGCGTTGGTAGAGGCATGCATTCTCCATGGGGTTCTCTCTTCCCCTTAATACGCTTACGCACTTTACAATTACCAACTACTTTATGGACATCCTTGGCTAAACCTGGCCAATAAAAGTTTTCCTTTAAAAGATTGGCAGACATTACGAACCGTGACCAAGAACAAATAAGGCCGATCGCTGGATGGGTTTAAGCTTGAAAAAAGCTCAAAAAGGGTTAATGGGGAAAGTGCGAAAGGAGTGATAATGACGAATGAAATAGTAAACAAACCTACAAATAGCTCTAGAGGATATGATGTACTAATAGAACTTTAGAGGACTCACGATACAATTCGATATGACGCATAAATTGGTCCAATGAGGTTACTTACCACCTAATCTTACTTAAGGGAAAGGATTAGAGTTATGTTGAAAGTAAAAAAATAGTGTTTATGTAAGAAAGAAAGTACTTAAGTGTATTGAAGGTAATCTAATGATTTACATCTATAAGTACAAAGGTATTTATACTTGTAAGTTAGGATAACTTACCTAAAAGGGAAAAGAGAAAAGGGATATTTTCTAAAGAAATGATGTACACGGTACAAAAGGGTAAAAATGAATATAAAAGGAAAACAATCATTGATACTTCAAATTCTACATATAATACTGTAAATGTGGTGATGCTGCATTAGAGAGGTTGTTAGGAGATGCGAACAAAAAGTACAGATAGATGGGCTTGTTCGAGTAGGGATGGCTTAATCAGTTCGGACTCTCTCTCTCGGCTTCTTAGCAAGGACGATGTTGAGTGATTGGTCGGCTCGGCGCTAAAGAGTAATCATCAACTAGGTATACTACAGAATAATAGGCGGTCATACGGTACGACATTAAGGGTGACTCGATAAGGAAGTACTCGGCCTCGGCAAGGGTTGGTTGGAATAGAAGGATTCGCTGTGCTAACCTTTTTAGTCCTTGGGCTTGACTGCGGGTTAGAGGTTCGGTAGCCTGATTCCCATCATTTCCTTCGGGTTATTTTAGATTTGGGATCAAATCCGAATGGTGTTCGCTCAATTCTCCGTTAGGGTGATATGGATTAAGGTAGACAATGTTAAAGGCATCAGAAAACCCATAGTTCTTAGGCAATTCCAACTCATAGGCGTTGTCATTGATTTTTTGGAAGATTCTAAAAGGTCCTTCCACTTTTGTAGATAATTTGTTCTTCCTCTTGTTCGAAAACCGTTCCTTGCTGAGATGTAGCCATATTAAGTCTCTCAGCTGAAATAGTTTGGCCGACCTACCCTCGTTTTTTTCTTATATTCTTCTGGCAGCTTGGTCGATGTGCGGAGTGATCTTGTCATAGATGTGCTGAAGAGATTGTGATCTGGTTGAGGCATCAGGGTCTTCTTGTATGGGTGCTGGTATAGGGGGGTGGTCCAGGGGTAACTCGGGATTGAATCTATAGATCGCCTTGAAGGGAGTCTAGTTAGTAGTGTCATGTATAGTTTGGTTATAGGCTAACTTGATCACTGGCAGGCAAACGTCCCAATTAGCCATGTTTTTGCTTACTGCAGCTCGGAGTAATGAACCCAAAGTACGATTAACTGCCTCTATTTGGCTGTTAATTTAGGAGTGACATGAGGTACTAAAGAGTAATTTGGTTCCTAGCCAATGCCACAGGGTTTTCTAGAAATGGCTTAAGAACTTTAGGTCTCTATTGGAGACTACACTTCTCGGCACGTCATATATCCGCACAATCTCTTGTAAGAAAAGAAAAGCAATAACCAAAGCGTCGTTAGTTTTGGTGCAGGGTATGAAGTGTGCCATCTTACTAAACCGATCCATGATGACCATTACAGAATCTTTGCCTCGGGCAGTTTGTGGCAATTCGAGAATAAAGTATATGTTTAGTTTAATCTACGGTTTCGTCGGAACAGATAGGGGCATTACTTTCCCTTGTTCGGTTTGGCACTTGGCCTTTTTGCACACAACACAGCTTTTGACAACTTAGTACACATCTCTCTGCATTCTCGATCAAAAGAATAGGCTATTCAATAGTTCACAAGTCCTCCTCTCTCCAAAGTATTTGGAGAGTCCTTTATTGTAGGCTTCTTTGATTAATAATTCTCGTAGGGAACAAGTAGGCACATACAATTTCCCCCCTTGGAACAAATAGCCATCCTCTACATAATACTCGTCTACTGTCCTTCTATCTATGCATCGCGAAATTATTGGTCCAAAGTGTGGATCTTTAGAGTACTGTTCTTTGATACTCGTAAACCCAAATAGCTTGGTCTATAGTTTTGATAAAAGAGTATGTCTCCTCGAAAGAGTATCTGCAACTATGTTGCTCTTTCCCTACTTATACTTAATTACAAAATTGAATCCCTCAAGAAATTCAACCCATCTCGCCTGCCACTTCGATAATTTGGTCTGACTTCAAAGGTACCTCAGTGATTCATGGTTAGTATATATGGCAAATTCTCTTGGCAATAAATAATGTTGTCATACTCGTATGGCTCGGATCAATGCCAAAAGTTCCTTATAATATGCAGAATAGTTCAGCTATGGTCCTTAGAGCTTCTTATTGTGGAAGGCAATTGGTCGGCCTTCCTGCATTAGGATAGTGCCTATTTTAATGCCCGATGCGTTACATTCCAACTAAAAAATTTTGTCGAAGTCAGGTAGTACTAATATCGGAGCGGAGGTCAATCTTTCTTTTATATCGGTAAAAATCCTCTCCTCTCTTTTTCCCCATCAGAAGTCAGTGTTTTTCTTTGTTAGTTTAGTAAGTATTGCAGCGAGGCTATTGAAATTCTTGATGAATCTTCAGTTAAACGAAGCTAGTCCATCAAAACTTCTTATGTCACGTCAGTACAAGTAATAAAAGTAGGCCACTCGACAATTACTTTAATCTTCTTATCATCGACTCGTAATCCTTCTCCACTGACTACATAGCCCAATAATACCACTTTCTCTTAGTAAAAGCAACATTTCTTTAGATTGACAAATAATCTTTTGGCACAGAAGATATCTAAGACTGCTTTGAGATGTTTACAATGACTCGGCATGTCGGTACTGTATACCAGGATGTTGTCAAAGTACACCACGATACACTTCCCTACGAGATGTCTCAGTACATGGTTCATAAGTCTCATGAAAATCCTTGGGGCATTCGACAAGCTGAAGGGCATGACCATTTACTTGTAAAGTCCATGACGAGTCTTAAATGTAGTCTTCCACTTGTCTCTTGGCCTCATATAGATTTGATGGTAACCAGACTTAAGATTAATGTTGCTGAAAATCTTGGCTCTATTCAGTTCATCCAACATGTCTTCTAGCTTTGGGATCGGATACCTGTATTTGATTGTGATTTTGTTCACGGCTTGGCCGTCAACACACATCCGCTAGGTTCCATCCTTCTTTGACATTAGAAGTGTAAGTACAGTGCAAGGGCTAAGACTCTCTCTTACATAACCGCTCTCCAGCAACTCATTGACTTGATGTTAGAGTTCAAAAGCTTGCTCGAGATTCATCTAATAAGCTAGTTTATTCGGTAGTGCAGCACTGGGTACTAAGTTAATGTAGTACTTTATGCCTCGAGTTGGGGGTAACCCCTCAAATAACTACTTTGGGAATAGGTCAGCATATTTACCTAACAATTTCTTGACCTCTTAGGGTAACTCACCTCGCTCCTTCATTTCCAATAATCGCCTGACCAACAAGAGGGTCGGCTCATTGACATTGATGGCCTCTCGAAGCTTAGCTCTATTCATCACCAGAGTCTTCTTCGATCCATGAGCAAGTTTCGTCTATAACTTATGAACTTCTCTCGGTGGCATTGGGTTCAGTGTGATCTTTTGATCATCTTTCTCAAACATATACGTGTTCCTGTAGCCATCATGTATAACTCTCCTATCAAACAACTACAGCCTACTCAGCAACATGTAGGAAGTGTACATAGGCAGCAAGTCATAGAGGATTTGGTTAGAGTAATTCCCTATTGTAATCGGTAGTAGTATTTACTGAGTGACATGTAATGCTCCTCTCTCACTTAACCAGTGCAATTCGTATGGCTTGGGATGTGCAACAATCGATAGCTTCAGTTTTGAAACAAGATCGGTCAATGCTGCATTAATGCAACTTCCACTATTCACAATGAGGGCACACATTTGTTCATTTACCTTGTAGGTGGTATGAAACAAATTCTTTCTCTGCTCTTCCTCTCGTAAGGGTTCCACACTCATAGTGCATTGAACAACCATAAATAACTGATGCAAGTCCTCGGGAAACACGTCCTCCTCAATCAGCTCTTTTTCGACACTTTCTTTCTCGGTAGGAACCTCCTCTTCGGGTTCCTCATCCGTACTTTCTACTTCTAGCTTCGGGATGTCTCCTTTAATGACCATTGGCTGTTGATTCGGGTACTGAGTAGCCATGTGTCCAAACCCCTGGCACTTGAAACACTTTATCTAACTGGTCTTTCTGCCAGACCCTTACCTCTTCTCATAAGTTTGGATCGGCACTTCATCATCTATTTGGCTCTTACATCAGCTTTCTTTCTTGGCTTGGTACTTGGTAGAGTTTGGTAACTTACCTATCTTGGTGGGCTAGTTGGCATCCTCACCAATACTCGGCTCCTTCTTTGCCTCTCTATTCATTAGGCAATCTTAATAACTTCATCCATTGTGTCAAATCGTTGGAGATCTACAATATCTTGAATGTCTCCTCTCAACCCAATAATAAATCTTAAGATTGTTCGAGTTGGTGGTTCCTCTACTTAATAACATATCATAAGCATTTGAAAGTCTTGAACATACTCATCAACTGTTCGACCTCCTTGTCTCAGCTCCTAAAGCCGAGTGAAAGTATCTTGAAGATATGTTCCTGACATGAATTTGTTTCTAAGCACTCTCTTCATTTCGGGCCGAGTGTTAATCTCTCGGTACCCCTTTCGTTTTCTCATAGCCTAAAAATTCTTCCATCATATGGCGATATACCGAAAGAATTCAACAGCAGCAGTTCTTACTTTCTCATAATCCTCATAGTAATAATAATCAAATACAAGCTCCAACTTCTCTTCCAATTCCAAATACTTATCAGCATTCCTAGATCTATTGAAACTCAGAATTTAAAGCTTTACATGATCCGATGCTCTAGGGACTCATATATGCTCTTCTTTAAAATACTTTTCTTCCTCTATATCAAGCCCTCTCAAGTCTATCCTTCGCCTTACTCATTTGCTAACTCCTCCACCTCGAACTGGTTGAGCTAAGTTCTGACCTCTAACAGGTTGAGTAGTTTGTGGAGTGTTTTGCACAACCTCATTAGATCAACAAGATAGCACATGAACAGCTTAGGTTAGATCTACCAAGAGGTTAGCTACTTCATTAAGCCTTTCATCGGCACTTTTGAGAGTTTCTTGAGATTGACGTCTATAGTGGATAACTCTATTATCATCACCAGTACCAACATTTATATTTGGGTCCGTCATTTTTCCTTATAGATTCAAAATTCAAATAAACACTTCAAAAAGTGAATAGCTAATAAAACAACAGTCAAATGAACACAGTAACTGGATCTATTTTACCTAGAAGTTAGGCAACTTGCCTAAAAGGGAAAAGATAAAAAGGATATTTCCTAAAGAAGTAATGTATACGATATAAAATGATAAAAATGAATATACAAAGAAAACAATCATTAGTGCTACAGATTCTACATATGATACTGTACATGTGACGATGCTGCATTGGCGAGGTTGTTAAGAGATGTGGACAAAAAGTACCAACAGATGGGCTTGTTTGAGTAGGGATGGCTTAGTTAGTCTGGACTCTCTCTCTTGGCTTCTTGGCAAGGACGATGTCGAGTGATTGATCAACTCGGCACTAGAGAGTAATCATCAACTTGGCATACTACAGAATAATGGGCGATCATACCAGCACAGCATTAAAGGTGACTTGACATGGAAGTACTCGGCCTCAGTAGGGGTTGGTTGGAATAGAAGGATTCGTCATGCCAACCCTTTTAGTCCTCGGGCTCGGCTACAGGTTAAAGGTCCAGTAACTTGATTCCCATCAACTGTCTTCGTCTCTCTAAAGTAGCCTGGTAATCTATCGCTGTGAGCTTCCTTAATCAATAGCTTATATGTGGAACAGTTCGGTATGTACAACCTTCAATCCTTGAATAGATAACTTTCCCTAAGATAATACCTCTTAACTGTAATTCCATCCCAGCACCATTCTATGATAAGGCCGAAATGTGGCTCGTGAGCGTATTGCTTAGTAATAAGTGAGAATCCTAATAGTTTTGTCTGTAAAGTGGTTAGCAAGGTTTATTACCATAACAGAGCATCGGCAACCACGTTTACGCTTCCCTTCTTGTGTTGGATGACGTATGAGAACCCTTCTATAATCTCCAACCATTTGGATTACCTCTTCGAAAGCTTATTTTGATTCCCTAAATGCTTCAAAGACTCATGGTTTGTATAAATAACAAACTTTTGTAGTAGTAACTAGTGTTGCCAAATAGTAAGGGCTTGGTAAAAAGAGTACAACTCTTTCTCGTACATAGAATAGTTCAGGGCAAGACCACCAAGCTTTTTGCTATGGTAGGTAACAGGTCATCGCTCCTGCATCAGGACAACGCTAATTCCTACTTTCGATGCATCGCATTCCAATTCGAAGGGCTAGTTAAAATTTGGTGGTGAAAGGACGAGGGTTGAGGTAAGCTTCTCCTTGATCTCCCTAAAGTTTTGCTCAGCTCAATCATTCCATTTGAATCCTTCAGTATTCTTTGTCAACTTGATCAAAGGGGTAGCTATGGTATTGAAGTTTTTGATGAATCGCTTATAGAAGGAAGCTAAGTTATGAAAGCTTCAAACCTCAGTAACATTCTTTAGTGTCGGCCACTCAAGAACAGTTCGGATATTCTCCTCATCTGCTCAGATTCCTTCCCCTGATACCATAAACACTAGGAAAATCACCTCATTTTGGCTGAACATACATTTCTTCACATTCCCATACAATTTCTCAGTTTGCAAAATGTCAAATACTTCACAAAGATGTTGAACATGATCATTTAGGTCGGCATTGTATCCTAATATGTTATCAAAGTACACGACCACACATCTTCCAATTAGAGGCTGAATTACATGGTTCATCAATCTCATGAATGTACTCGGTGCATTAGTAAGTCTAAATGGCATAACCAACCATTCGTGGAGTTTATGCCTAGTCTTGAAGGAAGTCCTTCATTCATTGCCCGGCCTTATGTGAATTTGGTGGCAGCCACTTTACAAATCTATTTTTGAAAATATCTTAGCGCCATGAAGCTCATCTAACATGTCATCGAGCCTCAGTATCGGATATCTGTACTTGATAGTAATTTGGTTGATTGCTTGGTTGTCGATGTACATGCATCATATTCTATCTTTCTTAGGGATGAGCAAAGCTGGTACAACATAAGGGCTCATGCTCTCCCTTACATATCCTCTCTCTATGAGCTCATCCATCTATCTTTTTAGCTTGGCAGCCTGCTTAAGGTTCATTCTATATGCAGGTCGGTTTGGTAAGGCAGCGCTTAGCTGTAGATCAATACAATGTTTAATGCCTCGGACTAGAGGTAGTCCTTTAGGCAGTTCTTCAGGAAACAAATTGAAAAACTCATTTAACAGGCTTTTGATCTCGTCTGGAACATTCTCCAAAGCTCTCACCTCCAACATCCTTCTGACCAATGGTGTCGAACCCTATTTCGGTTTCCTTAATTTAATCTATATCAAGCTCAACTTGCTTAATATATATTACTTAACATTAAATTAAGAAAATATTTTCTAAATAATTTTAAAAAATTGAAGTCGTCAACCAGTTTAACTAGTAAAAAATGAAATTGAGGTTTTCGGGTGAGAAAACCCTAATTTGGCTACTAGTTTATAGATATTCTAAAAAATTTTGATTTATAGAAAATTAAACTAGAAAAACCGGGTTCGGGAGCTCACTTATTAAGATTAAGTCACCATGTAAAAACTAAAGAAAAATTGATGGGCTTTCATTTTTATAATTTTCTAAAAATGCTAAAAATATCTAAAATATGTGAAAAACAGCTAAAGTGATTTTTAAATTATTTTTTATTACGAATTTCTAAGAAAAAAGAAAAAAAAAGTTTTTTTTTTTAATTTTTTTATCTGGTTACCCTAAAGGTATTTACATACCTGTTAGTTGGAATCAAATCAGCTGTAGTTCTCTTTTCATAAAACATTTAGTTGGTAGATTCATTTTATTTCAAAAATTGAGCTAACTTTACGTTTTTTTAACAATTTGTTATTTAAAAAAAATTTAAGAAATCTAATTTTTTTGAATTTAAAGAGAACCTAACTAATTAAAACTTTTTTGAAAAACTTGATTGAGATTTTTTATTTTTAAAATCACTACGTGTTAAAATACATCTTTTTTTAAATCCTAACTATAAGATATGTTGAAGATACGATCTAAATATGTATCTCGATACGTATCTATGTATCTTAATCGTAAGATAGTTATCTTAATACGTATTTTTTCTAAATCATAACTGTAAGATATGGATAGAAAAGATATGCGACTTTTAAAAATGCAATTTTTCAATTAACTAAATTTACTAAAAAACTCAAATTATCTAAAAAATATCCAACAATGTAACAATAAGAATAATAAACTTGCATTAAAAGAAAATAAATTAGTAAAGATAATTAAGTTAACCAAATAAAATAAAATAAAATAAACTAATTTTTACTTAAATGAATCAAGTCGCAGGTGATTGTTAAGTGGAATTTGGAATTGAGTTGGATTCGGCTTTGGATTTGGATTTCGGAATTAGACATTAGCTTCAGATTGACTTCGGACGTTGGACTATGGATCAACTTCAGATTTGGATATCGGAATTAACTTCGGACTTTGGATTTTGTAGACATCAGGCTATTGAATTTGGAATTGGGACTGAGGCACGAAGGATTGCAATTTGGACAAGGGGATTTGTTTCGTTGATGGCATGATGATGGCTGCCTTTAGATTGGGATTGAATCAGGGAATCGGCTCAGCGTCAGTGGGGGAGTGTTCTCCGTGTGGATGAATTTGGATGTCATTTGTTGTCGTCGCTGGAAATTTGGATTTTGAATTGGAGCATCAGGGAATTAGCTTCGAAATTGTTCGGATTTGTGGACGTTAGGCAATCGAATTTCGTTGGCGTTTGAACTTATGGAAATCGAAATTAGACTTGCTCGAGATTAGATATTCAATGGATTTGCGAAAATTTGGAAAGTTAGAATAGAAAAAAACCCTCTGCAACTTTACCATTAAATCTTTATTTATAAACCAAAAACTAAATTTTTTTGCATCTTTTAATTATGAATTTGATTTTTAACAAATGAAAGATACGATGAAGATTTACCTTAACTTCTAAAAACCCTAATTAGGCTTACCGACCCAATCTAATCCAATAAATTATAAATTTAATATAACTTAATATAATTTAGATAAAAAAAATCCATTTTATATTAGACTGAATCAAAATTATTTTAATAAAGCCCAATTCTTAAATGATTTAATGATTTATTAAATTGATCACATACCGTTTTGATTTTAAACGATTCGATGTGACTCAATATGATATGATTCGACTCAATATAACTCGATACGATTCATCTTGACTCGATACGATACGACTCATCTTGATTCGTTAAGACGCGACTCTACTCAATTTGTTTTTTCATTTTTTCTTTTAATTTTCGTTTTTTTATTTTTTTTATTTTCTTTATTTTTGTTATTTTCTTTTCTTTTATTTATTTATTAACCTGACTTAACTAATGAAAAATAATAAAAATAGCAAAAATGAGGTTTCCACAAATGGCAAAATAGGTTCTTAAGCCTCTTTAGCAGCTCGAAGCTCTGTTCAGCTCATCACCAAGACCTTTTTCTTACTAGCTCGGGTGAGCTGGTAATGGGTTTCATTTAATTGGGATGGGGTCATGGGTTGTAATACAATCTTCCTTTCATCTTTAATAAAGGCATATGTGTTCTTATACTCATCGTGAGTAACACATCGGTCAAATAACCAAGATTATCCAAGTAGTAGATGTGAAGCTCCCATAAGGATGACATCGCATACTACATTGTCCTTGTATACATTCCCAACATTAAATGGTACGATCACTTGTTCAGTCACATGTAAAGTATCTTTATCGTGAAGCCAGTGCAATTTGTAATGTCGGGGGTACCTTGAGGTTGGCAGTCTCAACCTTTGCATAAAGGACTGTACAATGACATTAGTACAACTTCCCCTATTCATTATGATTATGCATAATTTACCTTTGATGGTACACTTGGTATGGAACAGATTCTCCCTTTGGTCTTCTTCAGAGTTTGGTAAGGAACTTAGTACTTGTCTCAAGACTAGCGTCATCACCTCTCCCTAGTCAGCATAGATACGGGTCTCCTCTTCTTCTTCAGCTTTAGGTTTTCCAACATCCTCTTCTTTCTCAGGCTCACTCTCATCAGTGTTGTCCACTACATCTCCTCAAAGTACTATGACATGTTGGTTCGGACACTTAGCAGCCAGGTGTTCGAAGCCTAAACATTTAAAACATTTCACCTCGTTAGTCTTCTGTTCGAAGGTTTGCCCTTTCTCATATGTCCTTTGGGTTAGCTTAACCTTGGCTCAGCTCAATTGACCAGATCGACCCTACTAGCTTGCTTGGTTATCATCAGATTGGTCGTTCCTATCCTTAGCCTTCTATGGCCTCCTTGGTTTGGCTTGATCATGGTGGCGCGGTACTGAGGTTCATAAGAATGTCGGCCTAGGTCGACTCAAAACACTTCTCCTTTGCCTTTCGACCCTCTGCACTATCTTGATGGCCTTTTCCAAGGTATAAAACCTTTATACTTCCACGATATTATGAATCTCATACTTAAGCCCATAAATAAACCTCGATATTGTACGGGCCTCTAATTATTCGATGTTAACTCTAATCATAAGCATCTGGAACTCTCTTACATAGTCATCAACAGATCGACTTTCTTAGCAAAGCTCCTATAACTTTGAAAACGTATCTTGCAAGTAAGTCTCAAGTATAAATCTTTCTCTTAACAACCTTTTCATCTCATCCTGGTTCTAACACCTCGTCTTCCATCCTATGCTCTGATTACATTCAGATTCTTCCATCACATGGTAACATACCTAATAAAATCCAGCGTAACATGTCAAACTTTGACAACATCTATATATCCATAATATTCAAACACCTTTTCTACATTCTCTTCCCACTCTAAGTATTCGTCTATATCTCTACTTCTACTAAAGGGCAAAATTTGAACCTTGACATTGTCTAGCCCTCAAAGAGCTCAGTTTCTTCATCCCTATGCTAGGTAATAGTTAGCTTCTTCTTCTTCCTCCCTAAACTCTTCAACATCTAACTCCTCATTGCTTTCCTGAATCTCCTCTAACTCTAGCCTTCGTTTAGTGACTCGGTCTGTTCCTCCTCTAGCTCGTTGTGGTTAAATTGGGCAATTAGTTTGGTTACCTTGGCCATGGTGTCTTTCAAGGGCATTTTCCTGTAGGTTTTGGTGCTGTACACCTTAGGGTTGTTGTCTGTTAACTTGCATTGCTATGATTAGACTCTTAACAAGGTTTATGAGTCTATTAAGTTTATCATCAACTGACCCTAAGGTATTACTATCATTATGACCATAACCAAGTTGAGCACTGTTACTCTAGTCACCAATAACACCCTGAACACTTGAATCTGATATGGTACAGTACCTTTCGACGAATTAACAACTCGCTAACAACTTTAATACTTGATTTCACTTGAACAGAACATAAACAAGCTAGCTTTGTTTTCATAATGAAAAATAGAGTAAGAATAGAGTAATAGTGAAACTAAACTTAACATTCAAACACATTGCAGTAGCTACGGATGGGAACACAATAGTCACTAATAGCAAAGCGAACTAAAATTGATGTGTTTACATACTCTCTTGTGGAACCATTTTCTGATACTAGCGAAGCTGATGTGTCTCTGAGGTAGAATATACAAAGAAGCACCACGACGAAGTGGAAAAAAAAAAAACAGGGAAAAAGTTAGTAAAGTCTGGGCAACTATCAAATGGTTATCACATATCACTTGATCCTACTCAGCCTATAATTCGTCAAATATAACCATCGGTCTAAATTGAAGGGTCACTCACCACTACTTCTTGCTAAAGGGAATATATAAGAGTTGAATGATAATGAGAACAATACGATTGTTTAATGTAAA
Organism: Lumnitzera littorea; assembly: GCA_024138015.1. Taxonomy (NCBI): domain Eukaryota; kingdom Viridiplantae; phylum Streptophyta; class Magnoliopsida; order Myrtales; family Combretaceae; genus Lumnitzera; species Lumnitzera littorea. The sequence continues at coordinate 88,889,382 of JAMXBB010000008.1, read as the reverse complement.
TAATTCTATATTGATTAGTTGATTGTCTGCGTACAAGAAAGTGGAGGTTTATATACCCATTCACCAGGGGTTACTTTACATGTATGAAAAGACCAAAAGGTATTCTACAATTAGGTTACATGAAACATACTAAAAGGGGTAAAAGAGACAAAGAATATTCAGTACGAAAAAGAAAGAATCATTCTAGAATACTGTGTTCAGGGGACACGTATCACTTGGTGGCTGGTCATTAGAAATATGATACAAGGTAGGCATACTGGAAAAGCGTTGCAGTCAAGGGCTGACCTGATCAGGGTTGGGTTAGGAGCTAATCAATCCGGAAAGAAGTAAGCTAAATTGGAGTCAGACGCCTATAGTTGGTTAGGGAGCTCGGATTGGCTAGTCCTAGGCTGTCTTCTGAAATAAAGCTTCATTGTAAGACAGGGGCAGGTCTGACACATGTGAGGGTTTGACAGATGGGTTGGTAGGAGATCGGTTCAAAATAGGGATCCCCATCTCAGCTTAGGTTTCAAGCTCATATTCTCCATGCAAGTCCTTAGAGTCCTCTAACTCAGCTACAAGTAATTAGTCTAGGGGGCTGATTCCTATCATTATATGATGTAAGTCTTCAATGGATCCTAATGTCTTAAAATAGGCGTTGTGCCTTCTTAACTATAGACAGAGGATTGGGGGTGCAGTTGTTAAAGAAGGCCTTGCACTGTTCTTTCCAAATGACCCATGTGACTTCCATCGCTTAGCTAGCCAAGTAAGATTCACTCGTTATAGCTCTTGTCTAAGATTGCATATCAATCTACCACTTACTAAGTTTAGTAACAGCTGTTTTGTCCATTCCTATATTCAAGGCTCTGGATTAAATGCAGTTAACCTAATCATAGCAAAGGATGACATGTTATAAAGGTTTCCTCTTGGTCACAAAAAGGACACAACGGGTGGAGTACAACCTTATTGCTAAAAACGTTAGCAAATGTTGGAAGAGAACCAGAACAAGCCTTCTAGAAAAAGTGCACAATCCTAGGTAAGGTAGGAGTACTCCATAGTTTTTCCCATACAATTTTAGGTACCACATATGATGATGAAGCTCTGTTATTAGTCGTTTGTGTTTGTTAACTTTGCAAGAAATAGTATGCTGATGTAATTGCAAATCTCTACTACACGTGAAAGGCCAGATTAGTATGTCATTAACATTTTCTCGTAGAGCAAGTAATCTTCTAATTACTATCATCTCATCATGAAACAGTAGGTGCTATATAGTAGTCAATCTCCATCCACCCTCATCTACACATACTAAGTCAAAGACTCTAAGGTTTGGATTGATGTTGTGTTCTCTAGAGATGTTATAATCCTCCAAATCCTGAATCTAACAATCTCTACCCACAAACACACTCCTATCATCATCTATCTGCCACATTGCTCCTTTGAAACCACATCTTGACACTCCAATAAGCTACTCTACACCCAAGATGCGTAACTTCCTTTTCCAACAAATCAAAACTCATAATTAGGAAAGTATCTTGCCTTCAAAACCTTTGCTCATAATGCATCCGGCTAGTGATGTAGCTTCTATGCTAATTTTCCCAAAAGACTTAGGTTAAATAGATACATGTCATGAAAGCCCATGCCACCTATCTCCTTTGGTTTAGTTAGTATCCCAGGCAAACTAATGCAGTTTATTACAACCATTTTGATTACCCTACCTAAATTTAGCTATGATAGAGTTTACAGATGTACACCAATTTCTATGGAACTTAAAAATCCCTATATAATAGGTCAGGACAGCTCATGCGACAGATTTAACTAGGATCACTCTAGTTGCTTCATTTAACAAACAATGTTTCTACCCCATCAATTTCTTTAGAATTTTTTCTTTAACAAATCTTAAAGCCTCCCCCTTTGAATGCCTCCATAATGTAGGCAAGCCCAAATACTTAGCTAAGTTATTTGTATTTTGTATATTCAAAATTCTACCCAATACATATTTCTTTGAGTTAGGAGTATTTGAGTTATAAAACATAGCTGACTTCAAAAAATTAACTCTTTGATCCATTGTGTTGCAATAAACATCTAAAAGATAGTGTAAATTCATCATGTTAATCTCCTTTGCCTTTCCAAAAAATAGAGAATCATTTGCAAAAAGTTGATGTGTTAGCATAGGTTAAGAATTACTAACTTTGATTCCTTTTAATACTCCTGTTGCCACTGCTTTAGAAAGCCTTGTTGATAGCACATCTACCACTATAATAAATAAATAGGGTGACAACCCCTAGAAGGATATGCATCCTGGACCTATTTACTATTTACGACTACATTGAAAGTCACGATGGTAATACACTCCATCACCCAATAACTCAACCTTATCATATGCCTTGCTCATATCTAACTTAACTGCATATATACATTTTTTCCTTCTTCTTTTGTTTTTAAGGTAATGAAACACTTCATGTGCTATTACAATGTTGTCCTGAATTAGGTGCCCTAATACAAAGGTGCTTTGATTCTCAGTAATAATATCATTTAATAGATGCTTAAACTTATTCACTAAAACTTTTGAGATGATTTTGTAAAGATTGCTATAGAGGCTAATGGGATAGAATTGAGTGATACTTTTAAGATTAGCAACCTTAAGAATTAGAACTAGATCAATAGATTTAAGAGAGCAAGGGAGTGTACCTGTTTGGAATAACCTCTGAACTACTTGGGTCATCGATTGTCCTAGTGTACTCTAATAAGACTGATAAAAAAATCCTTAGAAAGCCTTTTAGACCTGAAGCTTTAAGGTTACCAAGTTGAAAAATAGTTGCTTTAATCTCCTCCACCATAATAGGTGCATATAATATCCTGTTATCTTTTACTGGGACGATAGAGTCAACCTAATCTAAGCATGGTCCAAAATTTCTCCTATTTTCTGATTTGAAAACATTCTGAAAATGCTATATAAACATTCTATGCACTTCCACGTTCGAGTTTGCTACCCTACCTTCATCGTCTTAGAGGTAGTAAATTTTATTTCTCTATTATCTAGCGATTGTTGTTTGGTGAAAAAAAGGAGTGTTTTTATCACCGTAGAGTAACCAATTTAAATGATTGAAAATAAAAAAAAAAAAATCATTATGATTTGTTTGTTCCTGAAACATTTTTATCCACTAAAGGGCGTAAAGAATTAAGAATTCTAATTTGTTGCAATTCACGGACTTGAAATGTTAATTGCAATAACGTCAAAACAAAAAAAAAGGGGGTAAAATCTTATATAAAAGTAAAAGTTTTCATACTTCTTCTCACCCCTACAAATCATTTAACATAACTTGGATTCTTTCTTCCTCCTTTAGATTGTAAACATTTTCATTAGCCTACAATTTTTCCAAATCTTAGTTTAGTTTATAACTTCTTTTCCTACTACTAGGAAAAGCAGTTTTACCCCATTGAAGGAGTTGCTTACTGCATGCTTGCAATCTACTCATAACATCATAGAAATCATAGTGCTGTTGACCATTTTAAATGTGGACCAAGACCAAAAACAGATAAGGTCGGTTGTTGGGATGAGTCTAAGCTTGCAAAAAGCTTGAAGGATGAGATGGAAGTCTTGTGAAAGAACAGGAAAAGGTAAGATAAGCAAACCTACAAACAACTCCGAGGATATGATGCACCAAAGAACTCCTGAGAACTTATGGCACAACTCAATATGATGCACGAGATGGTCCAATGAGGTTACTTGCCACTTAACTTTGCTTAAGGGTTAGGATAAGAGTGAAAGAAGTAAATAAGCTAACGAGAGCAATGTTCACAAAAGGGTATATTCAGTATATTGATTATAAGGTGATAAATTGATTATGCAGTTACATGTACAGCAGGTATTTATACTTGAGAAAATAAGGCAACCTGCTTAAAACAGAAAAGACTAAAAGGATAACATTTAAAAGAAGTAATGTACACAGAGTAATAAAGGGTACAAATGATAATTTAAGTAAATTAATAATTGGCATTGTAGATTCCTTCACATAGGTATGAGATATGTAGCAATAGCATATTGGGGATGCTTCTAGTAAAAATAAACAAAATAGTACTGTCATGATGGAGGGCCGAGCAAAGGTATCAATAGACTTGGTCTCGTTTGAGGAGTGGCTACGTATATGTACTAGAGTTCTCGACTTCTCGATATGGACGTTATCAATCTAGAGGTCGGCTCGGTTAGAGTTAAGCAAGTGTATATGAGGGGTAGGGTAGTCAGTAGAGCATTCAACTAGTTAGTACACAACTATCGAGAGATTTATGGTTACTTAACTCAAAATAAGAAGTTGGTTGGCTATAAGGATCAGCTTGACCTTAGCAGGAGTGGGTTGGAATAGGAGGATTTGCTTCGTTTGTCCTTTTAGGCCTTGGGCTTGGTTGCGGGTTAGAGGTCTAGTAGCCTAATTCCTATCATTCCCTTTCGATTGATTTGGATTTGGGATCAAATCCAGTTGGTCTTCGTTTAATGCTTCTTTAAGGTGATAAGGACTGAGGTTAACAAAGTTAAAAGCATCTAAAACCCTATAATCTTTGGGTAGTTCCATTCTGTACACATTATCATTGATCTTTTGGAAGATTTTGAAGGTACCTTTAGCTTTGGTAGACAACTTGTTCTTTCTCTTGCTCGGGAACCTCTCCTTACTCAAGTGCAGCCATACGAAGTAATACGAATTAGTCAATAACAATCCTCAGGCTGAGACCGACCTGTCAAAAGTCGAAGCTGGCCTATTAGAAGCTAAACCCGTCTTGCCTTAACCCAAGCCTGACCTACCCTTGCTGAGGCTAGATTGATACCCGAAGGCTGAAAGGAGGAAGAAAAACCATTTAGCATCAGGTATGTTGTCTACTAAGAAGACAAGAGACCAAACAACAGAAGCCTCAAGGCCAAAGAACAGCTTAACATAGTTCGGGAAAGCTAATGCCAAGCAATCCATGAGTGTAACAACTGTGGGCTGACCTCACTGGGAGCTCAACCAAGCACAATTAGACTTCCAAACATCCTACCCCAGCTTAAACATCCAATTGCTAACTGGCCCTTACTTGAGTCCAATCCCATAGATAGCTCGATGACTATATGCCGACCATTTCTATTAAACATACAGTTTTGTATACTTTGTAAATATTTTCCTTATTTCAATTGTGGACCATTATTTAGGGTTTAAGGCCTCATATATTATTTACAGTTTTACTACTAGGGTTTTAGGATTTGCTAAAAATAGCAACTTTTGTAATTAATTAGAAGAATTCAATTTGGAAGAAGATATATATAGAGAGTGAACATTCCTTTTCGAGTAAGGATATTCTCAAGCTTCTCGAGCTTACATTTTGGATTATCGAGTGTACTTTACTCTTTAATCATTCCTTATGTTCTTATTAATCTTGACCTTAAGATTGTAGCAAACCCTTTATTTGAGCAAGTTAGTGAGTCACATCTAACCTTTCATTTGAAACTCGAGTGACATTTAGTATTTGTGAGTTGTATTGGACCCTATTTTGAGCTCAATCCCTGATTGTGTTTGTATCTTGGTGTATGATATTCATACATATTCACAGTTAAAACCCCATTCCACTTCTTACTCCTCATCCCTACTCGAATGTCGAATACCCATTCATGGTTCGTTGTCCATTGCATACGTTTTGAGACATATCATCTTAGTATCGGAGCTTTGGGGAGACATACGCATTAGTGTTCTTCGAAGTCTGATTTGTGGTTTTACCATTTCTGTTAATCATCGTTCTGTAGTGTAGTACGTTGTTCACGTTCTTACTAGTCATGGTATTGCACTGTTTGTATTGGGTTGTAAAGTCAAGTAACAGTAATTTCAGTAGTTTTCTCTAATTGTAGAAGTGTTTATCAACTGTAGGTAGCTACAAAAATCGAGTAGTAGTAATTTCTGAGTTACTGTTAGTTGTATTTTATTGTAGTAGTACTTGTGGAATTGTTTTAGTGGTGGTTCTAAGTTGAGTATAGTTGAGTGCATTGCATGTTTGTTAAAATTTATCAATAGAACTTATTGTATGAACGAGAATGTTGGAAGATAGTGTCAATAATAGTGGAGATGGTCTTTGCGGAAGCTTGAGGAGATGTGTTGATAACTTGGAATATCATATTCAGAATCTCATTGATTCTATCTAGGAACTTACTAGTTTAGTTAGAGGCTGTAGACGTATTGGTCGAGGAGAAAGAAGGGAATAAGTATCCACCAGTAGAAGTGGCTCTAATGAGCTTGATAATAATGAATGATAACTAAGAAGAGCTACCGAGCCAAGGAGAAGAGAAAATTGACCTAAACTAAGGAGAAGCAATGATAGGAGTGTTGACTTTGAAGTGAACCAAGGAGCCCAAAGAAGAGAGCCAAGGTTGAGAAGAGATGTGACCGAGTAGAGCTCCAATAGAAGTGGTGGATCCGAAGTGAACAAACCAGCTTGGAAAGCAAGGGATGAACCCTGAACACGTAGCAAATGACTTGACAATATTAAGCTTAAGCTGCTAACCTTTAGTGAAAGTAGCTGACTTGAAGAGTTTCTTGACTAGATTCCCTAAGTAGAAAAGTTATTCAAATACTATGAGTGTAATGATAGAACCAAGGTCAAGCTAGCTTCATTATCTTTTATTGAGTATGCCAATCTTTGGTAGGATAAATTGATTGCCAAGTGCGATGCCGAAGGAGAAGAGTTGATCAAAACTTAGAGGCTTATGAAGTGGTTAATGAACTAGTGCTTTGTGCCGACCTAGTTTAAGCAAGAGATGCTCCATACTTTCTAACAACTAAGACAAGGTGGAAACACTATTGAAGAATATTTACAAGAGTTTAAGACCTTGATCACTAGATGTAAGATTGCTGAGCCATAGGATTGCACCATTACTAGGTTCCTAAGTAAACTCTAAGATGACATTGCCAACGTAGTTAAACTACAGCCATTCAACTCATTGGATGAGATGATCAATTTAGTACGAAGAGTAGAGAGACAGAGGAGGAGAAGGCATCAGAGGCTGACCATTCGACTTCAACAAGGCAGTCTTGACCTTGAGAGGTATGAAGAGAAGAAAAGGCCCAAGAAGAGGATGGAGAAAGTAGAGTTTAGCCAAGTTGAGACTAAGAAAGTAAAGAAGGAGGAAATACCTAGCGCCAAGGCTTGAGAAAATAAGTCCTTCAAGTGTTTGGGTTACGGACATATTTCCTCCAAATGTCTGAATAAGAGGGTCATGATCTTGAAAGGTGATGGACCTAATGCTCAAGTAGAGAGTCAGAGTAACATGGGCTCGAAAGGTGAGTTGGAAGATGAGAATGTCTATGCCGACTTAGATAGACTCTTATCTATGACAAGCTGACAAGTCGACCTAAAAGAAGACTCAAGTCAAAGGGAGAACTTATTCCGGATTCAATATTTGGTGAATAGGAAGACCTGTTCCCTGGTTGTTGATGGAGGAAGCTACACTAACATCGTTTCTGCTGAGTTAGCGGAGAAGATGAGATTTTCAACTTACTCGCATTCCCGACCTTATGGACTAAAGTGGTTTAACAATAAGGGTATGGTCTATGTACATAAAAAAGCTTGGATAGCATTTAAGGTGAAACATTATGAGGATGAGATTGACTTCGACATAGTGCCGACGAATGTAGCAAATTTACTTCTTGGATGACCTTAAGAGTACGACCGGAGAGTAATCTATGACGGCTTCTTCAACACCTACATGGTTTGGAAGGATGGGAAGAGCTACTGGTTGACCCCCATGAGTATTGAAGAGATCTAGAATAACTTGATGCCTATTGTAAAGAGAAAGGGGAAGAGGAGCCTGTTCAACATCTAGCCCCATGCTTATAGTCTAAAGTTGAGGACGACTTCTTTTCAACCTTGTGGTGATGATAGGAATCAATCCACAACAATCTTCAGGCTGAAACCGATCTATCAGAAGTCGAAGCTGACTTACCAAAAGTTGAAGCCGACTTGTCCTAACCTGAGGTTGACCTACCTTTGTCGAGGTTAGACCGATACTCAAAGGTTAAAGGGAGGAAGAGAAACCATTCAGCATCAGGTCTGTCATCTGTCGAGAAGACAAGAGACCAAACAGCCAAGACCTTAAAACCAAAGAATAGCTCGGTATAGCACAAGAATGCTAGTGCTTAGCAATCGAAAAGTGTAATAGCTATAGGCTGACCTCACTGAGAGCTCGACCAAGCACAATAAGACTTCCAAACATGCTATCCTAACTTAGACATCCAATTGCCAATCGGCCGCTCCTCGAGTCCAAGTCCAATCCTATAGACAGCTTAGATGACTTTATGCCAACTATTTCTGTTAAACGTACAATTCACATAGTTTTGTATACTTTGTAAATATTTTCCTTATTTCAATTGTGGGCCATTCTTTAGGGTTTAAGGCGTTGTATATTATTTATGGTTTTTCCATTAAGGTTTTAGGATTTGCTAAAAATAGCAACTTTTGTAATTAATTGGGAGAATTCAATTTGTAAGAAGATACATACGGAGAGTGAAGATTCCTTTTTTAGTAAGGATATTCTTAAGCTTTTTAAGCTTACATTTCAGATTATTGAGTGTACTTTACTCTTTAATCTTTCCTTGTATTCTTATCAATTTTGACCTTAAGATTATGGTGAACCTTTCATTTGAGCGAGTTAGTGAGTTACATCTAACATTTCATTTGAAACTCGGGTGACATTTAGTGGTCATGAGTTGTAAGTCATATCGAACCCTATTTCGAGCTTAATCCCTGATTGTGTTTGTGTCTTAGTACATAATATCCATACATATTCATGGTTAAAACCCCATTCCACTTCTTATTCCTCATCTCCACTCGAACGTCGAATACCCATTCGTGGTTTGTTGTCCGTTGCATATGCTCTAAGCCATATCACTAGGTCTCCAAGCTAAAACTGTATCGACTTCCTTCCCTTAACCTTTTCTCACATTTTCTTGATAACTTAGTTGATTTGCTAAGTAAACTTGTCATAAATGTGTTGTAGGGATTGTGCTTGAGCTCTCGCGTTAAGGTCTTCTTGCTCGGAAATGGGTACAGGGGTAATCACCTCTAATTAAAGCTACTGAGTTTTAAAATTTATAAATCTAAAATCTATCCTTAACTTGGTTTAATAGGCAAGTGTACTTATCGTTTTATAATACAGATGAGAATAGGGTCGTCTCTACTATGAATGGATACAAGCATTAGTACTAGTTAATTTTCCTATAATTTAGCAACCAAAATTATCAAGTGATTAATGACTAAAACTTTAAATTATTAGCTAAACTATACTAATCCACCAACAACTTTTGTCTAACATAATGACATATAGAAATGATTAACAATACAACACTTAACATGTAGACCTACTTCATCACTTAGTATGATACTACCAATACACTTTTGTCCTAATATTCGTTATCTGCAGGGAATTACTAGCTTATAAGAATTCTTCTAAAAAATACTTACTTCTAATCCTAATTGTATCTACTAGATTCTATTCTGAATTAACAGTAAACTTCACCACTTAGTATGATACTACCAATACACTTTTGTCCTAATATTCGTTATTTGTAGGGAATTACTAGCTTCTAAGCATTCTTCTCAAAAATACTTACTTTTAATCCTAATTATATCTATTAGAATCTCTTATGAATTAACAATCATCTAGGATTACATTAACCTCATAATCATTTATTGATTCGCTTAAGGATACAACAACTTTCCTAATAATATCTCTATTATTAGGAGTAAGTTGTTCCAATGAATTTGATCTATTTAATAGAATTGTCTCTCAACATACTTTATTGAAATCCATCCTAAGTCAATATTGTGCACTACACCGTACTTAAATTCATTAAGTTTAATTTATCAAAAGTAACAAATATCAGGAAATTACTATTCCATGTACTTAATCATACTAAGTTGATGTAACAAGTCCTAAATTATTGCTCATACATAATAAAATAGTAACATAAATTAATAAAACTTATAATTAATATGAAATAAAACATGGAATTGGTAGAAGAGTAAAGACCCCTTTTGATTTCACTATAAAAATCTCACAAATATATGAACAATGAAGTCCCATCGGCTCTCTCAAGTAATTTTAGGAAGAATACATGATATAACACTAGCGATTATATAGAAAATGGAAAACACAATGGGTAAAAAGATGAATAGAAGTGTTGTGGTTTAGAATTAGAGCAACAGATCTTCGGTTTCTAAAACAAAGAATTTGATGTTCTCTCTTTTAATGATGTTTTATGATCTTTGATGATGTGATATGATATACGATGTATGATGTATTTTGTTTGAAAATTGTGGTGTGTTTATATTCTTCTTGTTAAAAGGTTTAAAATACACCATTTCAAGACACCCCCTAACGTTTAAACTTGTTAAACGCACAGGTTTGTGTGAAAAAATTAAAGAAGAACAGTCATGTTTACTCCTATCATGTCCGTGATTTGGAGAGTGATAGTCTTGAAAAATAACAATCTCCACTTATTACGACCGTAATCATGGACATGATCTCTTTGTCGCAAACATTCCATCTCATTACACCTATGTTTGAAGGAGTGATCACCCTTTTGATGTGATATCATGATAGTGATGAATAGGTAGATTTCAACTCCATCCTTGATTACTCCCTTGATTGCACTCGTGATGGAGGGAGTGACGACTACTAATCTCTTAAATCTTCTTTTATCACGCTCGTGATGAGTATTAGTTCATTTTCCTTTAGCATTATTCCTTCATTACGATCATGATTGCTTTAAATCTCCTTATTCTTGTCGAATTTCATTTTCTTTGCTTTTGAATTATCTAAAATTGATATGTTACACAATTACATATCAAGAACTTGAAAAATAAACATAATTATGATCAATTTTTACCTAAATATGCCAAAAAAGTATGGAGCAATTTATGCTTATCAAACTTCCCTACAGTTAAGTTTTGCTTGTCCTCAAGCAAACACATAAAAACAATTAATGAAACTCAGCAACTTTTCGATTATATATTCAACAAAGCATTCATAGTAGCTTAACTTTGTGCCTACCACATTGTATTCTTATAATACTATCAATATTCTAAGACTAATTCAAGTAAAAAAAACTTCGTCTTTACTATTTAATAAAAGTTCCAAAGGTACAAAGTCAATACAAAATTAAATAGAACAAAAGATAATTGGTTATACATCTTCCACTTCCATAAGTGTATCAAAACCCTTTAATTACTTTTGAAGCACACTAATCTAGAAGAAAAGTACATTGCATCCATTTTTCTCCTTTATTTCTATTTCATTTATTAAACCAATTCAAGGACAACTTAAACATTACATTTTCATTTTTTTTTTGGAGTAAAAACCCAAAGATGAGCAACTAGGTCAAACTTTGCTCTTTTGAGAAACTAAAGCCTGCCCTTACTAACTTAATTATAAGGATAAAAATTAACAACGGAGTCAAACTTTACTCTTTTGAGATACCAACATTTGCCTTTACTAATTTAATCCTTATATATCTTTACTATAAAGTTATAAAGACAAAAATTAGCAGTGATGTCGGACTTCACTTTTTTTAGAGACCAAAGCCTCCCCTTACTGATGTAGTCCTTAAACACTTCAATTTACTTTATTTTAAAGAGATTCTCAAGAAGCATCAACAAGTGAATTATTTCATTTGCCCTTTCCATTTACGATTAAATGAGCTCTAAAAGTAATTAAAGAGTAAATATACTACTCAATAAGTTTAGAAATATAACCATTTAATTTTGAACTATAAACTCTGATTCACTTTTAACCTCTAAATTCATTCATTAAATGGTAAGTAATTGTGCTTCACTTAGATTTGATCTTACAATTTTGATCAAGTATACTAAATCCATAAGATGTGAGTAAGGCACAAAATTAATGCTCCAAATTGACTACTATTTTGTCAAATCCACAATCTGTTAAGTCAATTGACAACTTGAAATAAAAAACTTAAGTGGAAAACTTTTAATAAGAGGGGTTAATCCTTCCCAACACTTAGAGAGAGACATTGTCCTCGATGTTTGAGGAAGGAGAACACAAAACATGTATAGAAAAAGAAAAAGAAAACAAAATGAAAGACAGTAACAATGAGAATGGGAGTCTCCTATTTGAAGTTTGATCAATGTGTTAGGCCATACATCATTAGAATGGACATCAATCATCATGACAATTGGAATATAAAACAAACCTGACCATTTAACATACTAAAACAAACCATAACAACACTCGATGTGAGAGTCTTTAGCAAAATACATCGATAAAGTTAAGCTCTCAATAAAGTCGAAAAACAAACAAAATAAAACAAAAGAAAGAAAACAAATCAATCATCATTGGCTTCAATTTCATCATTAGAGCCATCCTCTTCATCCTTAGATAACTCTCCTTTATTGTCATTCCTAGCCTTTTGCCTTCTGGGTTCCTTGGGTCTCTTTCGCATCATCACTGTCCTCATCTTTTGACCTATCCTCCTCATCATCTAAATCTTCTTCTTCTAACCCTTCACCTTCTTCTTGTTAAACACTTACTAATGAGGGAACTGGAGGCTGACTAAGACTTACATCCTCTTGAGTTTGAGGACGAGAAAAGCAAGAGGGAATGTCCGCGCTCACTGTTGTGGCAATAATCTTTAGGAATTCAACAAGCCCCTTTTGAGTTTCTTTGATCTCAACCACTTCAATTTCCAAACACTTCAAAGTTCCGACCGAGAAACTTGATGTGGCTGCATGAAGTCTGGAGCACCAGGGTCTCTAGTGTCTAAGTTGAGGTTAGAGACTTTTGCAATACCTTATTGGCTGAAAGGGTTCTAAGGAGTAGTTTAGGGTCAGCAAATTTAAATCACTTTGAGCACAAAAAATTCCTCTTTTTTTTTTTTTTTTAACATAACAAAACAATAAAAACACAAGCTAGTTACATTGGAATTTTAAATTTCCTAATGATGTTATTTCCTAGCAACAGTACCAAAAACTTATTCACCTCTAATTAGAGCTACCGAGTTTTCAAATTTATAAACCTATAATCTATCATTAACTCGGTTCAACAAGTAAATGTGCCTATTGTTTTATAGTATGGATGAGTATAGGGTTGTCTTCACTAGGAACGGATACAAGCATTAGTACTGGTTAATTTTCCTATAATCTAGCAACCAAAAGCATCAAGTGATTAATGACTAAAACTTTAAATTATTAGCTAAACTATACTAATCCACTAACAACTTTTATCCAACATAATGACATATAGAAAAGATTAACAATATAACAATTAACATGCAAACTTGTTTCACCACCTGGTATGATACTACCAATACACTTTTGTCCTAATATTTGTTATCTACAAGGAATTACTAACAATTAATGACATGGAGATGTTCATAGTGGCTAACAAGGTCGATACTGTACATAAGGATGTTATTAAAGTATACTACGACATACTTCCTGATCAGATTCCTCCATACATGGTTCATTAGTTACATAAAAATGCTTAGGACATTTGATAAGCCAAAGGGCATTACTATCTATTCGTAGAGTCCATGTCGAGTTTTAAATGCTATTTTCTACTTGTCTCCTTATCTCATTCTAATTTGGTGGTACCTTAACTTCAAATCTATCTTGCCAAATATTCTTGCACCACTTAGTTCATCTAACATATTGTCCAGCCTTGGGATGGGGTATTTGTAGTTGATTGTAATCTTAATGACAGCTCTACTAGCCACATACATACACTAAGTTCCATTCTTTTTTTGTCACTAAGAGTGTAGTACAACACAAGGGTTAAGATTTCCCCTTCCATAACCCTTTTCTAGAAGTTCATTGACTTGTCACTGGAGCTTAAAAGCCTACTTAGGGTTTATCCGATAAGCTAATTTGTTCGATAGGGCAATACTAGGTATTAAGTTAATATAATGTTCAATGCCTTTGAATGGGGGTAATCTTGCGGGTGATTATTTTGGAAACAGGTCGACATGTTCATCTAACAACTCTCTTACCTCAAGGGGTAGCCTAGTTTACTCCCTTAATTCTAATAGCCTTCTTACCAATATAAAAGTTGGCATGTCAGCCTTTATAGCTCCTAGAGCTCGACTTTGCCCAGAATTAAAGTCTTCTTGGATCTTCGAGCAAGTTTAGCTTGCAGTTTGCTAACTTGACTCGGTGTCATAGGGTTTAAAGTAACCTTCTTCCCTTCCTTCTCAAACACATACATGTTCTTATAACCGTCATCATTAATTCTTTGGTCAAAAAGCTAAGGTTGGCTTAGTAGGACATGAGATGCATACATAGGCAACACGTTACAAAGGATATTGTCAAAATAATTTCCAATAGAGAATGGTAGTAAGATTTGTTGAGTGACATGTAGTGCTCCTTTCTTATTCAACCAGTACAACTTGTATAGCTTTGGATGTGAGATAGTCAACAGCTTTAGTTTCTTAACCAGGTTGACGGATGCTACATTAGTGTAGCTCCTATTATCCATTATGATTGCATACACTTGATCACCCACTTTGTAAGTGATGTAGAATAAATTCTCCCTCTACTCTTCCTTGAGTAAGGGTTCCAAACTCATTCCACGTCAGACAACTAGAGTCAACTTGTCCGGGTCCTTGGCGAACACATCTTCCTTAACTAGTTCATCCTCTTGAGTGGTTTCTTTCTTGAGAACAACCTTTTCCTCGGGTTCCTTATTAGTATTGTCCACTTTAATCTTCGAGAGATCTCTTTTGATGACTATAGTTCGTTGGTTCGGACATTAAGTAGCCATGTGCTCAAACCCTTGGCATTTAAAGCATTTCATTTGGCTCATCTTCCTCCTAAATCCTCACCTCTTCTCATATGTTCAGGTCAGCACATCACCATCAGATTGACCTTTCTATTCAGTCTTGACATCTGTTCATCTGGTCAGTTCAGTACTTGGTTGAGCTCGGTAGCTTCCTTGAACAGGTTGCCTTAACTGACCAAGTCGGCTCATCAATAGTTGGGTCAACATCTTGCTTCTTCTTTGTCTTTCCACTCATTGGGCTATTCATATAGCCTCATTCATTGTAGTAAATTACTGAAGTTCCATAATGTTTCGGATATCACTTCTTAATCCAATGAGGAATTTGGACACTGTTTGGGCTAAAGGCTCTTCTACTTCACAGTGAACCATAAGTATCTAGAACTCCTAAACATACTTGTTAACAGCTTAGCCTCCATGTCTCAACTCTTAAAGTCAAGCAGAAGTGTCTTATAAATAAATATCCGGTACAAACTTGTTTTTGGGTATCCTCTTCATCTTAGGCCAAGTTTTGACCTCTCTGTATCTTTCTCATCTCCTCATGATCTGAAAGATCTTTCACCACATGGCAGCATACCTTGAGAACTCAACAGTAGCAATCATCACCTTCTTTCAGTCCTCATACTGGTAATAATAAAGAACTCGCTCAACGTTCTCCTCCCAATCTAAATAATCATCTGTACTACAAGACTCCTTGAAGCTCAGAATCTGAAGGTTCGCATGATCGGTAGCTTGGGATGCTTGAGCTCGCTTTTCTTCTTTAAACTCTTCTTCTCCATCATTATCTAGATCTCCCAAGTCAATCCTTCTTCTCACCTATCCTCCTACACTTCCACTTGAACGTATTGAGCTAGGTTTTAACCCTAGATGTGTCGGGCAACTTGTGGAGTGTTCTGCACAACCTTAGCATGTCGATAGGCCATTGCATGAACATCTCTAGTCAAGTCAACTAAGAGGTTAGCCACCTCATTTATTCTCTTTTTGGTGCTTTTAGGGGTGCCCTGAGGTTATTAGCCATGGTAGACAACACCGTTGTTGTCATCCTTGATGCTGGCATTAACACTTGGGTCTATTATTTCTTCAACAAATTTGGTTTCAAACTTTGAATTTTAAGATACAATTAACACTATTTCTCTAAACTAAATAACACATACACTTTCTACACAAATTTCCAATTAACCCATAAACACTTTTAACTATATTGATGAACAAATCACTACATTGAAACTTACTCTATTCTCAGATGTCCGAAATAGGGAAAAACAAAGTATACTTGAGAACAAACTATCACACTTTATTACTTACTTAAAGACTTCAGTTGTTCTCTTCATAACTTCAACACATTGCTACAACAACTACTGCTGCACAAAACACAAACACAACTTACCCAAAGGAAACCTCCACTCTGATACTGAGATGATGCAAATCGAGACCAAGAATAGACAAGGTCAATCGTTGGGATAAGTCTAAGCTTGCAGAAAGCTTGAAGGATGAGATGGAAGTCGTGCAAAAGAACAAGAAAAGGTAAGATAAGCAAACCTATGAACAGCTCTAAGGATATGACGCACAAAAGAACTCCCGAGGACTTATGACATAACTCAATATGATGCACGAGATGGTTTGATGAGGTTACTTGCCACCTAATTTTGCTTAGGGGTTAGGATAAAAGTAAAAGGAGTAAACAAGCTAACGAGAGCAATATTCACAAAAGGGTATATTCATTATATTGAAGATAAGATGATAAATTGATTATACGGCTACATGTACAACAGATATTTATACCTAAGAAACTAGGGCAACCTGCTTAAAACGGAAAAGGCTAAAAGGGTAATGTCTAAAAGAAGTAATGTACAAAGAGTAATAAAGAGTACAAATGATAATTCAAGTAAATTAATGATGGGCACTGTAGATTACTTCCCGTAGGTTTGGGATATGTGGTAACAACATATTAAGTATGCTTCTGGTAGAAATAGACAAAATAGTATGGTCATGATGGAGGGTCGAGCAGGGGTGCCAAGTAGAGGTGCCTGGCAAACTTGGGCTCATCCGAGAAGGAGTGGCTATAGATATGTACTAGAGCTCCTGGCTTCTTGACGCCAATGTTGTTAATTTGGAGGTCAGCTCGATCAAAGCTAAGTAGGTATGTGTGAGGGGCTGGGTAGTTAGTAGAGCATTCGATTAGTTAGCAGACGATTACCGAGAGATTTATGGTTACTCGGCTTGGTATGATAAGTTGGTCGGCATGAAGGATTAGCTCGACCTTAGTAAGAGTGGGTTGGAATAGGAGGATTCACTTCGTTAGTCATTCTTGGCCTCGGGCTCAGTTGCAGGTTAAAGGTCCAGTAGCCCGATTCCTATCATTTTTCCCGGACTTACTGTACAATCTATGCATATTCATCAAATCTATGCCATAAGTTTTCAAAGTGAAAACATGTGAGGTCCTTGACTATATGGAAATCTATGTTAATTATGATGGCTGCATGATCAGAGGCTACATTAGGCTCATGCAAAACTTATGTATTTAGAAAAACTTACAAGCATGCTATCGATCCCAAACATCTATCAATCCTCTCTTTGATTAGTATACCTAACCGTCTAATATCTTGCCAAGTGAATTTCTAGCCTACATATCCCAAGTTATGTAAATTTGACAAAGAAATCATTTGTTGAAAAGAATTGATTTGCCTTCTATTACGTTGGTTACCTCCACACTTCTCCATGTCATCAATAATCTCTTTGAGATCACTTGTACAAAGCCATTAACCCTCTACCATAATTGAAATATTAATTAATTGTTGCCATAACTATTTCTTTTCCTAGAATGAGCAAGGGGCATAACACCACATGAAGGTTCCAATGAAAGAACCATCACTTCGGATAACCTCCAAATGAATATACCATTTACAACTATCAATGATTCGCACAGTAACATCAGCTGACCACCATAAAGTAAGTCCACCACTTAAACTAAAAGGACGTACATAAAAATTGCCCGCATACTTCAATTGATTTCTCACTCACTCCATTCTATTCTCTTTATTATTTATTTATTTATTTATTTTTGCATAGAATTATCATGATCAGGTTGTATTTTTGTACCAAGTCGTAGATATGATGAATTGTCAAGGACAACCTAAATCCTTGACAATTCCAAGATGTGAAAATCACAGCGCTCTTGTGGCTGTTGAAGGTTAGCCACCATCGCCACACAAATTAGAAGTACCTTTAAGTAAAATTTCTTCTTCTAGTAAATATTAGAATTATTGCAATTTAACCTTCTAGCTTGAAGACAACGCTTGTGATGTAAATGAGCTACTCTTAGTATGTTTCTTAGTAATAACATGATGGACTACTGACCATCGATCCCATTACTTATACATGGCTCTAATGCCTCCAATCCCTCACTCAAAGAATCTTCTTTCTGTAACCTACTGATGACAAGAAACTTTACATCAAAGGAAGGTAGCTGAACTCCTTGAGCTCCCTGCATTGTTATACATTGTTCTATACTCTCGGTTGTAATGATGCCGACCATTCCCTTAATAAGGACCTTGTGCCGAGTAATCCGACTAATTTTTGTTGAGAGGTTCTTGTCGAGTGACGAAAGACTCACTGCCAGCCGAGTAGTTTTCTCTCGGCATGTTACCATTTCTCTTATCACCCTCTTCTCATCTTGGCCCCTTCATTGCTGCAACATCTTAAGCCCCCTCGCTTACTGTGTTCAGAGAATCTTTATATGGGACTAATGTTGTACTGCTACTTATTTACCTCATCTAACATTGTACTACTTTTCCATTTTTGTCGTTTGTCTTTTTTACCCTTTTTCGTATGCATTAGGAATCCCCTTTTTACATATACTTTCTTGTAATTTCTTTATTTGTAATGTTATCCTAGGGACTTATTATAAATAGTCCCTTTCCCCTTGTAAGCTAGATAGAACTAGACAGATAGACATTGAATTTCCTGTTCTTGTGAGACAACCTTCTTTAAGTTCATTTTCTTTCATACACTCTTATCTAATTTTGTCGAGTAACTTAGGATTAGTGATAAGTAGACCTCGACATCAACTTGTGCATCATATCAAGTAAAGTGTTAAGTCATGTTGTGTTCGTTGATGAGTCACATCCTCCGAGTAGCTTCACGTCAGCTACTTTAGCTCATCCATGGATCAATTCCCTCTATTTTCTTTGATAATTTAGAGGACTCATTTAGTTCAGATTTGCTACTGTAAGTCCTAATAATAACTAAGCTCCTAGGTATACCATATAATCCTAGTATCAGAGCTTAAGGTTGAGACTGAGAGTTGTATAGTGATAGTCAGTTTACTATTCGAGATACTTCTGTATATGTTGAAGGCATCCACGTGAAGTGTGTTTACTGAAGCTTTGTGTTAAGAATGTTGAACCTTAGTGACAGGGAGAGATTAACGATGCCAAGAGTGATCCTCATGATCATGGTCGAGTTACCCAACAAACACTACGTACTACTGATGAGCAAATACAAGATCTTGTTACTATTGTGGCCAACTTAGCTGTCTCAATAAATAGAGTCCAAGAGACTGGATTACATGAGAGAGTTGCTAAGCAGGGTCAAGAGATGAGAGATAGGTCGAGAAGGTAGATGAACGAGCGAGCTCTAAAAGCCTTTCCAGTGAACCAAGTACTACCGTAACGTGTTGACAAAGTTGTAAGAAGAAGGTTGGAGTTAGACGAAGTGGAAGAGTACGAAGAAGAAGAAGACCAGTATGTTGGGATTGATGAGCGTGAGTTTAGAGCGCCAAGAGGTGCTGAATATCTTAAGGTACAGATTCCAAGCTTCAATGGGTATAGTAGTGCTGATGATTACCTAGATTGGGAAGAGAATATTGAAAAGATATTCAACTTTTATGATTATGAAGATGTTGTCTACATTCGAGTGGCTATGTTAGAATTTTCTGGATATGTGGCAATGTGGTGGAAGAAACTATAGAATGTTTGCTTGGGGTCTCGAGGTGAAGTCCAAACATGGAACTAGATGAAGAGAGTTCTAAGAAGTAGGTTCGTTCTTGAATATTATGAACAAGACACTTTTTGATGACTCCAAGACTTGAAGCAAGGTAGCAGATTTGTAAATGACTATGTTTGAGAGTTTCAATTGCTCATGATACGATGTAATGTCGACAAACCTGAGATTGAACTATAGCACGATTCATCTTTAGACTACGAGCTAAGATTGGTAATATTGTAGAACTACAGAACCTCATAACTCTAGATGAAACCATTCGTATGGCCCAAAGAGTTGAAAGACAACGGCGAAACTAGGTTAGTCAAATGTTGAGTAACTGAACAATGATGCGGAATAGGAGTGGACTATCGAGTCGACTAAGGAATGACAGAGCATCAAACAGTGCTGAGGTGGAACATTGAGGTCAGATGTCAAGCCGACTAGAAGAAGGCCGAGGTAAGAGCAAGATCGAGGAGCTTGAGATCTGAAGAGACCAAGGTTAGAGTTTAGGAAGGAAAACTCGAGAAATCAAATGTTTTAAATGCCTTAGCTATGGAAACGTGGCTAGTCAATGTCTGAACCGCCGAGTCATGACCATAAAGGGAGATAAGCCTCAGTTTGAAGTAGAAAGTGTAAGTGATGGAGAGGAAGAAGTGGCAACCGATTAGAAGCTAGAAGAATTTCAAGAAGACCCTAATCTCGAGACATCTCTTGAGGGTAGAGTCGAATATTGTTTTATTGCTCAACAATCTCTCAATGCTTTTGTAGCTAACGAGAATAAGCAAAGAGAGAACCTCTTTCATACAAATTACTTGGTGAATGGCAAACTATGTGTTGTGATCATTGATGGAGGGAGTTATACCAACGTCATTGCATAAGGGGTAGTTAAAGCCATGAAATTGCCAACCCTTCCATACCCCAAGCCGTACAAGATTTACTGGTTAAACGAGAAAGGAGGACTACACGTTATTGAGCAAGTTAGAATACTGATTACCATTGGTGATACGTACAAGGACGAGGTGTTATGTGATATCCTTCCTATATGTGCTTCTCACATATTACTTGGTTGACCGTGGCTATTTGATTTGAGAGTGCTACACGATGGGTATAGAAACACCTACATGTTCTACAAGGACGGGAAGAAAATTATATTGACACCTATGAGTCCTAAGGAAGTGTAAGAAGCCCAAGAAAAGGTTGCTAGATCTCTATAGTGGAAGTCCTTGGTGATTTCCCAAGTTTAGTTTACACGAGAAGTCAAGGCTGAGGACTATGTGCTCCTTTTTGTCAGGAGATTCTTAGAGGTTAGAGAAGCCAAGAACTTACATGCCGAAGTGTAGTAACTACTTCAAGACTTTGCCGATCTATTCCCTATTAAGATGTCGAAAGCTTTACCGCCCTTAAGAGGTATTGAGCATTACATTGACCTCTAACTAGGGGCTACTTTACCAAACTGACCTACTTACAAGCTCAATCCAGAGCAAGCAGTTGAATTGAAGAAATAGGTGGATGAGTTAATGGATTGTGGATATGTCTATGAGAGCATGAGTCCTTGTGTTGAACCTGCTATGCTCATATTGAAAAAGGATGGAACGTGGCGAATGTGCATTTATAGCCGAACTATCAATAAGATCACTATCAAATACCAATACCTGATCCTATGGCTTGATGATATGCTTGACGAGTTACATGGTGCCTGCGTCTTTTTTAAAATGGAGTCGAAGAGTGGCTACCACTAGATATGAATATGACTTGGGGATGAATGGAAGATGGCCTTCAAGATAAGGGATGGTCTGTTTAAATGGTTGGTGATGTCGTTTGGTCTAACTAATGCACCGAGTACATTTATATGACTAATGAATCATATACTGAGATCGTTGATTGACAAATGTGTTGTGGTTTATTTTGATGATATTTTGGTCTACAATGCCAACCTCCTCATTGATGTCGAACATTTGAGATTGGTGTTTAACATACTTTGTGTCGAGAAATTATTCGATAACTTGAAGAAATGCTCATTTTGTCAAAGCGAGGTTGTATTCCTTGGATATGTCGTTTTAGGCAAGGGAGTTTGAGTTGATGAGGAAAAAGTCAGAGCTATTAATGAGTGGCCTATGCCGACAAAATGCTACCAAAGTCAGGAGCTTCTATGGTCTAGCCTCAGTCTATTGAAGATTTATTAGGAACTTTAGTTCTATGACTGCACCATTGACTGAATTGACCAAAAAGAATGTTGAGTTTAGATGGACAGAAAAGGCTTAGAGGAGTTTTGAGGTTGGCGTCTGGCCCAATACTTACCTTGCTAGATTTTAAAAAGGTTTTTAAGGTTGAATGTGATACATCTGGTGTCAGCATTAATGCTGTCCTTATGTAGGAGTGCCGACCTACTGTTTACTTCAGCAAAAAACTCTGAGATGTTACCCTAAATTACTCAGCCTACGATAGGGAGTTTTATGTCCTTATTCGAACACTTTAGAACTAGCAGCATTATCTATTGCTGAGAGAATTCATCATCTATTTAGATCATGAATCTCTCAAGCATCTTCGCAAGCAATAGAAGCTTTCTCAACGTTACACTAAGTGGATTGAGTTCTTGGAAACCTTTGGTTATGTCATTAGATATAAGAAGGGAAGCACCAACACAATGACTAATGCACTTTCTCATCGTCATACCTTTATCACAACGTTACAAGCTAAGGTGCTTGGATTCGACACTTTACTTAATTGGTATGAGCATGACCCATATTTTGGACCTTTAGTAGCCAGTTGTAGTGCTAGAGGAGCTATGGAAGGGTTGTGCTTAAGTCAAGGGTTCTTGATGAAGGGTAAGCAGATTTGTGTGCCAAATGGTTCTATAAGGGAGCTACTTGTTCGAGAAGCTCATGTCGGGGGTTTGGTTGACCATTTTAAGGAAAAAAGGATGATTGAGATATTGAAGGAGTATTTTTACTGGCTTAGGATGATGAAGGATGTGTACCGAATACTCGAAAGGTGCGAGGTGTGTAAATATGCAAAGTGGAGGAGAGAGCCTTATGGAGAATATACACCCCTACCAATTCTAGTATAGCCAGGGATCGATCTAAGCATAGATTTCATGTTTAGCCTTCCCCACACGCTGAGAAGACACGACTCAATTACGGTGGTAGTCGATCAGTTAAGCAAGATGGGCTACTTCATTTACTGCCATAAAACTAATGATGCTTTATTCATCGCTAACCTCTTTTTGTAGGAAATTGTGCGACTACATGGAGTGCCGAAGAGTATTGTGTTCGACCGTGATTCAAAATTCACGAGCTTCTTTTGGAAGACCTTATGGAGGAAGCTTGGCATTAAGCTCCTGTTCGGTACCTCTTATCACTCCTAGATAGGTGGCTAAACTGAAGTAGTGAACAAAACCATCGGTAACCTCTTGTGTGCTACTGTTGGAAAGAACTCTTATGACTAAGATTTATACTTGCCCATCATTGAATTTGCCTACAATTGCTCAACTCATAGCTCAACTAGAACATCACCATTTGAGGTTGTTTATGGACTTAACCCGAACTTACCTTAGGATTTAATTAATTGTCTGACTACACAAAGGCAAAGTCAATCCGGCCTACAGCATGCCGAGGAGTTCTAAAGGTTACATCGAAAGATTGTCGAGCAATTGGTTAAAACTGTAGCTCGATAGAAGGAAGTAGGAAACTGTGGAAGGAAAAGAGTCATTTATACCCCTGGGGACCTTGTTTGGGTCCATCTTAGCAAGGAACGCTTCCCTAGCAAAAGAACAAACAAACTATCTCCTAAAATAGATGGATCCTACAAGATCTTGAAGCGCATTAATGATAATGCTTATGAGATTGATCTACCCAAAGGTTTCGGCGTATCTACCATATTCAACGTCGCCAATTTGACTCCCTATGTGCTCGATGATGACGAAGACTAAGATTTGAGGACAAATCTTTAGTAACCCCGGGGAATTAATGAACTGCCAACCATTAGTCCCATTACTCGTGCACGGCTCCGAGGCTTCTAATCCCTTACTCGGAGAATCTTCTCTTGGTAACTTGCTGATGACGAGAAACTTTACACCGAAGGAAGGTGGCTAAACTCTTTGAGCTTCCCGCATTGTTATACGTTGTTCTATACTTTCAGTTGTGATCATATTGACCATTCTCTTACTAAGGACCCTGTGCCGAGTAATCTGACTAATTGCTACCAAGAGGTTCTTGTCGAGTGATGAGAGACTTACTATAAGTCGAGTAGTTTTCTTTTAGCATATTACTATTTCTCTCGTCACCCTCTTCTCGTCTCGGCCCCTTCATTACTGCAACATCTTTAGCCCTTTCACTTGCTGTATTCAGAGAATCTTCGTAAGAGACCAATGTTGCTCTGCTACCTGTCCACCTCATCTAACGTTGTGCTACTTTCTATTTTTGTTGTTTGTCATTTTTACTCTTTTTCGTATGTACTAGGAATCCCCTTTTTACATATACTTTCTTGTAATTTTTTTTATTTATAATGTTACCTTGGGGACTTACTATAAATAGTCCCTTTCCCCTTGTAAGCTAGATAGAACTAGATAGATAGACATTGAATTTCCTGTTCTTGTGAGATAACCTTCTTCAAGTTCATTTTCTTTTATATACTCTTATCTAATCTTGTCACGTAACTTAAGATTAATGACGAGTAAACCTTGACATCAATTTATGCATCATATCAAATAAAGTGTTAAGTCGTGTTGTGTTCGTTAGTGAGTTACATCCTTCAAGCAGCTTCATGTTAGCTGCTCCAGCTCGTTCGTAGACCAATTCTCCTTATTTTCTTCGATATTTCAAATGACCTATTTAGTTTAAATTTGTTATGGTAAGTCTTAATAATAATTAAGCTCCTTAGCACACCATAACATGCTTTGCCTTCAGATCTACTTGTACAGTAAGTTTCATTTTCTTATTGACTTCCATACACTTTACTTCCTTGTCATGCTTTAAATTTAATGTGTCAAATACTTGAGATAAATTATGTACATGTTGATTATCTTGGTTCTTCTATGTAGAAATCCTGGCCATTTCCTGAATCCCTTCCTCTCCATTAGATTTTTCATCTTGAAAAGTGACAAAATAAGTCAATGTAACTTTGCTTCCTTTGGAGACCAGTTTCTACTTTAGTTGCACAATTGGCAATGAACAATTCGCCACCTCTGGCAATGTAAGAGAGACTTTAACTAAGGAAAATTCCTTCGAGAAAGGTGATTGATGGGGAAGATCTATTTGCTAGGTAACAAAATCTGATTGTAATGGCCTTAATTCATGGGATGGAGCAAGGCAAACAGAATGTAAATAAGGTGTACGAAGGATTGAGGTTTAAGTAGATGTGGTTACTTTAGAAAGTTAGGAATTGGGGTCATTAGATGATCCTCTACCAACAACATGGAATGTCATCGATGGGAGTAGGGAAGGTGAGATAAGATACGAAGTGCAATATGAGGGCACATGGATTAAGGTTGTCATAGTAAGAGTAATGTTTGATGGCACATAGGCTGAGGTTGTGTTAATACGGGTTGTGTTTAATGGTACAAGGGTCGTGGTTGTGATGGTAAGAGTTATGTTTAAGGGTATATGGATAGGAGTTATAATAATAAGGGTTGGTATGGGAAGAGATTAAGTAGCTAGAGAAACATCTTGTAGTGTATGATTAGACATTGGAGAGTAAGCAAATTTGCTCACTCTTACACCATAGCCATGAATTGGGAAGGCTTTGAGTACTAGCCCATAAGTCCCATTATAGTTCCTCTCATAGGCACATTGCCTCAAAACATGGCCCAACTTACCATAGTTAGAGCAATATTCAGATAATCTCATTTTCTTAAACTGTGCCCAATATGGTGAACCTTGCTTCTGATTAATCTAAGTCCCATTTTTTACCGGCTAATTGTAGTCAACTCTAACTCTCACTATAAGGAAACTCCTTCGCAAACCTGAGTCCAATCTAACCAGATCCACAGTTACAACTAAACCAGCGACAACACCAAGTTTGTTGGCATTATTGGTGGTAATATGTTCCAACAAAAGACCATGAATTTGGATCTAAAAAAATAAGGAGTGAAAACATATGTCTTGTATGCTCAACCCTAGCCTCCACTCCTCAAGGGCAATACAATGTCCCATAACAGGCTAGGGACCCTCATTACATGTAGCAAAGCCATTTCATCATTTTCAAACGTAAGAAGAAACAGGTTAGTCTCTAGGCATGAGATCTTAACTTCACCATAATCCTTCCAAATTTTCTTCATGATATTGATCACCCAAAATTTATTTAAAGACTTGTCTGCAATTACCTTCCCAACCATAAGATTTTCTTGCTTGTTAATTAACTCAATGTTTTCCTCTAGGTCCAAGGTGTCTGAAGACGCATCATTAATATTGGAGTCTGGAGGAACGGTCGAAGATCCAGCAGCAGTAGAAATTTAACTGTTACAGAAGACACGAATCAGAAAAGAGTGAAATAAAAGAAATGAACCTAATAGATAAAATGCAAGAAAGGGTAGATAGTGAAACACCAAGGGTGAGCGAAAGTGAAAACAACAATGCCAAGACATACAAGACAAAGAGGAAACCAACAACATCAAATGGATACAAATGTCAATGTAAAGAAGAACACTAGTGATAAAGTAGACAAATATACAAGGAAACATACCAGATATTAGATGCCATGTCAGTCATCTAATGTAAGCAACATGTTAACGCACACAAAGTAATGATAATGAGTTATGTAAAGTATGATAACACATGTAACTACAATAATTATGTAGGCAAGAACAAGAATATTGAATATGGTAACTACTACACTAAGGCATGAAAATTGCCACTACGTTAGTGGAATTGCTCTCCTGGGAGAGAGAAAATCCTAGAAAAAGTAATTAATTTGATGGAATATTAGATTGCTTTTATACTTGATACTAGGACTTATTTTTTTGGCACTTATTTCTTATTTATTTTCTTGGAAAATAAGTTCTATGGTTAAAAGAAAGCACTTAACTCCTTTCCTTCTTTTCTATTTTGCCCCTATTGTTTGTTTTGATTTGTTTTTTAACCAATGCAGATTTAAGAATGTTTAGATTATACATCATCAGATGATTGTAGAAGGGAGGTGCTAGGTTATTAAAAAAAAAAAAAAAGAAAACAAGAATGATAAATTCAAATAAAAAGGAAAAGTAAAAGGGTCGCATTAAAAATTCTTAACAAGTTACGGATAAAATTCATTCTATATTATATTATTCAATTTTTGAAGTAATAAATAGATAGACCGTTACTCTCTACTAAGAGTTTAATAGAAAATGATGAATAGTGCAAATTATATTTTAACGTGAATGAAATGGTTTTGTGTTGCGATGCTATTTGTGAAATTATCAACCAACTTAATATCTAAGGAATTATTTTATTTATTTGCAATTGTTTTCTTGATAATTCTCGTGATACCAATAATTTCTTAGGCTTAATACATAAGATAAGTGGATTGCATAGGAAATTATCGATTCGATTTATCTTATACTTTATATTTTAAATAAATTAAAAATAAATATACTAATAGTATGCCCAACTTTTAATAGGGTACAACAACTTATGTTTGTTTGCACTGTACGTATTGATTTGAAGGTTTCTGACGCAAATTTTTGTGAGTGTATATTATATTATTAGAAAAAAGAAATCAAGAAAACCAAAACCCACTGTACATGCATGAGGCAGCGAAAAGCACAAGTTAAAACCAAGAAAAATTACAAAATAAATCAAAAGAAACAAAAACAGGAGTCCCCAAAACCATGTCTCAATGCATTACCCAAAAAAAAAAAAAAATCATAACATGATAATAGTAGAAATAATAAGCGAGCTTTGATATTTTTATTATGTGTTTTTGTGCTTCATTGTAATTGCTGAAGACATTATTAAAATAGTATTTGGACACAATAAATATGAATCCCAATAAAAATGTCTAATTTAATGTATGGAAGTTGCACGCAGAAATGAATGCAGACGGTCCACGTACACCTGTGGCCAATGTGCGTCTACACTGTGCGTAGACCACCACAATATTTATTTTATAGGAATCTCGAATCTGGATGCCTAGTCAAAGTCACCAACGTCTAAAAGAAAGAGAAACTCTGTAACTTTTTATGTATTTATGTACGTCTAGTCCACACAGTCCATTGACCAACCACAATTTATTATATAAGATTATCGATCACTGTCATTAACATCTAACAGAAAAAGGAAACTCATAACTTTTTATGTACTTATATATTTTAAAACGAGTAATAGTTTAAGAAAAACTAACTTCTTTATAGCAATTTCTATACATTTATTTATATCTGTTATATATATTATTTAAGAGAAACATAAAAGTTGGTGTAAAATATAAAATTACCAAATCGACCAACTCTTTCTTAGAATAAAATTTACAAACTATGTAGAAGTGATGTATGTGTTGATATAAATGTAATGGATTCCTCTAAACTAAAACATAGACTTATTACATAGAGTAACGTGATAAAAAATATCATGGCATTAGCATATCAAGGTGATGGATAAAAAAAATGAGGAGAATGTTTTACATGGGGTTAATGAGTGGTTTTACTTTTTATTTTGGTATAATGAAAAATAAAAGGAAATCATAAAACACTAATGATACTAAAAGTAAATTTTAGACACTTTATATGATAAAGAAATTAATGATGACTAGCTTATGCTTAAGTTATAAATTAAAATGTTGAAAGTTTTATATAATTTAGAATTTAAGAAATGTAACATTCTCTTAAAATAATTAAAAAAATTGAATCTTTTACCTTAATCAAAACAATGAAATACTTTTCTACCAAAAACAAGCATATGCCAATGTGCTATCGTGAGCGGCCACGTTTTATTTCCGGCCAACCGAAAGCTTTCTACATCACTCGAATCCAATTCGTCCTTCTCTTTCCTCTTTCCCGTTCTCCGCGAACTGCGATCTCAGAGAGAGAGATAGAGAGAGAGAGGGAGAGAAGCACTGCACATAGCATAGACATGGAACAGAACAACTCAAATACTCGTGCGAGCTCAATTTGTCAGCTTCTTTCTCCTGACAACTTCCGCCAGCTTTTCGATTCCGTCGACGCCTTTCTCTTCGACTGCGATGGTCACTATGCCATATATATTCATAAACTATTTCCTTTTTCTTTTCCCGTCGACATGAAGAGCAATATTTTCTTATCTTAATCTGATTTCGCATCTCACATGTTGTATTTCAGGTGTTATATGGAAAGGAGACACTCTCATTGATGGCGTCTCCGAAACTCTCGACTTGCTTCGATCGAAAGTATGGCATTTTCATTTTAACAGAATGTGCATTATTTCAATGTTTCTCTCTGCCGAAAATGTGTCCGTGTTTACTGTAATTTAGCATTATGATATCAAATGCCACGAAGTACACCGGTCTTTTTTGGACCATATTAGGGCAAGGTACGGCTATTAGTTGCTGAGAAAACGTTTTCCGCGAGCCAAATGCGTCTTTAGCTCTTCGTAATCATTTTTCATAAGTGACTTGGCTTGTTATATGATCATGTCATCAATTTGGTATTGGATATATACATCTTTGTGTGAGCAAGTAGTGCAAGTTTATGATTATGAATATGCGGAATGTAGGGGAAGAAGCTTGTTTTCGTGACAAATAATTCCACAAAATCGAGAAGGCAGTATGCGAAGAAATTCCAGTCCCTTGGAATTTCAGTGAGTGAGGTCAGTTTCTGTTCGATTTCGTGTGTGATTGCTTGCACTGTCTTGCTTTAGCTTTTGGAAATGAAAATAACTCAATAACCTTTGTTAGGATGTTTTCTATTTGTATACTTATATTATGTTAATGAATTGTCGTGTGCAGGATGAGATATTTTCTTCCTCTTTTGCAGCTGCTATGTTCTTGAAAGTCAATAATTTTCCTACAGATAAGAAGGTACTTGTCAACCCAATTTCAAGCGTCTCTGTCGTCCCCAGTGCTTCCATTTATCGATTTATACTGTTTCAATTGTTGTTTTCAAAACAATGACAGCACAGTGCTTGTTAAAACTATAATATGCAACAGTCCACACCGATTTTTAAGCTTAAGCTTTTAAATCAGTTTATTGTGTAGTTAAATTTGACATGATACTGCAGCTGGAGATCTTGAGTTGGGTTCTTTAGATCTGACTCCCCATTTAATTATTTCCACATGATGGGTCTCAGTCAATATCCCGACCCACATGTTATGGGAGGGTTAAGATTACAAGAAGTAAATGCTCATTCCAATTTATAAGCTTAAATTTTTTAATCAATTGGTTGGGAAGTTAAATTATCAATGTGGAAATAGCAAGCATATAGAAGAACTTCAGCAAGCATATCTTGACGATTTTCTCTTGTGTTTTTTTTTTTTTTTGGTTCTTCCCTGCAATTTTATTCAGATTGCAGATTTTTATTTGAAATTTGCTGATTTTGGAAGTTTCAACTATTGTTGAGCGAGGATTCAATTCAAAACCTTTTCTTAAGCAAGATAATCGGGAATCTGATGCTACTTTGAATTTCTGTGAAGTTATTTGTGTGTTTCTGTTCAACCCTCAGTTAGGCTTTAGCATTTTATCATGGCCACTGCATAAGTGGTGGAATGGAAAAGCTTCTGATATGGAACAATCATATGCTGTTGCATCCTAGAAAGTGCCATTCATCTCAATTTACTACTTCTATTGCTGTATTTTGGTAAATGATCAGTTTTGGTCATTAGCTTAAAAGACCTTTTCCTTATTTGCCTTTGTTCTTCAGGTCTACGTAATTGGTGGTGAAGGCATACTAGAAGAGTTGCAGCTTGCTGGATATACAGGTCTTGGTGGCCCAGTAAGAACTTTCGTAGGATAATATGGCAATATCCACCTTTATTTTTCTAGTTTTTTGTTTATTGAGTCCTTCCTCTGGTTGAGATCCATGTATAATCTCTTTCATTCTCTTGTAATGAACATGATAGGCTAAAGCAAGAATGAGTTGTCCGTGTACCTAGAGGTGAGTTTGACTTACAACTAGGTGGTCTAAGAGCTTAAGCCTTATAATGTACTGTGGTTTTATATTATTGGCACTCTCCCCTTCATTATTGAGTTGAACTTTTGAATGAAGTCATGAGCTGGACCATTTAATTAAATATGGACCAAATGACTGTGCAAGGATTTGATCTCAAAACTTCCTACTCTAATACTATTAGAGTTCAGCGTCATAACCAGCCGGTCTAAAAGCTTAACTCTTTATATATGGTGTAATTTTATATTATTGGATAACACCTAAATGGCTCTTGCTCATTTCTGCAGCTAATTTTAGAAACTCTGCTTCATAGCAGCTATCATTGTTGCTAGCTTAACTCTTTTAGAAACATTGTTACTGCTTCCTTCATATGGTTGTACTGGCTAATTGGAAGCTTTTCTAAGGCAGTCTGCTTTTGAAATCTAGTTCTCGACATTTAAGATTAGAGAAATGTCATTCTTTGTTTTTCTTTCAGCTGAGGCTTTCTCATTCATCAATTTATTTATTTTTTTGGGTAAATATTCATTATGGTTTTAAACAAGTCATTGGTTGAAAGCTGAATTTCTCCCAGTTTCTTGGTTTATTTCTAGCTCAGTACTTCTTTTAGGGTACATTTTACAATCTTGAGAGAGCAGAAGTTAACTGATTATGGCCCTCATATTTTATGTGCAATCTTTAGTGATGCTGTTATGTGTGAAGCACAAGCAACAAAAGAATCTTTGGAGAAACTGTATTCACACAAGAAGAATAAGGAAGCTGAGAATAGATGTATTTGTAATTTCTGTGTTCGCTGTAATTTATTAGCAGTTGTAGGCATGTATTTATGTGGTGAGTTTGTTTGCAGTGTTGTGACCAGTGGGGCACTGTACTAGTCAGAGGTCTTGTGTCTAGAAAGTCAGAGATCTTGTGGAGGGAAAATGTTTAACAGTTATTTTATTTGAAATAGGCTAGATTGCAGTTAGGCTCGATGTCAGAAATGGAGTAAATGTAGGACTGGGTAGTTTTGGACGTAGCAGTTAATCTTAACTGCAATAGGGTGTCAGAGTATATGTACCAAAAAAAGACGAAAAGGAGGATAAGTCCTATCATTTTCTGAAAAGTTAGAATTATTAAATTCTAAAGGAGATCGTGAGATTCTCTAAAAAAAAAAGGAAGCCTAACTAAGAGATCATCGGGTTCTCTCAATTAATGAGCCCGACAATGAATTTTCAAAACCAATCTTGTAACAGATGCCTCCCTTCTGGGATCCATAGAATGAGTAATAATGCTTACCGATGATGATGATGACTGATTGCAGGAGGATGGTAAAAAGACAGTGGAGCTAAAGTCAAAATTCTTCGTCGAGCATGATAAAGATGTAATTACTTAAATATTGGCTATAATCTATTCTGTTACACAACTTTGCTTCAATAATCTTGTTATTTTGATTTGTAGGTTGGAGCAGTTGTTGTTGGGCTGGACCCTTACATCAACTACTACAAGCTTCAGTAAGCTTGCTTCGACTTTTTGTTATGATTTCTCTTTGCACGATGCACGTTCCATTTTCATGCTACCTATCAAGTTCAAAATTCTTGGGAATTTGATGTTCATAATTTTTTGGGCAATAACGGTATTGGTGATTTTTGAAGTTAATAAAAACAAGCTCTGTTGGAGAGTGCAAGTGCTTAATGAATCTATGCACTATTAGTTGAAAAAAATTGTTAAAGTGTAGCTCTATGTGGGCTTTTAGATTTATTACATGGTAATAAACCCTCTCACTTGTTTGTTGAGATTTTGACTAAAATCTATTAAATGGATTGACTTAATTAAATATGGTCAAAATGGCAATGCTAAGGATTTGAATCTCTATTAGATCATAATAAGTGTAGCTCTGCACTAATTGTTCTAAAATTTTAGAGAAATTGCCAATATTTGGTGGTACTGCTAAGATGCTGAAACTATTGCCCAATAATAAAAATAAGAAATATCTCCTAAAAAAATAAAATAATTAGATATCTATCAAGATATTAAAATAAAATGTTTAATACTTCTCGTGAAAAGGCTTCATGTATTGTGATCTTCTTCATGCGCCATGCAAATATCAACTTTGTAGGATCAACTTTGCACGAGCCAATATTACAACATATGTCACCTTTCCTTGCCGCCTTTATATGTTCGATGCAATTATGCGCCAACTTTATCTATAACAAGCCCTACTGGAAACTATGCAAAGTTGATTAAAATTATTATCTGTATGCAATTTATATTTCTCCACAAATTGTTGATCGACTACATCACATGCATTATGAACAACTCTATGAACCAAATTATGTGATGTATGCAATTTATATTTCTCCACAAATTATTGATCAACTACATCACATACATCATGAACAACTCTATGAACCAAAATATGTGATCCTCTGTGTGTGCCCTAGTAATAGGACCATGATACTCATCATTACACTAGAAAGATTAAGGTTTTCTCTACTTTTTCATTGTAAGACCAATGTTTTTATTTATTTATTTATTTTCATGTTAGACTCAGGTTATAGAAAATGAGTTAAAATAGGACCTCTATTACTTTTTGTCATAAGTGCAGTTAAAAGTCAGGGTTTAAAATGAAAAAAAAAAATATATATATATATAAAAATGTAGGTCCTCCAATGAAAAAAGGTTGAAAAATGTAGGTCATGAATAAAAAAAGTATGAAAAACTAATGTCCTCTTGTTGTTTTCTAGTTTTTTCATTTTATGATCTATGTTTTTATTTTATTTTATTTCTTTCATTTTGGTATCTAACTTTAATGGTGAGTGAGAAAGACACTATTTTGACCCTCTTTGAAAACTTAGATCTTGAAATGAAAATTTTTGAAAATGTAAGTCCTAAAACAAAAGGACAGAAAAAAGCTTAAGCCCAAGTGTATCTATATAATACTCTTTTTCTACTCTAATATATTAGATATCATATGGCAGGTATGGAACTCTTTGCATTCGTGAGAATCCAGGATGTCTTTTTGTAGCTACCAACAGAGATGCTGTGGGACATATGACAGACTTGCAGGAATGGCCTGGTCTTTCCTTCATCTCACCTTTTTTCTGAACACCAATGAATTTATTCAGCAATTTGGCGCTAAGTAGTTTAAGATTTGAATTTCAGGTGCAGGATGTATGGTTGCTGCTGTTTGTGTTGCTACCCAAAGGGAGCCTATTGTTGTTGGGAAGCCATCCACATTTATGATGGAGTTTTTACTAAAAAAGTAAGAACACGTCTTTTGGGTGTAAACAAATAATAGTACTTGTTACACAAATGCATTTAATAGCATTTATGTTGGTGGTGACTTGTAGTCCGATTTAGATATATTTTTGTGTCGCTTGCTGTAGCTTAGTGCCGACTGATTTCTAGATTGCATATATGCATGAAATTTGGAGGTAGTGTGGGCATAAAAATTAACTACCTCCAATCAGGTATTGGATCCTGACTGCCACTAAAATCATGGCACATTACATACGGAAGAGAAAAAGAAGTGGTAAAAGTGGTTGGTGAAATATGTGTCATATTCTCAATGGTTTATGACAGGAATAGGAACATGATTAAGGAAAAGTGATGTCCATTCGGTTTTGCAGTCTACACACTAACCATTAATCGTTCTTGATTTTTGTATATATGATTTGAATCTATGCCGAAAATTCATAATATTTACATCTGCTCATATGATTCAATTATGTCGTTTCATAAAATCCAAAATGATCACAAGTACAATTTCTGCCTAGATATGGAAAAACGTATCAATGTAAACTTGGCAATGACTATCTTCAAGTCTGTGTTATGCATGTGAAGAGAGTGGCTTGGGTTATCTAAGCCTTGGAATGCTGCTGAATCTGCCTTTCATTTGACTTATTTGATTGTCTTAGTCCCTTTTTTGGGTTACAACTATTGTTAGGCCTTTATACCATATTTGATAATTGGTACATGAAACTAAGTTATTGATTCACTATTTGACAAAAGACGGTATGGAATTAAGGCTATAAACAAGTCGAATCGAGATGATATAGCGTTGAGCTCGAACTCAACTTGAATAAAAAAACTTAAGACTTAAACTCAATTAAGCTTTAATTTATAAAGCTCGAGCTCAACTTGAAATGAAACTTGATAAGTTTAAGCTCGACTCAATTAAGTTTGTTTAAACTCAATGATCTTAATAGATGTCATACATTTGACTAAAGTAATAATAATATTTAAACTTGATTCATACTAATATTTGAACTTAACTCGAGTTTAATTAGATTCACAAGCTTATTAAGCCTAATATCACAAAGCTTGAGCTTGACTCGGTAAGTTACTTAAGTAATTTGAGCTTAAGCTTGAGTTAGACTCGATTATGGCCGAGTCAAATTTGAGTAAATGTAAAGCTGAATTCAAGTAGCTTATAAGTAGACTCGTTTCATTTATATCTCTAGATAGAACCAATTATTCATCTCTAATAATGATGTCCATCCAATAGGAACTAACATGCAATGTTTCTTTTCTTACAGATTTCATATTAGTTGTTCAAAGATGTGTATGATAGGTGACCGATTAGACACTGATATCCTGTTCGGGAAGAATGCTGGGTGTCAAACTCTTCTTGTTCTTTCAGGTACAAAACTTCTGCATATTTTCCCAAATAAATAACCTGGAGTGAACTTTATTATGTGCAATTCCTAATTATTTTGGTAGTGCTGAATTTAGCTCCACAACTAGCCAAGGTAGAAGCGGAAACCCATATATGGTATAACCTGTTATATTTATCACTGAACATTCCCTTTCACTTGTAAGCTAAGACTCATTGCTCAAGCCCATGAAGTGGACAACCTGAATGAATGGGTTGAGACTCCTGACTCAAGTGAACTACTTAGATAAATGGGGTTGAAACGGCGACACAGTAATTGTAAGCTAAGACTCATTGCTCAAGCCCCTAAATGAATGGGTTAAGACTCCTTACTCAAGTGAACTACTTAGATAAATGGGGTTGAAACAGTGATGCAGTAATTGGAAGTCAAGATCTCCTATTCTGATATCATATTAGTCCTATAAATAGCCTATCTAAAAGTTTTAAGTTTATGGATATAGTATAGGCTTGTATATTTATTTCTTGACCAACAGAAATGGAATAATGATGTTCTAATACCGAGTCTTATGGGGGTGCGAATCATTTTGAATGAACCATATCTTCTAGGTTAACATGGACAACTTGATGTCACTATTAACTGTTAATGTTTTTTATTTTTATTTTTTTTATTTAGGTGTAACGGATCTATCCATGCTTCATGACCCCTCAAATGACATCCGGCCGGATTATTATGCAAGCAAGGTGTCTGACTTACTTGAACTGATGGAACAATGACATAATTCTTAGGAACTGATTTACTGAATATTTTTGAAGTGGCCATGCCCTTCAAATGTGTCGTGTGCGATCTATTAATGTTACTTGAAGCTATTGAAGGGGTGAATAAGGAATCCCTTGCTGCCTCTGAATGTATATTCCTTCATATTTTCACAAAATTATATTTCATCCTTATTGATGCAACTATTGTAACAAAATTAAACGACTTAGATCCCAAAGAAATTGATAAAGGTGAAGGATTATGCTTTTGTTTACATTTCTGTTTGCATTTTTTTACTATCGAATCACTGTCATCATTCCTTTGTTAATCATATGGGAGAGGGAACACATTGTATGAATATTTCCAGTTTAATCTACATAGTTCAGTGTCAGTATCAATGTCGAATGGACTCCTGTGTTCAGTGCATAGGAACTATTGAAATCTAGTTAGACAGCATGAATATGTGAATTGTGACAAAAAGAATTTCAATATGTAACGTAGGTTCCTTTTTGGTGTTGGAAAGTCTATGAACTTGGAAAACTATTAATCTATGGCTTTGTTTGGTATCTTTTTGGTGTCGTTTTTTATCTACTTTAATTTTAATTTTGTGTTTGAAAAGAATAAAATATAAAAAAGATAGAAATATAATTTCATATATATCTGTCTTCTAAAATACAAATAATTGTGAAGTTGAATTTATTTGTCTTTTACTTTATTTATATTTACAAAAATATCAATTAGAATAATTATTTTCAATATATAAAATATCTATTTAAATTTTTTTTTAAAAAGTACTTAAATTTTCATTTTTCAATTCTGATACTTTAGTTATCATTTTAATTATAATTATGAAATAAAAACATATCACATTTCAAATAAATACAAATATAAATATGATATAAATTAAAAAAAAGAAAAGAAAAATAATCAGAACTGACCTAAATCTTTATGGTTATTTTTAAGTCACTGGTTAATGACTTGGTCTAATAATTTCCTACGAAAGGTGTGTAAGGTGAAGTTGAGCTACAGATAGCTCGAATTTTTTGGGCAACTCGCTAGATATGTAATTAGCTGTACAATCTATCTATTATTTTCAAATTAAAAGTATGGATAAGGCCGAGCCCACACCCTTAAATAATGAATTCACTAACCTTAGCCCAAACTCATATCTGAACTTGCTACAGATCTTAATTTGGGCACTGTGATTTTTCTTTGTAAAAAATTAATTTTCCTCTGTACAAATAGAAATACTTCATTAGCTACTAGGAAATTTAGATTACATTTGAATTGGACAGAAATAATACCGTCTATACACATCCTCAATGCTAGGTGATCAAAATAAACATCATGGGCCAGCTCCAGCACATTGTCACGTCGCTCTACGACCAAAAGATGTGGTGTTCCATAGCATCCTTGAAGGTCTTTCTAGGAGTTCCTTGCACGCATTAAACATATCAGGAGGAGAAGGTCCTTTTGTAGCTTCTGTTTTGGACAATGAATCCGTCGCATTTGAAGAGCCGGAAAGTGCCTATATTATTGATTCACTAAAAATAAGTATAGACATCAGAGCGGGCTGGATTTGATCTGCTATACCAAGTCCAACAACAGGACTAAGCTATTGGAGAGTTGCCCATAGACTCAAACAGCCTCATGGCTTCGGAGTGGATTGACCCCCAACGGTGGTGGGGGAGGCATTGCAATGTCGCCTAACCCAATTGCAAGTTTGATAGAAGGTTAGCAAAAACAATCAAAATGAATTCATTTGCTTTCATGAACTCATCAAATCTAGTTGTCACCATAATTGTAACTTGTGCTATGGTTAAACATTCTTTTACATAAATGTAGATACACTGTTTACGCTAGACAACTATTTTCATAAGATATGTCAATATTTTTTCCCATTTCTTCTAAAATAATGTCTCCTTTGTTAATGTTTTCTATGTAGTATTAAATTTTGTGAGATCTTTATAATGTAGGTATTGTAATAAATATATCTCCATCTCTTTTAATAATGCTTTTTATATCGTTTTTCTTAAAATTTTGAGATGTTGAAGCATCCATGAAGTAGAATGTATGCATTAAGAATTAGAAGAGTAAGGGAATGGAGATTACTTTTGATAAAACATTGGGCTCACTTCTGACATTACACGCGTTGTGCCCTAGAACTAGGATGTTTGGTTCTTCATTAAAATCAAACCAAATCATGAAAATATAATTCTTTCTTTTATATCTTTGAATTAAATCGTATAGTTCGGATTATAAACTTTTCCAAACCATAAAATTTTGGTTTGGCTCGGTTTGGTTTAGGAAAGTATATTTGCATATATACTCTCATATGAAAATTATTGAATTTATTTAATAATAATAATAATAATAATAATAAGTATTGATGTCATAATAAGGATTAATGAAGTTAATAATCATGTAAGTGAAAATTTTCAAATATTTATTAACAGTTAATTTTATTTAAAAATAGTATATAGTATAAATTCCTAGTCAAATTACATATATAATTCATACATTATAGTAATTAAAAATTCAATACATATATATTTCAATAAATGTAAACTAAAAATTCTTTTAAGTGCTATATTATAGTAAAAGAAATTATCTAGTTGCAAGTAAAATATTATTATATTTTTTATAAAACGATTTAGTTCAATTCTATAGATTAGTTTGATTTATCTTTTCAAATTAATTATAAATTTTTAGTTTGATTCAGATTAAAAATTTATTAAACCAAATTATAAGAAAAACTATATTTTCAATTTGATTTGGTTCGTTTTTTTCCCCTACCCTTACTTAGAACCACGATACGACAACTTCCTTACATACATATACCTTAGTATGTGTATGTGAAGGCTTTGAGCACCTATTCTTAAACAAAAAAATTTACCAAATAATCATAATTTACTTTCCATAGAGTTACATTAAAACATGTTATTGCCACATAGCAATCCATAAATAATGTTCAACATTATTGAAAGCGTATTATCTAAAACAACCTTCTATATAACCTTCTAGAAAGTTTAGTATATAAAATACCAATAGAGTAAACAAGTTATTCTACATAACCTTCCACATAATCCAACATGCAACTATAGATAAATTCTCTTATGTCACCTTTGGTTCATGAGAGTACTTTCTAAATAGAATTATGATTTTAAATTTCACTATCTTTCCTATGTTTGGAAGCATTTTTAAAAAGTGGAATGTAATTTCTTAGGATTGATAATTTCAACTTCAAAAGGAAATTTAGTCTTGCTCTCATTAATTATCATTTATTAAATGTTACTTATGTAATCTTTAACCTAAGTATAACTTCCAATAATTAAGGATGCTTTTTATAAATACTATCATACATTTCACTCTATTTTGGATTTATTATAACCAAACAAAATAATTAATGAGCTCGAATATGTTTCCAAAATAAGAATTGATTTATCATTCTGATCCTCACTCCATTCCATCCAATTACATGCTTGCATACCAAACTTAACAAAGATTTACATAATATGAAAATAGCACATCACAATTCAAAATCTTTAATCCTCATAATAAGTAACTGATGTCATCCTTATGCTCAGGATATAAATTATGGCCAAGGTCGCGATAGTGTTACTATCATTTGAAGTACCTATTTTGACAAAGGAAAAGAAAAAAGGAGTCTACAAGGGTGAGTTGAGGCTTAATAAATAGCTAATACAATCACACATGAATTCCATGTAGAACATATGCACATACATAACTTAATTCTAATGAAGAGTATATTATCCAATCATGTCTCTTTATATTTTTAGTTTTCTTTGTTTCTTTACATCATGAATCTTTATTTGTTTTATCTCACAATGCTTTCTTCACTATTTTATCTTATGTTGAAAGTGACACATTCTAGTATTTATCTTGGTCTTAATCGTGTTGTTTTCTAGTATCAAGTACGTCATGACTCAATTGAAATTCTCTAACCATCATTAACTCTAACTCAAAGGAAATCTCCCTTGATCACCTTACACTCCTTCACATCCCAAACTTCTATAAGTTTTGAGGTAATCTTCCATGGATTATCTGCAATCACTTTGCCAATAAGTTAATATTTTTCATTTGGTTGTCTAACTTTATGATCGGATATCAAGACTTCTTTTGAATCATTCTCTTAGGTGTCTATTGGTTCCATAATTTGAGAATGATTGAAAAACTTGAATAAGACATGAAATCAAACATAACCTTTAGATAAATAAGTAGAAAAAGGATACCATAGTAAATTAACATAACTATATAACATATCCTATAATTGACATAAAGAAAATGACATGACAAAGATTTGGAGTAATATAAGATTATGTCACCCTAATATAAGACAAAACATAGAAAAAATCATTGCGAGAAAAAACAAACTTAGATTTGTGATGTGCCTAGCACAGATGTCGTTGAATTCCTTACTTTGATGTTACTTAGGAAAGTTGGAAGTTCAACGAGTTAGCATAATAATTGACATAAACTCACAAGGTGGATAAGCTAAGAGTCATGACAATCTAATTGTGGAGTAAAAGATTGATAATATTCAATATGAACTAGCTAAAATAGGTAAAATCTACTAATCTCCATTAGAGAGTTGATAAAGTGTTGTTAAAAGATGATGGTGGTTGCTTACAAATGAAAAGGAATGGGTTTTTATACTTAGCTAGCACTATGTACATTGTAGGAAATAAAGATAAAGAGTAAACATGGAGTAACTAAAATAAAATGAGAAATTACACTAAAATCTAGAAGAATCGTCAAACCAGTTAGTTGGAATTAGGTAGAGCCATCAAGACGGTAGTTGTGATGATGTTTAAGTTGGTAAAGATGTTAAGGCAGGCTTGATAATAGTTATAACGTCGTTCAAGCTGGTAGAAACCGTTAGGACGGTAATCCTATCTCCTTTGCACATTGTGCCACCTTTGTTCTTGATATCATAGGTCAGTCTACCTTCTTACCATTGGGCCAATTCCTCAAGCTCTATTTCCTTTACTTTTTCTTGCAATTACCACTCGATCTTGCTTTATTTGTTTGGTGGAAGATGCGAAGGTTAGTTAGAGATTGCTATGCTTGCATTTGACTTACGATTCTTAATATCTACTTAAGGGAACAAAGGATTCACCCTCAAATCTTGTAGCTTTTTCTTTGACCTACAAAAGGAAAAGTTTGGGCTCCATACAAATAAAATCTTATATCCTTCCCTTATTTTACGTCTAGCAATTTGATCCTTCTTGATCTCTTTAGGACCTATAGGTGTCAAAATAGCCCATCTTTTATTTTTCTCAAACATATAAGTATTTCTAAATCCATCATATATAACCTTCCTATCAAACATCCATGACCTTCCCAATATAATATGGGCTACCCCCATTACTATTACATCGTACAATACTTTATCCACATAGCCACCAATCCCTAATGAGTCTCTAACTTGTTTGTTGACATACAACTTACCTTTCTCTCCAGACCAATATAGAGTGTAAGGATGTCGATGTGGTACCATTTTCAAACCCTAAGCACGAACAAAAAATGAAGATGCCAAGTTAGCACAGTTGCTACTATTGATCACCATAGAATACGTTTTATCCTTTATAAGACATTGAGTGAAAAATAAGTTCTCTCTTTGAATCGCATCAATTGGTTGCGCTTGGTGTTGTGATCGGTTAATTACAAGAGTCATAAAATTGACGAGGTCTTCAACAATGGTTTTGATATGAGTATCTCTATTGGCCTCTAACTCCTTCATCTACTTTTCTAGAGATATAGGGCATCTTCCTTCTCTTTCTCACTCACTACTTCCAATTCGGGTAAAGGGGTCTTGATCACCATGATGTGTTTGTTTGGACATGTGGAGGCTATGCACCTAAGTCCTTGACGTTTGAAACACCTTACTTCACTAGTCTTCTTCCTTGGAGTAATTCGTTCTTGTCCTTGCAATTTGTGTGGTTGGGTAGGCTTACCACTATTGCCACCTCTCTCATAATCCTTAAACTTTTTGCGTTTGATTTTAAGCTCCCTATACTTTACTTCTTCCTTTGGTCTTTCCTTAGGTTGATCATCATGATAGTGTTGAGGTTGGACTTTTTGTCTTTGCTTTTGTTTCTCAACCTGTAGAGCCAACTTCACCACATCATTTAAAGAAGAATATTGTTTCACATAAGCTACATAAGCAATGTCATATCTCAATTCGGTGATAAATTTTGAAATGATGTGCTCAATAAGATCCATAGTGT
The DNA here is from genome assembly GCA_024138015.1 of Lumnitzera littorea. NCBI lineage: Eukaryota > Viridiplantae > Streptophyta > Magnoliopsida > Myrtales > Combretaceae > Lumnitzera > Lumnitzera littorea. The sequence continues at coordinate 88,846,976 of JAMXBB010000008.1, read as the reverse complement.
TGCACCTCATCAAGAGAGTCTTAAACTCTTAAGCATGTTAGGTAACAATCATACTTTTCTATCTCAAGGAGTCAAGTTGAGAGTACAAATCTTGCTTATAGTAAGGTAGTATGAACTTCTTCCTCATCTACTATTTCATTAAGTTATATTTAGCAACTTTGGCATCACCATCTTCCCTCCGTTGCTCCTTAAGTTGCTTCCACCACAAAGATGCATATTTGGAAAATTCTAAAGTTGTAAGTCCTACTTCGGTGCACTCATCATACTCACTAGACTCAAACAATCTCTCTATTTGGCTTTCCTAATCAAAATAATTATTAGGAGTTCCATACCCATTAAGCTTTGGCACAATCAATCTTATATTCTCAATACCTCTTAGTGGTTGGTTTCTTTCTTGAACATGCCCATTATTGAAGTTGTCGGCTTCATCTTCATGTAACTCTTCTTTGCTCTTTTGGACACCACAACCACGATTCCTTCATTCACCATTTCTAACTCCTCTTTCACTACTTAATTCTTCTCTTATGGTTTCATGCATCTCATAGAAGTAAACATTTATATTTTGCATCATGCCTTAAATCATATTGGTTTAATGAGTTAACATTCCCTGAATCATCTCTATCAAAACCTTTACTATATCTCCATTAAATGGATTTGTTACATCGCTCTTCCTATTATTATTATTGCCACCATTCCCATTTCTTTTAAGTTCAACATTAACACTTTCTTCACTCATTTTCTTGCACTTTAAATGTTGAACAATTGTCAACTAAGTAATTTGTCAACACCTTCAATGCAATACAATAATAACATTACATCAATGCTACTCAACTACTCTTTAAGCAAGTAATAACAATCAATAATTAAATCTTGTAATCATCGATCATATAAACACCTTTCAATCGCAATCACGCCTATGTAAGAGAAATTGCATAACTCCTTTGACAATAAACATTAGAAAGATAATGAAGAAATCAAACTTACCACGTGTGTTGAACCTTCGCCTTGATACTAATATTATGATGTACTTAGCATAGGTGTTGTTAAATTCCCTACCCTGACGTTACTTAGGAAAATTAGAAGTTCAACAGGTTAGTACGAGAACCTTGATAAATTCACGAGGTGAATGAGCTACGAATCGCCACAATTTAATTACGAAGTGAAAGGATTGATAAGATTCAAGATGAACTAGCTCAAATAGTTAAAACTACCGATCTCCATTAAAGAGTTGATAAAGTGTTGTTAAAAGATGATTGTGGCTACTTACAAATGAAAATGATTGAGTTTTTATACTTAGCTGGCCCTAACGGCATTATAGGAAATAAAGACAAAGAGTAAACATAGAGTAACTAAAATAAAATGAGAAGTTATGTTGAAATTTGGAAGAGCCGTCAAGATGATTAGTTAGAATTGGGTGGAGCCATCAACACAGTAGTTGTGATGTTGTTTAAGTTGGTAGAAATGTTAGGGTTAACTTGATGGTAGTTGTGACGGTGTTCAAGTTGGCAAAAACTATTAGGTTAATACTTTTGACAACTTGTAGGATGGTAATCTTGTCTCCTTCTATGCATTGTGTAACCTTCTATTCTCAATATCGTCAAGTCGGTCTACCTTCTCATCATCATGTAGGTTCCTCGAGCTCCCTTTCCTTACTTTTTCTTATGGTTACTACTTGATCTTTCTCTCTTTGGTTTGTGGAAGATGTCGAAAGTCACTCTAAGGCTTGCTATGCTTGCATTTGACTTATGATTCCTATCAATTTGTGTTTTAAATTAGAGAAAACTAATAGATATAAAGAGAAATGATTAGATAAACCAAAAAGAGAAAATAAGAGAACAAGATACAAAGTAGAATCAACCCTTAAACAATGCCATAAAGATGAAAAAGTTTCTTGATAAGGAAGAGAGAGCTCTCACCAAGGAGAGAAAAACTTAAAATATGAGTAAGTAATTGATTGTTTACTATTGTGTAAATGAATGAAATAACTATCTAACCTTAATTAATTGTATTGCTACTTGTGCTTAAGCTTATGCTAGAGATATTGGAAGTGGCTATCATAAATTAGGTGACGTGCAAAAAGAGTTTCATCGAAGTTCGAATCATAACCTCTTTCTTAGGTTCATCGCTTCTTAAGTACAAACATCTGAAATGAAATGGCTCATACTTTAGGCATTGAATTGCTATGTATGACTAGGCAAATTAGGGTCACTAGAATGAAGTTGTATATGGGTCTCACTTATGGTATAGAATGCCTTTATAGATAGTTGCACTGGACTAAAGGCATGGTGGTTGATACCAATACTTAAATTGAGATTAGATGACCCCACATATGATGGTATCGGCATTAGGATCAAATGACTAATGCTATATGTATATATGTGAGTATGTGTGTCATTATATTGAAAATCTGAGTTATTCCGAACCTTCGGACATTAAAGTTGTGCTATTTGTCCACATTAAGAATTTTATCCTAAATGGAGCTTGGTTGTTGCATCTATATAGGCATGTTTAAGGTTTGCATCATTGTGTATATTACAATATGGTTATCTTATTGGGTATTTGGCTCACTCTTCTTAGAGACTCGTTTTTACGATAGATTTAAATTATTGGACTTAAAGATTAGAGAGCATATGATTTAGTCTTATGTAGCTTTGTTGGACTATGACATGAAAAAATAGGTCATGCCATTCATATTCGGAGCAATAATATTTGATATTTGATAGCCAACATTCCTAAGCCTCTCATACCAAAGATGAGCCATCTCATTTTTCTCAACTTTATTTAATGTATGTTATTTGAGTAAATATGTCACATCCCTTCATGATAAGTGTTCTTGTTATCTTTGCATCATGATAGACTTTGTAAAGGGCTTAAATGGTTCATAGGCTCTCAACATAGTTATGGCCTAGATTGACTTTTAGGCTAAGAGATATGCCTTAAAAAGTTTAGTCCATGAATTTGGGATGATTAAGGAAGACCTGACATGGTAAGTTTCGAGTAGGGATTGTTGATCAACCTATTTGACTATTAATATTATCTAATGGATGTCATCAATACACTAACTCTATAAATACTCAAGGCTCCTTCTCATTTGATAGAATGGAGTTATTTAGAGAAATGACATCGTGCTGTCAAACTACTGTCACAGAGGATAAAACAAAGCCTAAAATGAAGAACATACATTGCCTTTCATCTTAATAGTAGGTCAATACTTCGTAGCTCCTCTACCTGTCGTAGGTGCATTTGAGCTCTTTAAGGCTACATATACCCTTACCTGCCTCTTTCTCTCCAAGTCATCCCTTACGTATCATTTTACGTCAATTATTTATAGGCTATATGTGTTGTGAGACGCATACTGTAAGGGTGTGATCACTACAACCGAAACACTGCATCGATAAACTTTAATGTCATTAGGTTTGAACATCATTCACATGGTGCAATTGATTGTAATAGTAATAAAAGGTTTTTCTTAATTCTAAGTACGTAGTAAACATTTAGAAGGTAGAATCAATCAAGAGTTGATATTAGACCTACTACAGCTTTGCCAATGCAAACAACTAGAAGCATTGAGTTGTTGGAAATCACAACATTATCCTTTGCGATTTGATAGTTCATGTAGTTTCTCATTGTCATCCATCATATCATTGATGCAATCCAAGTTGAATGTCTAGATCTTATAGTGGTTGATGGATCTATTACATAATATACAAGAGATAAGTCAATTGTTGAGTCTTCTACTAAAGTTGTCTCCACCATAGCAAATAATGACCCAAGATTTCTTTCTTCTTCATAATTATATTTTCTATTGTTAGTTGGTAGATGTTGCAATATTTCCTTCAACATCCGTTCCTTGAATCAATAGTTTTCATGCATAATGGCCTTTTTTACCATAATTGAAGCAATCTTATTGATGTTGTTGTGTCTATTTCTATTGGCTTGTGATGATTTCTTCTCCTTATTTTTATCAAATTTCTATAGGATGTCACTTCCTCTTTTTCCTATATACGACATCTTCATCTTTTGAAAAAACATTGGCAATTTCTTTAGCTAATGCTTTTTAATTAACTGACAAATTTTCTAACTTCTATAAGTATGGTAATATTAGCTACTTAAAATGAATATACTCATTCTATGCTCATTGCTAAAATCTATATTATATATAATTTAAATAGAATAGATATAAGATACAAAAAATGTTGTATTGTATATTTTTTTACTTTACATGAGTAGATTTCGAGAAACCGCTACTAAAATCTACCTATAATATATAACACCCTCTAAAGTTAATTTTTTTCCTGAAATTCCCTAAAGTTATAAAGTAATGATTATTATTGTCTAAATTTTTGAAATATCATTACATCATTTTTTTATAAAAAACCTAAACAATAACAACTATTGATTTGTAAATTTAAGAGCAAAGGCACTTTAGAAGATCTAAATCCATTTAACTATACAAGTTAGAGTGGGTTCTAGATTTGATAGTGTTACCTACTTATCACTAACACTAGGGTTGAGCATAAATACTACGAATTAAACCGTAAATTGAATCGAAAAATTAGTCTTTTGTAACAAGTTCGGTTTAAACATAACTAAACTGATTAACTAATTAACCACTGAAAAAAAAAGAAGTTTCAATTTCTTTTTCCTACATAAAGTTAGGCTTACAGTTCCGTCCTCTATCTCTTATCAAAATTTGTAATTGAGGTGATCTTTAGGAAGTTTCAATTTTTTTTTTTTTTTTTTTTAGACAAAGCAAAATGAGAAGTTGTAGTCCATAAGTTGGACATGGAAAAAAATCTTTTCATGTTGACTCATATAAAGCTCTCTTTAGTCTCCATAGCCTCACCCAATGTAAATATTTCATGTGTTTAATTAGTCTGACTTCATATATTCACAATGTTGGCCATTTCTTGAATTTTCAGCCTTCCAACATACATGTTGAGTTTGTATCTTCATAGAAGATATAAAAAAATTGGTTCTTTTTGTTGGTCAAGTGGACTTCATTGGCTGCTTCTTGTAATTGCTAAAGTTTTCTAAGATGTTTAAATAATATGAAAGAGGAACCTTAAATAATAAAAGGTGATTTGAGTCTCAAAAGTTTATAGCAGCTTTTTCCTACTTTTGTAATACATATCCTTCTTAAATCCATAATTTGCTAGCATATTAAATTAACAAGTAATGTAGAATAGGAAACTTTATGTGAAATGGGAAATTAATACATTGTTAACAAAATAAATAATGCCATGTTTGGTACGTAAGAATGAATCAGAATGAAATCATGATTTTTGATTCGATCCTCCTTTTCCTATATTTGGAAGTGCATTTTGAACTTGGAATCACGATTTAATGGAATCGATGCTTTTGCTTTAAGGAGGAATTTGATTTTGTCCTTGAGAAGGCGGAATTGATGATTTCATTTCTTTTACATTTATTATTATTAATCAAATTACTTATTTAACTTTCGATTTAATTATTATATTTAATATTTAAGGGTATTTTTTACAACTATTGCTATATATAAATTTAATATCATTCTATTCTATTCTACTCTATGAAAATTTATAAATGTGAGAAAGGATTTACCATTTTACTCCTCATTCCATTCATCTTATTCAATTCCAATCCATTTCATTCAATTCCATTATAAACCATTCTTGTGTACCAAATGTGACATAATAGTATTTGAACAACCGTGTGTCGTCAGTAGGATACTACTGGTAGTGAGTGATGTGATTGGGCTTTGCATGAGCATATAACAAACTTGCATAAGAGAACATGACAAGGGGTACCGGGATGTTGTCCAACATAATCATTTTAATGCTTAAGTCAGTAGATGTTTGTAGGAGGGTAGATAAGAGAGCTAAAGAGCTTAAAGTAGGCTAAGTGCACAAAGAAATCAAGGTATCTTACCATTGGAGCACATGGCTATTTATAGAGGAGGGCCGCCACTGATTTAGGAGTATATTTAGCATGTTGATAGATCCATTAAGTCTAGTGAGTAGGATTGTGCATGTTGGCGTGTTTTAAGGTTGTAGGATGTAGTTATTGACTAGGTCTTAGAACCTTATCCGCTTATCTTGTGACTGTTATGACTGTCATGGTGTCAAGTTAGTCATTAGATGGTGTCTAGTCCTTGTTTGGAGTTTCTTTAAGCAGGTTGGTTGATGGTGGATTATGTTAGTCTTAAGCTCAATTAGGTCAGCTTAAGGCTTAAACAGGTTGATGTAAGCTTGAGGGATCCATATTAAAAATCTCTTATCAACACTTGCTATTCCCCTCATCTTAGTATTGTTAAGGTTGTAAGGAGAGTCGAAAGTTGGATGGGTTCCTTAGGTATACGATCAAGCTAATCTTGTATATTGAAGCTTCATACCCCATTAGCAAAGTGGTTAGGAATATCCGTTGTGTTGTTATGAGTGGAGTTATCAAATTGATTTGATAAGAAACCGTCTTAAGGAGAATGGCAAGAGGGCTATTATGTTGGACCCGAGATTTGTCTTAAGATGGCTACTTGTATTAGTCAAGCTGTTCATATTTTATTCATCTCGGGGTGCTCATGGAGTAAGTTCATGAGAGTTAAGTGCCAAACTTGTTAGGTGGGGCAAGGTTTTAGACTCATCAAGGGAGGTAAGGTATCAAGTTGGGAAAACGTAGACTTGTTCGCTAAAGGTGACATACAACCGTATCTACTCTGGTTGAGGTTATACATCTTAGGCTGTGCAACTTTAGGTCCTTTAGGCTAGACAAAAATTTTATCCAATCTACTTAATGAGTAAGATGCCTTAGCAGGGTAAGGAGGTGAAGGGTCATTGATGAAGCTTGTTGAGAAAGCCAAACCTTCTAAATTCCAAACTTCGGCACATGTTTTTGAAGTGTAATTAGTATGATTTGATAGCTATCACATCCATACGATTGCTTGTGCTATTAAAGCTGTTTTTTTGGGTAGATTACAGTCATTCAATTCAAACCAATGCCATGTGGAAGGATCTTAATGATATGAGGTAATTATACTGCTTCAAATCTCGATAATTGTTGGGTGGTATTTCTAAGGTATGAGGCCTATAAATATTGTTTGGGTTAGTATTTTGAACACTTTACACACTTCACACTTTCAATTCTTCTTGCGAATTACTCTTCTCTTTGATATTCTCTCTTTCTTCTAGCTCTCTTTCTTTAGTAACTTTTCTTCAAATCAACCATGTTGAACTTCAACAACTCATGTTCAACCAGTTGGGACCTTACTTCTTCTAAGTCTGAGGTGGGCACTGGTGCATACGAATGAAGAGTCTTTAGGGGATTTAGAGGTAGAGAATGATAGGGTAGCACTCATCAATGTCATTCCTTGCGATGTATATCCCTTCAATAAGGTAGACGAGAAGGAGGTAGCTAACTTATTTGAAAGTCTAAAGGTTGGTCCAAGATTAAATGTTACGTTAGTAACCATAAACTAATCGACATTAATAATTGTTTAAAGAATTATTTCATTTGGAGTTCAATTGGCATTACCCCTAGCTCGCAATCCTACAAATGGTGCAAAATGTCATCAGTAGGAATCTACCAGTGGAGAGTGATGTGATTGGGCTTTGCATGAGTATATATTGGGCTTGCAAAAAGAACACAATGAGGGGTGTTAGGGTATTATCCATTATGGCTATTTCGATACTTAAGTTAGTAGATGTTTGTAGGAGGGTAGATAAGAGAGTTAAAGAGCTTATAGTAGGCTAAGTGAGCGAAGAAGTCAAGGTGTCTTACCATTGGGGTGCTTGGGCTATTTATAGGGGAGGACCATTGCAGATCTAGGAGCAAGTTTAGTATGTTGACACATCCACTTAGTCTAGTAAGTAAGATCATGCATGTCAGTGTATTTCAAGATTGTAGATACGTGGTTATTGATTAGATCTTAGAGCCTCATTTGCTTGTCTTGTGATAGTTACGATCCCTAATGCCAAACCGGGCATTAGAAGGTGTCTACCCCTTGTCTAAATGTTCCTTAAGTAAGTCAATCACTAAGTAAGGCAGGTTAGTTGATGATGGATCACATTAGTCTTGGGCTTAATTAAGTTGGCTTAAGGATTGAACAGGTTAGTGTAAGCCTAAGGGACCAATGTCTAAAATCTCCCTCAATAATGTACTTTGCTATTGTCTCGAAGTTCTCCTTAAAAGGAAGAGTCTATCACCTATGAATGTTTTGATTTTATTCTTATAATAACCAATTAATTGTGTTGTTAGTGTTTTTAGTGGTTAGTCCAATCTGATCAATAGTTAGGTGATTTGCAAAACTAATTTATGATAACGGTTTGAGTTGTGTATCGAACTGGACTGAACTGTAAATTTTAAGTTCAAAAAAATTACAAATCAAACCATTTGATTTGATTTGATTCAATTTGAAAAAAAAAAAAAAATAGAACAAAGAAATTGAGCCGTAATATTAGGTTTAATTTGGTAAGAGAGGAGAGGCAAACCTTATCTTATTGTATTGAGTCGTGTTCATCCCTAATTGATATTATGTTTGGATTTAGGGAGAGATAAGGAGGGAATGAACTAGAGAGGAATTATTTGCTCCCTTTCTTTCCCCTTGTATAGATAAAGAAGAAAAAGTGGAGGGAAGGAAATTTTCACCCAAAATTTTCCATGAGCTTTACTAAAAACCTTTTTTTTTTTTTTTTTTTTCAATTTGGAGAGAATATGGAAGGAAAAGATTTGAATTTACTTAATTACCCTTTTACTAAATGACATTTTAAAATTTTAAAAGTATTTTGGTATTTTAGCAAGTTTTAAAATAATATCTAATATACTTTTCACCCAAAATTGTTTCTTCTTATCTAAATAAATATTTTCCTTCTTTTTTCTATATTTCTTTCCTTTCACTTTTTTCCTTTTAATTTTTTCCCTCATTCCCAGGATAATATAAGTGATATTTTCTCAATGGTGTTGTCTCGCTGCCGGCTTAAGACTCCACATGCACAAGGATAGATTAGATATATGCGGTCTTCGCCAGAAACTAGTACTTTGATATCGTTTTACTCGAAAATTCCACTTTACGGGAGAAAATGGTGGAAACGTAGTAGTTTATCCCAAAAGAAGGACGGTGATTGTTGATATTACCTATACATGGGAAGAATCGATGAAAACGAATATTTATTGTTTATATGTACTTTTCCCGATTCGAATAAGTACATAATAATAATAATATATTACTTGATATAGTTTTCTTATGATTAGTATTATAAAAATGAATATGGATTATTAAATTATTAGTTATTTATCATTTATATTGAATTTGATAATTTGATACTGTTATTAATGATATGATCTTGTAGTATCATCATTAAAAAAAAAAAAAAGAAAACCAAAGAATGCTCATATTGAGGTAAAGCTAATAGGATGGATTAAAAGAGTTGCACATTATGAAACTTTGTACAATGCACATGTTTATTATATACAATCAACTAATTAAACCCTTCAATTATGTATTTGAAACAAGTTATGAAATATTAATATTATTTTGGAATGAGAGAAGACACAATATAAATAAATAAAAGCTATGTTGGTTTTTTTTTTCTTCTTTATTTATGGTTTATTCTTTAACTATCTTTGTTGTTAAATTTTGGCTGAAGATAAAATTTATACAAGTTTTATGCATTAGTTTGATTTTTTAAATAAAATAATGGTTAAATTTCATTTAATATGTTTCGCAATGAAAATGGGAGAAAATTATTATTTTTTTTAGTTTGTTTGAAGTGTACCAAGTACTCTTAATTATTTTCTTAATAAATTCTAGATTTCCTGCCAATAAAATATTAGAAAGTGCTATGATACATTTGTTTACAAAATATTTATATATATATAATGCATATAAGTAATTCTAATAATGATTCAAATGTGGCATTGTAAGTTTAGGTGACATTTCATAACTTTAAACTTTGCAGACTTTGACAAGAAAAAATTTAATAGAGTATGATATTGGCAGTTTAAAACTTTAGTATGGTATCATAACTTAAGCAATAATTTTTACATTAAACATATATAGAATGACTAAGGACAATATCTCCATGACAACTTAAAAATCATTTCATTAATTCTATTGAATGAGATCCTATGATATTGAGAAAAGATTCATTAGTATATGTATAAGTAATTTATCAAAATCAATTATGTTTCAACACATAATAACATTGGTAATAGAATAAACCATCCACTATCACTACTGCAATCATGTACTTTAACATGTTTGATATTTACAACACCATATATACATATGCTTAATTTACATTATCTAGTGAATTTTTCTTTAAAGAAATTAAGATTCTTGAACCCATAAGTTTTACCCTATTCGGGGCTCTCCTTAAGGCCCTGCACAAATTATATTTACAGTATCCTATTTTCTGAAATTAATTAGAGAAAAGTCCCATAATTCCATAATCAACTAACCGCCTATAACACAAAGAAATTAGAATTCTTGAACCCATCAGTGCTAAATTATTTTCATCTATAGCTTAAGGCAGGAAAAATAAGAAACTACTTCGGATGCAATATAATCTCACTTGTTACCACTTAACATTGCAATGAGCAGAAAGGTAGGAGATGATGTCTTTCAAAAAAGCATATCTATGCACCAATGATTTCGTTAGTGATAATGAAAGCCTTTATATAAAGTTGAAATGCAACTTTAATCATTGTGCATGGCTGAAACAAACTATATCTACTCATCGATGCCTTTAAATAATTGAATACTATTAGTATATAGATATCCTCGTGGGACTTATTGAAAGAATTAAAGAGATATTTCTTACACTTTTAAAATTAAATAGTAAACTCCTACTTGTAATACGTGTTCAAAAATAAAATATAATGATATGATAAAATTAAAAACATAAAACAATTAGCAAATCAAAATATACACATAATCAAAGGATTAAAAGATATATTCCTTACATTTTTAAAATAAATTACACAAGTTATCAAAGAAAAAAAAAGTGCCATAGAAAATATGTATTATTTATTTAATTACTTAACAATTATATCAAGACACTCTTAATATATTGTTAAATGATAAACTGAAAAATCTCACAATTATAAGCTCATAAAGTAGTGAGCTTTTCATAATCCTAACTTGCCCAAAAGGTCCCATCCTGATTTAGACATTGGGGTTCACATAGGTCCCAACATTGCTTCACTCTTATCCCGACTTTTTCATTCTAGATGGTGATTTATTGAACTTTCTCTGCCTCTCAAATCAACTAGAGTCTAGACTGACTAGATTACTCAATGGACCAATCATTCCTCTTTTCTTCTAACTTTTCCCACTTCCCTCTTCATTTTCGTGCAGTTAATGTCATGGATCTGTATTAGTATTGAATTGAATCAAAATCATTCATTGCATTTGGGATTTGGGATAACTTTAAATTTTGCTTGCTTTCTTGACCGGAATTGTTTATACGATCGATCCGTATACGATAGATATAACTTATATCATATTCAAATATACAAAACGTGTTATCTTATATCTTAGTCTTATTATGAATGAATTTAAATCATTATATTAATTTAAACCATAATAGATAATTTACTATCGAAAGAAATTAACTATAATCTACAGGAGATCAAATCTAATAAGATTTAAAATGGTATGATTTTTGTCTTTTGGATCAAATATGGTTGGCCTATAGGAAACATGAATAGTACTAATTCAAAATTAAATATAAAATCAGCAACATACTATGATCATAATACATTTGTAAGTTTACTTTCTTCAATACTAATTTTCATCAACACCCATGTCTCTGTATTTTAGAAACTCATGTGGGGTCTCTTCCATAAAATTTAGGCATAGTTGCTGCATATGTGAATTGTTGATCAATATTAATGGACAATACTTCATTACGAGCTATTCATATATCATATGACATGCAATTTATCTTTAAATCTATAAATATTCGGTACACACAAGTATATTCTATCCCTACAAATAACTTGCCTAAGTAATTACTTATCGCATAGAAAGTCGCATAAAAATAATATACAAACTAGCCAAGTCATGTTTTATAATGAATCCACTATTTTTTTCCAAACCAAAATTATTTTAATGTTTTCTTCCACATGTGGATATGCAGTGTTTTTTATGACGATCTTAAAGAATATATTCTCCAACTGTTATTCCTATTTAAAGAGAAAAACTGGAAACTGAGGAAAAACAACACAGATAAAATCCACACAAAGAACAAGAGACACATGCTGTGTGGGTCCCAAATCCCACATGGAATCCACACCTCATGATCCTATCACTAATCTTTATTCCTCAAATAACATTTAAATGAGCACCACCCCGTATTATTATTTCTTAGTTTTATTTCTCCAAGGGCGTATTGGGAAAAGGGAGATACAGAGATGCACGCGGACCTCGAACATCCAATGCCAGAGCTATGTGCAAAATTACTTGTATGGTTTGTGTCAATAAATCGAATCATAAATTGGTAGAAATGAATATGTATACTGGCAAAATAAAAAATTTGTTGGGTAATATATTTCACATGTATTAATAATATGTAAATACATGGTAGCGGTAGTAATTAGTTTCTAATATTGGGTTTGAAAAATTTTTGAGAGATGAAATAAGTAGAAATTAAAAGAATGGAAAAGAAAGAAAAGAAAAGAAAAGAAATGTTATTTTTATTTTGTATTTGGATATTTAAAAAGAAAAGAAAACTAGTGATTTAATAAATTATATTATCTTTATTTTTATTTAGTAAACTTAGATAGTCTTTTTTTTTTTTTTGGCCTAATAAACTTAGATAATTTAAGAGCTTTATAATTTCAACTTACTTCCACCCATTTCCATCACTTTCTCTCTAAAATTAGAGAGAAGCATAGTGGCTTTGAAAGTAGAAAACTTTCCACCATTTTCTATTCATTTCCTTAAATCTTTACTTTTATTTTAAATTTCCAAACATAAATTTTTTACTATTTTTCATTGATTTCATTTTATTTGTATTGATCCAAACAGTAGAAAAATATTTTTATTCATGTTGTTACGTGTTCAAACATGATTGATAATCATATTATATACTAGAGGTGAGTAAATAACTTTATTATATAGGGTACTCACTTGAACCTTATTCTACTCGGTAGATTTCGGATAGATAAAAAGGGCCATAGGATAGGTCTCGAGTAGTGATTTTCCGAAACCTACTTTCACAGGGTGAGGTAAGAGTATAATGTTAGGATACACTGTACCTATCTTATAACCTATACTTTAAAGTGTATAAGGAGTAGATTTTAATGTACTTTATTTCAACTTAAACCTAGACAAGAGCCGATTCTAAACCGTGAATCCACTCCACCCATGGGAGGTCGAGCCAAATTGCCCCCCCCCCCCCGAATCGCTAGACCTTAAGGGTTCAAGAGGTTTAAGAGAGTAGAATTGCTAAGTTGACCAGCCATTGAACCGACAAGTCGGTTTGACTAGTTTACCATCTTAAAAAAAAGAAAGAAGAAAAAGAAAGAGAAAATGAAGGCTATTAAGTTGGAAAAAATAATTAAATAATATTCAGTAGGTTATTATATGTCAAAACTACTTTATTTGTAATGATGAAAAACATTTTTTTAAAAATAATATTATCATATTAATAATGGATAACTAATCATAAGTTAATTATGTATTAAGGATAGATAAAAAATTTAATTTTAGTTAATGTAAATTCTTTTTATAAACTTGTTAAATGTTAAGGACTTAAATATGAGGAAAAAAATAAAATTTGAGGGAAAAAATAAAAAAAATTGGAATCACATTAAGTCAGAAATTAATTAAAAAATTAGAAATTATTAATGAATTAGTACACTTAAAAAAAGAAAGAAGATTACATTATTAGAAATTATTAATGTATTTTTAAAAAAGAAATTAATAAAATTAATAAAAAAATAAAGAAAAGGGTTCAAGGGTAGAACCAGCTTGAAACCACCCCTCTATAGGCTAGTTACAGTTCAGCCATGATTGAGCTTGTGAATCGACGGTTTTAGGCTGGTTCAAGGTTGGGCCGACCCATTGCCTACTCCTATGCCAACCTATAAGAAAACCTTAAAATTACACATTCTTGTGTCTATTGTTTTGTTTTTTTCTCTTATTATTTTTCTTTTATTAGGTAAAATCTTATTTTTGTATCATATGTATAAGAATTTTAAGATTTAATTAAAATTTATTTGGTGATTTGAAAGGAAAAGATAAAAAAAAAATAATAATTTAGCATAATTCAATCAAGGGTTGAATATTTCCAATTATAGGGATTATTTTCTATTCTACGTACTAAAATTTCATATTATTACTATTAGATGTGTTGCAAATACAAGAACTTTTCAAATATTGCTATTTAGTTCATTAGTATAGTTATAAGTTTAATGTTAATTATATGCTTGTATAGTATTTCGAAAGAAGATAAAGTAATATATTTATATATATATAGGTTCCATAAGGTATCTTATATCTTGTAGAATTTATAAAGTGTAAAGTACGAGATGGTTTCCTAATGCTACATAGTAGGATATTGGTATGAAAAATTTAGAAACTTATACTTATTAGGTAAGGTATGGGTAAGGTCTCATACCCTACCCATCTTGTACTTAATCGCCCCTATATATATACCATGTATACATATACATAACATATATAATCTATTAAATCTTTTAACTCATGTTACATTGAATTTTTATGGACATATATTAGCTTTTTATAAGATAAGATATATTTGGAAATGTATGTTTATCAATAAATCAAAATTAAAATCTAGGAAGGGGCTTTTTATAATCAAGATGCATACTAATTTCCTTACGAATTTTCAGATAAATGAATTTAAAATATTTAAATAACTATTGACAAAAGAAAATTCAAAATACATTTATATTTAATCTTTGGTTCATAATTTTTTTAATTTTTTCACACACATTAAGTACAAAAGTTATGGGAGGTTAGAAAAAAAACGTTAGTTTATTATAAGGCATGAGCAATAATTTATTGCCTGCAAGATTGATGAAATGCAGAATGACTAAATAAATGCCATGATTTCCGATTCTGATGATACTTAAGAATGTTCAATGCCGTTTAGCCTGCAAGACTCAAAATTTTATTATCTCTTAGTTGTCAATTTCTTAGGGCATCCAACATTACAGTGAACAAAGAATCTACAAGAATATAGAAAACAATCATTTAATTTTTTTTTTTTTTCAATCTAATGGTATCTTACCGTGTATTAATGGATTTATGAGTGAGAACCCCATAATATAAATTCTTGTGTGCTTGAAATGAATCCCTTTAATTATGATCGAGTGGTAGACAACTGGTCCATCGAGTTTTCATATAATTCTATTTATTTTATATACTATTGAGATAAATACACTAATGATCTACTTATTTATTGCTCATTATGATCAAACTGAACGAAAAAAACAAAAGGAAAAATAGAGTTAGCTAGTTGGGGAGATGTTTGCAATCCCCAATTCGTCTCAAACGTGTTTCTAACAACCATATAAAAATACTCACTCTAATAAAATGAAGTTTTATAATTATGAATTTTCTTTTTCAATCAGAATCCTTAAATGTCATCGGTAAAAATGCGTTCAAAATAAAAAGTTGAGAATAACGAATATTCATTAAGTTTGGTGTACGAGAAGCATTATAGTTAGTGAGGTGGTTATAATTTTCTTTACCGAATAACGAAAACAATAATTTCACATTCACGATTGTCGTCCTCAGTTGATTGGCGTCGTCTAAAATTCTGTCAACCGTTTTATATATTTGTTCCATTGTTGATTAGTGAGACTAACGCACGTTGAAAATCGAGAAAGAGTCTAAACTTACGAGAAAATTTTGGATCAATAATAATTGATTTCTTTTTTTCTTCTGGGTTCCCGGGCGACGATTGCTTTTGACTCATAAATAATTGCAGTCTTAATAGCAGGAAAAGCGCGAGGAAATGAATATATTTAATACTATTATTTTATTAAATTAATTATTCAAATAATACATATAAGAGATGAACAAAAAAAATTTAATGGATTTGATAAAAATCTTACTTTTATAGGAGTTTGAAAATATCGATGATTTAAATCAAAGAAAGAAAAAGAATTGAATGTTTAAATAAATACTTTTCTTTTTCTCTGTAGAGAATAAGATAATTTAGAAAATTCTATATTTAAGAATTGCTATAACAGTCATTGAACTTTAGTTTTACAGGGTATATGCCTTATTCTGGTATAGGTGTCCTTTAAGCCTTTGTTTGGCATGGGGAAGTGAGGGGAAATAATGGAGGGAAGCAAATAGGAAGGGATGTAAAATATTCAGGGTGGAATAGGAAGAGAAAAAGGAACTTAAACCTTATCAATTTTTTTTCCTTCCTAATTTAGATGGAGAAGGGAGAGAAAGTGAAAAGGAAAAAAAAAATTATTAAGTTTCTAGTTTTACCCTTCTCATTTACTATTTCTTTCGGTTGTTATTATTTGAATAAACTGCAAATATAACTAGTTATATCTTTTTAACTGTACCTAAAATTTTCAAAGAAAGTATATTTGGACTGCATTTTACTATATTTCTCATGGATGAAAAAAAAAATGAAAAACACTAAAACTAAAAGAAATGTGTAAAATTATGAGCAAAATGGTTATGTAGAAGTCCAACTGTACCCTTTTTAAAAATTTACCAAATGTACAATTTCAATGGTATAGGGATTAGTTATACATGAAACAAATAGAAGAATTATATTTATAGTTTACCCTATTTTTCATAGGCGTCTACATTCTCTTTCTTTTTTGTTTTCAGTAACGAGTGGCTTTTGTTTACCTTTCCTTTTCCTACATTATCTAAACAATTTGAAAGTAATTCCTTTTACTTATAGGGTAAAAGAACCACTGAAAAGTCCTTGAAGGAACATAATACGTAGACATGTAAATGTAAACATTGCATGAATTTTATGTGGATAATGAAGGAGATAAGTGGAGAATATGAGAAGGATATTAACGAATCCGAAATGGAACCACTAACTTCAACGTCATGGCTTTGTTAGAGCCATGTGGATGTGGGTCGGATTGTGACTCAAACCAGCAAACTTGTCCCATGGCCAAGGGAAAGCAAACAAAACAATGGTAAAGGAAGGTTGCCAAAGTTGATTTGTTGTCATTTTAGGTCACCTCAACAATAATTAGGTGAGCAATGTTTCGACATGCTATTTCAGAAGAGTATGAGGAGAAAAATATAGGCAATCCAACATATATTTATTAATGCCTCGCATTTTGATTTCTCTCGAGTAGATAAATATATCCTTATTTATATCTGACATATATTCATCTGTATCTTTGTTAATTACGTATTTCTAAATTGTAATAAATCAACTTTTCCATATCTATAATAACTCTAACCAAAGCCTAAAGAATTTGATAATTAAAAATCTTTGTTTCTGTTTTTTTTTTTTTTTGGCCAAAGACAATATGCATGAGGACTCACTATTTGGTGGGTAAATTCCGTGCATGATTCTTTGTTTGGTTTTTTTTTTTTTCCACGATTATCATATTACAATTTTAATTTATCCCATTTGAAATTAACAGTTGCGGTTTGCAAGAGTCATCGTCTTGACGTATAAATTGAAATCATGTGATTTCTATAAGATGATTAAGTTCTTAGTTTCGCAGTTGTGGACTAAATTTGAGATGTTGTTAAAGCAAGAAACAGTTATTTGACCGTCAACCATCATTTATTATTTCCATCAGACACGTTAGTCAGTTTTTTAGCCAGTCAAAGTACCACACCATGATTATAGACTTAAATATACAGTTTAGTTGATGCTAATTCAAAATTGACCGATTGCAAGTTTTTATAAAATTCATATTTCCAATGGTGGAAATACATTATATATATTGCTAAACATCTTGTCAAAGGAAAAAAAAAAAAAAAAAAAAGGGACCCAGATAGCAAACAAAAAATTTGAGATGCTTTGTTAGATTGGAGGAGAAGAAGAAATCATCGCACGACAATAGCGATGCCATTTTTAAATTGTTGGCGGCTAGATTCACTTGTAAGTATCATGACCATGTTATTTCAATTTTTGCAAGTGAATACGTGCCACATTGGAATCCAGTTTGGCACATATCAACCGCATATAAGTAAGTTATAATAATGATATAATTGGATGCATCACACTTACGAGTTATAATGTTGCACTATTAAAATCTTGCTTCGTTTATTTGCACTCATAACTAAACATTCATTATCGGCTTTGATAATGAGGGTCTAGGGCCTTTCATAAAAAAATTGTATATAACAAGTTTCATTTGCCTATTTTGCAAAAGGTTGCTAAAAAAAAAATTTATTTCAATGTGATCATTGTTAGTATTATTCGTAGCAAAACTTGCAATGTACAGTTTTCATTGACGAGATGAAGTCGTTAATGAAATCCTTATAAAATTGCTTTAAATAGATTACGTTTTGTAATCATACAGAGCATTCCCATAATAATAGAGACTTAACTCATTAAAATTATAGAACATTCAATGGAAATTGCTGAAGCATAAAGGACTAGGATTGCAAAATTTATATCCTCTTCCCACAAATTTATTGTTTCCATTGTAGGTGGCTAATTCTATTCCTTCCATAAAACTTATCTATTATTGTTCTTTAAAGTGTATAGTCAATTTTGGCAAATGTTATTCTTCTAGAATTTTATTAAATACCCCAAAAGCAAATGTGAATTGGGTCCCTTCTTAGAATATCTAAACATAAAAGTTGTTGGATGAGTTATAAATAAAAAAAAAAAAAAAATCAGTACTTTAAAGGGTGCCAAAAAAACTATTAAATAAAGAAAAGAAAACCTTCGTGAGGATGATATTATTTCTAGCTAAGCCTTACAGCATCATAAATGTGAATTTTAAAAATTGTTGGTGACACTCTAATGCTAATGTTTATCTCAACTTGCATCACTCGAAATATTTTGTCTAACTCCAGATCATTAGAAACCCTAAATATTCTTACCAAATTTATAGCTGGACATAGTAGATTCACCATGTACAATATTCATATGCAGCGGTAATTCAACTTTTATTAGACGATTGGAAACAACAAAAAAAAACAAACAAACGTATAAATTACGACCAATCATTTTACCATCTGCTTCAAGTTTTCAAACATCATCGAGAACATAAGATGCATCTATTTTCAGACGTGCGCATATATTTACATATATCTATGAAGCTAGCAAAGTAAATCAAAGTTCTAGTGATGCAAATGCAACACATTGTCCTATCACAAAGTCTAGCATTTAGTTTTTGGGCCCTCTTTGCCTTATGTCTAAGCTACAAACTTAGAAATATGGGTACTACTTGAGTATTATGCAAATGCTATTTTTGGAAAAATATTTTCAAGAATATGGAACTTGAAATCATCTCTTTTAGATGTAATTTTACTTGATTCATAATAAAATCGTTTTTTTAAGTAGAGATTTTAAGTAACGTATTTTTAGAATATTTTTCAGAAAACGGTATTCTCAAGATTTTTTTAAATTTGTTTTCCTTTTTCCTAATACCCAAAGGTAAAAATAACCTTTGGAGAAAAGGAAAAAAAAAAAAAAAAAAAGAGGTTGGTTATCGGCAGCAACCTTAAATGGGATCACGCCTACCTAGCAATTTAATGTTGTATTGCAATCCCAGTCCGTGCAATAAAATTTTGGACCACCCTTACCTATATATTTTTAATAGTAACATTGAAGAACTTTCAGCTGTATACCTTTTTTCGATCACTCGTTTTTATTTTTCTTTAATGATTTGTGGTTTGTATATACCACTCGGAGCTAAACCCTAAAGCCAAAGTAGTTGGAAAGCTACTTTAGGATTATATAATAATTGACCACTAGATTCAAAAGCTGGATGGATTTTTATAAAGCCTGCCACTTGTTTATCTTTTCTTCTTCTGCTTTGCCCACCGACCAGGTAATCGTGATGAGGGTAATGTAGCGGGTGTTTTCAAGAGACTCGTTAAGAGACAAAAGAGTGGAATTTTTAACGTTTATAAATAGTAATTAAATGCTTTGAAAAGAAACTCAATATATGGAAATGTAATAAAATCCTTTATTTAGTTTTTTTTTTTAAACAAGTGCCTCTAAGCTATCACTTAAAGATTTCCTTGTGATAATGTGCCACGGAATTCCAATCCCGGAAAAAAAAAAAAAAGAAAGAAAGAAAAAGAAACAAAGGACTATTTTCAAGAGAAATAAAAGGATATGTAGAGATTTAAAAATTAAAAAACAGAGACCTCTCTCGTCTCTTTTATAGGATGTTTGAGAGTAGTTATCGGTCTTTAATAGTAATGAATTTCAATTGATTATTTCATGTGGAATAAAAGATTAGCAAAGTTTCATTTTGCAGGCGTTGCGTATGGAGGAAAACAACTTGTAAAATTTAAAAGGAGAGTTAAATAGATTTTGTTAAATTTTATTAACTTTTAGTTCGTTTTCATCTTATTAGCAACCTATTGCAAGAAGTTAATATTAAGCTCAATTATAATTTATAAGAGTAACTACCATGGAGAATATAGAGATTAGAGAAGAAGATAATTCAAAGATATATAGAAATGTGTGAGTTTACTTGTCTAATCCCCTCTCCTCCAACTCTATTGCAATCAGATGTTATCTATATCTCAAAAATCTTGGTACGTACATTCTATGACAACTAAAATGGATCTATGATTTTTATGCCCAATAGCAATCTAGGCTTGAATCCTTGGATGGTGGTAGTGTAAGGAGTCAAATCCATGATTTAAGATGACTTAAAAAGATTTGGTATGACAAGTTTAGGATATAGATCATTACACTAATGCATCTGCTCTTAACATTTGTTAATGATCTCATATATATATAACTGCAAAGGCTCTTCACGAGTTTAGATTTAAGAGGAACTCATGGAAGGATTTAGAGGATAACTCATTTTAGCCATTGGATGGCAATGCAATTTGAGAGTTGGCAACCAAACTCTACATCTCCCTCCTTATTTGAAACAATAATTAAGAGACAAGAGAAACATGTTTTGTTATCAATGTGCTACTTTAAAAAATTAAGTAATGCTCAGAACAAAGATCAATTTGCTCTTACTTGATAATAGTAAGATTGATACTTTATAACTCTTTTACCTATTACTTGTATGTTTAAACCCCTTAAAATTGCTTATTCCTCCTTTCTACCTTTTCCTTTAAATCATCTCGACGTGTCTATTTCATGTTGTAGGTCATTTGAAGTGTGAGACTTGCTTTACACATATGTAACTACTTCATCTAGATCCTCTCATCTAACAATTCTTTTAGTTGCTATGTAGAAGCTAGTCCCTTTTGATATGTTTAAAAAATTCTTCCTTGTACCTCAAAAAGTAATCTCTTTCATACCTTACAAGCCATTATATTATTCATAAAGTAAATAATTAAATGTTGCTATGAATAACTTCAAAGTTTGTGTAACAACTTGATAGTTATATCTTAAAGAAACACATCTTCTTCTTATTCAAAATGCAAGAGATCCCAAAGAATTGTGAATTCCGAAAATTTTTCTTATGTGATTCATATCTTATGCTTAATCCTTAGTCTTGAATCTCAATCTAAATTCCAAAACACAATCTTAATCTACTTATAAGCTTGAACGTCTTCTTATATAGGCTTCTTAATAGCTAAGAGACAACAGTTAGAAAGAATCAATTATAAAATATCTATCAAAACCATTTGTTTATGGCATCAATTTAAAAGGTTTCCTTTAGAAAATGATTTGCTTATTTTCTTTTGTCAAAGTGATCCTTGTATGAAAATATAAACATCCCTTTTATGTTAACATTTTGTTTTCATGTAGAAAATTGTTTAACTAATTAAATACAATTAGAAAAGAGGGAAAATCATCTATATTAAGCATATGACATTTAATTTTGATTTCCAAACTCATTTAAATATATTTTAGAAATTCCATTTTTGGTTATGCAAGTATTAAATTTAACATATTTTGCAAGCACAAATTCTTGATATGTTTTTCAAAATAGTCATTGATTTTATGTATAAGTAGAATTATAATGCCCTATAAGTGAAAGCGCCATAACTCGCCACATGTCCCTACCAATTAGGAACACATTAAGGCTCTAAGATTAATTAAAATCTCCATAATCACTAGTAATAACCGCTTATCAACTACAAAGCAACAATTCTCTAAATACATCAATTTGAATGACTCACGTGCGAATCACTTTAACCACAAATATACTAAATAACTAAATCTTGATATTCTACAACATATAAAACTAACCACCTCTCTTTCCCAATCCGATGATAACTATTTCATACTTGTTGCAACTTATCAAATTGACCTACAATTGTAAAAATAGAAGAATGAGTCGAAACCTAGTACAAGTGCACAAACACATACGACTGTTAAGCTTAAAATATTTACATACATATAATGCAACTATAATAGAATATAAGCAAATAATAGTTTAATTATCTTTAATTTAAGCTAGTATATAACGTAGAGGTACTCAAGACCCCGCCACACTTTGATCTTTGTCTACATATGTTTTCTTTTAAGTCCTTTACACTCAAAGTCTAAAGTCTAAAGACTAAAAAGGTAGTATTCTAGTTGCATCATCCTATATATGAGTCTACTAAGGAAATCTCACATATGATTAATGGTTTCTTCTTTAAGAAATTGCCATTGGAGGCTCTTAGAGCGAGTGGATTAAGCATAACCAGAAATCAATTAATTTAGGCTGAATATAAATTAGTTTGATTTACTTATTAAGTCATAACAAGCACAAGCAAGTAATCAAGCACCACATACGTGGAATTGCTCTATAATCGCTAAAAGAACTCCAACTTCCAAATCCTGAATCAATAGTTCAAACCTCAACAAGGAGAGAAATCTGATAACCATCATGAATTTATTTGAAAACAAGTATACACGTTAAGCTTCAAATATTCAGTGATTAAGTTCTATCTAAATTTACTTATGAACCTATTTATGTATTACTTGCTAAAATCCTAACTTATTACTTTAAAGGTTCTGAAAGAAAATTATTGAATCCAATCATAAATCCAGAATAGAAATTGAAGATAATATAAATATGTAATACGATAAAGCAAAAAGTCAATATATTAATATAATATTATTTAATTACTCAAAACATCAAGTACGATATATATATAAAGGAAAATATAGAGTAGACACATAAGGGGGTGGTATCAAAATAAATAGTTTTACTAATTTTTATAATAATAAAAGAATACATACTTAAATAGATAATATTAGAGCTTATAAAAATACATAAGAAAAGATATGTTAATAATAGGAATCCAAATCATACATACTATACAATTAATATCATATACTCCATAACCATAATATCAACGAAATAGAAATAATATAACAATATTAATATCATCAATAATAATAATAAGTATATTATCGAATATATCAGTATGCGTTGTATACTAATAGTACTTGACATAAGTTATTCATTAAGTTGGTTTTGTAATAGATATGTTTATTTATAACATATAAAGCTATATAGTTTACATAATTTATATTTTATAATATAATAATTATCCGAATCTCTTTAGTGTAATGAATAGTAAGGAGACGAAACCAGGCAGACTTGCAAAGTATTGAATGTCAACATCGAACAACAATCCTCAAAGGAGCAATGGTAAAAAAATGAAAACTAAGAAAACAAAATTGAGTCAACTCAATGTAATAAGTAGATGACTCACCAGATAAATGAAGGACTATGTGAAGGCTTTATACAGAGTGAACTATTTAAGGTAGCCTAGGAATTTTGAAGAAGAATTTCTAATTGGACCCTCACAGAGCATGATTGCACAACATAGAGCAAGGTTCGGAGGAGGCAAAGCATAGTCACATTAGTGACTGAATTATAAGACTAGAGTCGTTATTGATGAACTAAAAATAAAACAATAAAAGGAGATACATACATAAATCTTAGAGTATGAGTTTGTTGGTGCTCGAAGAGTAGTATTATTGGAAAAAGTGCTTCACGCTAAGGATGAAGAAATGGTCGGAGTTTAGAAGTTCGCCAGAGAAGGAAGATGAAAATAATTGGCAAAGATAGTCTGAACTCCAAAACTCAAATTTAGTTGAACCTCCTCCATCATTTGTTTAAGCTTTGTTATTTTGTTTTAACTCCATAAATGTGAACAAGCGGACACAATTCCATGATGGTGTTCGAAGAGTGGCCAATGGAGTCAAATTAGAAGATGAGATTGAAAGAATAGAGTGTTAGAGAGAGGAATTGTCATGGTAGGAGAAGAAAAACTAGTTGAGAGGGAGAGATAGTAAAGGACGGGAGAGAGAATTGGTGGGAGAAGGGGGTCCAGTAGACAAAGAAAAGAGAGGGTAAAGGAAATGATGAGAAGAGATTTGGGAAAGGGTTTAAGTAGGGTTTTAGGTAGACTCCAATTATTTGAGGACATTCTAAAATATAGGGTATGTTTATAACTAAAATAGAAAAATAAAGAATTAATAAAAATGAAAATAAATAGTATTTAAAAAATAGGATATGTATTAAAGTATTATAAGCTATAGAATACTAATAAAAATACATATACCTTATTTATAAAATAAAATTAATCTATTTGATACATACGTAAAATAAAAGTTATAGAAAATATTATTGGAACCTTAATTTAGACATCTATTTAATAAGATAGAATTTAAATAAGCTTAAAATTACACTAAGATTTATAAATTGAAACTTTCCTTTACTAAGATGCGTTTTCTATTGGCAGGACCTAAACAAATTTTACGACTTAATTATTATTTTTACTTTTATTGGGGTGTTTCAAGAATATTTGAACATATTATAAAATTTCTTAAACTTTTATGAGTAACTTGTCTTCTCCAAAATTAAGGTATGAAATAATCTTTATAATTATTTTTTATTAACTTTATAAGCTAAATCTTTAAACTAATTTAGCTTTTGAAGAAGATTTGATCATCATAGAATTTGGAAACAATATCTATTCTAAGTTTGACCAAATGTAGCTACTGATTTTCCACCTTCACATGTGATTGAAAAGTAACATAATTTTTTCTTTCCTTTTTTAATTATAACATTTTCCATTATGATAATTTTAGAATAGTTGTAAACATAACATAAAAAACATATTGAAGGTCAAATCATATGGTAAATAATTGTATTTTAGAATTTAACGAAGTTTACAATTTGATTTAGTTTAATGAACACTCCCATGTGTGGCAAATTTTATTTTATATTTTTTACTATGTTTTGGGAGAATATAGTGTCGTACTTCATTTATTATAGGAAAATTCCTTTTAATTGAGAATTGTAGGTAAAAAGTTCATATGTTTTGGCGTTTTAGGTTGGTATAGTGAATTTTACTTGTATTAAGTTTATCATGAGCTTTTCTATCATATTCTTTATCTTCATTTTCATTACTAAACAATGTTACAAAGAATGACTTTTAAGTTATCATTGTTTTCTCTAAAATATTTTTTCTTTCCTCCTCATTAAAGAAGAAAAAATGTGCTCATAGAGAGACAGTTTCTCTCTAATTCAGAGATATCTTACTTTCTTTAGTGATTTGTTTATTTTCATAACACGTTTGTACTTCTATCACATAAGACAATTCAACTACTCTCTTTAACCTCACTACTCATCTTGAGCTTGACTTTTAACTTCACCATTCATTTTCAACCTTATGGTTTTGCTTAGCTTATAGCTTTTTAAGGCACTAGATATGAGAAGGCCTATTATATTATGTTTTATTTATAGACAAATGTGGTACTAGACAAAAGTCTTTCATGGTGTTATCGGGACAATCTCAAGGTTTTTGTCACTTAACATTTGGTGATATAGAAATCTTAAAGTATGATAGGATAAAATCTCTTAAATGAAGCCATAACCTAACATATGTTTTCAATCACTACCTCCACCTTCCTACCACCATTTGTTGCGAATTGTGATCAAGGATAGACAAGATTGGTTGTTGAATTAGTCTAAGTTTGCCGAAAGTTTGAAAAGGGAAATAATGGGGAATGTATGAAAGAATAAATGCGAACGAAAAAAGTAAGCAAAAACCCACGAACAAACTCAATGAATATGATGCACCAATAGAACTTCTAAGGACTAACTGCACAGCTTAATATGATGTACGAAATGGACCGGTGAGATTACTTGTCACCTAGCTTTACTTAAGAGTTAGGATAAGAGCGAAATGAGTTGTAAACAAAGTAATGTTTAAGAGAAACAAAAATGTCAAGTGTATTAATGATAATCTGATGTTTACAGTTATAAGTATAAGGGATATTTATACCCGAGAATTTAGGGCAACATGCCTAAAAGTGAAAAGATAAAAAGGGCATTTCCTAAGGAAGTAATGTATAAGATAAAAAAGGGTAAAAATGAATATCTAAGGAAAACAATCATTGGTGTAATTGATTCTACACATGATTATATACACATAACGATGCTGTATTGGTAATACTGTTAGAAGATGCAGATAAAAAGTACGGTTAGCTTGCTTGTCTAAGTAGGGGTGGCTTAATTAGTCCGAAGTCTCTCTATCTCGGCTTCTTGGTAAAGGAAATATCGAGTCATTGGTTGGCTCAAGTGCGAGTGAGTAATCTACAACTCAGCATGCTATAAAGAGATGGACAATCATTCAACTTGGCATAAAGAGTGGTTTGGCAAAGAAGTACTCAGCCTTGGTATGAGTTGGCTAGAGTAGGAGAATCCGCCTTGCCACACCTTTTAGTCCTCGGACTTGGTTGCAGGTCAAAGGCTCAGTAGCCTGATTCCTATCACCATCTCTACTGCGTTTGTTATTACCACCATCCTAACCATTATTAATACAACATTAGCACCAATTACCATAATTCTCACCATATTATTACCTTACCACTATTACTCACACTACCATTCATATATGACCTCTGTCACTACTGCCATTACATATCATAACACTACTACCTCAACTTCACACTACTATTACTATTGCCATCGCTATAGTTGTTGCATTAATAACACCTCCATTGCATTACACCATCATTGCCATTGTTGCCTTACAAGGTCATCACTTGACCATCTCCATTACTTCTATTAATAGACCACCATATGCTAACACCACAATAGTGTCACATAGGTGGTGTCAACAATATTGGTGATATTATAGTGACAGTGATGGTATAATGACTATAGCAGCGATAGTAATGTTAAGATAGAGATTGAATGGTAGAATTAGTTAAAATAATTAAACAATAACATAAATAATATAACTATCAAAATTTCTATTTAAGGATAGTACTTGTACATAACAAATAACATATAACATAAAAGGAAAAAAAAAAAAAAACCCTTATGCTCCACTTAAGGTGCTAAATATGGTATAAGAAACTTGTGTTATTCTTAGTTGTCTTGTATTGTAATGAAAACCAATTGTTATTTAGGGGCTTTCAACCCTATTAATGATATTTTATCATGACCTTAAATCTTATTGCAGTTATGTAGGATAAGGCACTACAAGTGCATTTACTTACAAATTTTAGTAATTTAGTATCTAAAGTTTTATTTTTTGCTATTTAGTGTATACGTTTTTAATTTGATTACATTTTGGTGCCTCTGTCATTAGCAAAGTAAATGATCAATACATATTTTTACACTGTACTTTTGATTGCACTTTAGTGTATGTACTTTGGTTTCAATACATTTTATTATCCAATTACATATTAATTTGAAGAAAAAAATAGTTTTCTTAATTATTAAACTATTTTGAAAATTAATAAAATTGTTTTTATACATACAATTTCAATCGTGTGTAACTTTTGCATGCGATATCCAATTTTAAATTGTTAGAAAGCTTATGACATGTACTTTTTTTTTAAAGATAAGATCTAGTATATGTCCCTAGACTACTTGAGCCAAGTTAAATTAGTTAATAATGCATCCGTGATATGTGTGCAAAAAATAAATACTTCAAGACAATCTTAAAAGAAAAATTTAGATATGTATTTAATTTACAAAAGTATATCTTTGGAATTAATTACCCTTATCCAAATATTTTATCTCAAAATATTTGGAGAATAAAAAAAATAGATGTTTTAATTATAGTTGTTATAGTAAGTTATAAGAGTATATTTTGCATTTGAAAATGGAGGGCTAGATTCGATTGTCCCTACAAAATGTTGGATTATGAAGATCATATGAGATTAGATGTTGGAGTAATTGAAAAGGTAGTTTTTACCGAAATGGAAAGGACATACTTCAAATTTGACTACTATTTATAGAGGGTGTGGAGTCGAATAAGTGAATATTGGTTTAATAATATTGAACAAATTTAAAATGACTATATCTTGTAAATCAAGTGTCATTTGGCTTCAAAACGCACATTTTTAGACTCACAAATAATATGTCTCCCTACTCCCATAGTCATTTGGTAATGATTTTTCAAAATTTATAAGGTATGAGATTTACATATAATGAAATGATTACAAACATTTAAGTTAAACTATAAGATTAAGAACATATTTACAAACAGTCATTTAAAATAAAAATAAATAAATTCAATAAATTAAGGACAATTATAATGCTTGGATTATTGTTAAATTTAGAAGACAATTGCAAACTATATAAACTACTACAAACTAAGGCTTTTTTTTATAGTAAGGCATGTAATGTTTATTGAGAAAAAAGGCAAAGTTTAGTGACTTACATGCATGCCTAAGATTCTAAAAAAAGTGGATCGAATTCCTTAAGTGGCTGTAGCTCCCTCATTTTATTTTTCAAACATACACATTCATTACATGCACATGGTGTTACAATCCGAGAGTTTGAGGATGAGTAGGAGTGTTCAACTTAAACATATTATGTGGTGAGTGGTGTTAGTAGACAGTTTATTTTTAGAATAAAATATTTCTTTGAAGGCAAGTTTGGCTTCCTGTAAGCAAATTGGTCAGGAGCTAGTAGTGCCTTTTTTATTATGGCCATAGTAGGCTGAAATTAATTTTATCGTTGAACCTCCCAAAACATATGGGGACCTATGATAATGCCAAAAGGCTTCCCTTAAGAGGGATGGGTTTGGAATATTCCTAGGGTAAATAGGAAGAGAAGGTTGGTTCTCTATCTAGAATACAAATAAACATATGATGGAGTGGATAGTTAAGCAACATAAGGCACTTTATGGGAATTAATCTCCCGTCCCATAACACATGGCATGCATGAGTGTTGCATGTCCATTATATCTTCTTCTTTTTCCATGGTTCTTATCCCTTATATGAATCAAGTCTTATTTGCCCTCTTAAAATAACTTAATTAGCAACAAGATAACAAGATGTGATCGAATCTACTTAAAATCAAGTTAAAATAGGCAAAAAAAAAGAAAGAAAAAAACTAGAGAGAGAAATCAATTTGAAATCTAATCTTATTTGAGTGATATAAGGGAGTTATTAGTTATGTATGAACATAATAAGCCTAGTAAAAGAAGAAATATTTGAAAACTTGCTTATTTAGATGACTACATAATGAACTAATAGAGGGATAATACATTTGTAAGAGTAGTTATAGAAGTTATCATTTGGGAGTCAAATATAAGTAGTTAAGAGTTATAATAAGTTAGAAACATATTTTTTTTAACTGTATGCAACTATACATGAAAAAAATATATAAATAGTGAAATGAAAATAAGGGGAATCATCTTTCCCTTGTGAAATTTAGCCTTATGCTTTAAGAGTCCATTGGTATTGAAAAACCAAAATCCTTTTTACCATTGTACACCTTATAAATTCACAATAGCATTACATTAGAAATCTTACACCAACATATAGAAATTAGCAAGAAAATTCATAGAGATTGTAGTTTGGCATAGAACTTTCATTTTGTACAAAAAGATTTCACTTGTTAAGCACAAAAGATGAATTTAGGAAACTTTAAAAATAAGGGAAAGAAAAAAACTATAGAAGAGAGAGAAAGAGTTACCTATTGCACAATGAGTGAAGAAAGTAAGAAGTTTTGATATTTTCTATCTTGGATATGGATACAAATGGTGCTGTTTAATTGAGTGTATTAAGGCCAAAAGTGGGTTAGGCTTCCCAATGTTGACTTAATAATTGGGGCTTTCATTGTTCTATACAGTTAGCCAAGGCCAACAATACTTAAAGTATCACCAATTTGCAAGAGGAGGTACATGCATTGGAAACTCGTATATATCAATTTAATGTTAGATCTGATAGTACTGAAAGCATAATACAGAATTGAATGAAAACAAGAATAATATGATGAAGACATGTAAAGTGTATTGTGAGAATTAGACAAATAATTCGTAGTAGCCACCAAATTTAGATATGTCATGATCTTCTTATTTGCATTCAGGGAAGTTGTATGCATATTGTAGAAATATTAAATTGGATTCACAGAAGTTTATTGGTCAAGATCTAGAATCTTGGGTATTTAAAGTCACTCAATTTTTTTTTTTTCATAAATTCCTTACACTTGAGCATCTTAAGATGGCCTCTTTCACCATAAAAGGTGAAGCTCTTAATTGGTTTTAGTGGATGTCAAACAATGAGATGTTATCCATATGGCTGGCTTTTCTACATGCTTTACAACTATGGTTTGGCTTATCCTTGTATGAAGATTTCTAAGGAAAATTATCGAAATTAGTACAAAAAGGTTTTGTTGTTGAATATTAAAGTGAATTTGAAGCCCTTTCAAATCATGGTACTAGACTATTTGATAATTTTTTTTCAAAAGTTGCTTCATTTAGGTCTTGTAAGTATAAGTGTTAGCTTCTAGATCCATTAAATAAGCAATAAGTTTAGCTAAACTCCATGATTTTAAGCTTCAATATATTCTACATTGTACGTATTATTCATAATCTTTACCAAAACTCACTTCTTTTTCTCCTTTAAACGGACCTACTTTTTCTTTGAAACCATCATTCTCTAACACTAAAAAACACATCATTTGATTCTAAGCCTATAATCAATAATTTAGTTTAGAAGAAAAACTTATCCATAAAGCACATGTCACCAGTAGAATTAGCCATAAGAAGAGAAAAAGGGTTTTGCTATAACTATGACTAAAATCTTCACAAAGGCCATGTTTATAAAACAAAACTTTTGATGATGATGATTGAACTTGACGATGAAGATATTATGGTAGATGGTGATAACTGTTTTGAGGAGTGTAGTTCAAAAATGATATAAGATACAATATGTGAAAATGATGACAAGGTAAACATAGAAATTAGTTATTATACAATGTCAGGTGTTTTAGCACAAAAAATCTTAAGGTCGAGAGGCACTTTACATGGACAAGTGGTAAACATATTGGTGGATTTAGGCAACATCGACAATTTTATACAAACTAATGCTGTAAAACAATTGAAATTACCAATTTTGTCAATACCTCAATTTTTTGTTCTCATAGGAAATAGTGCCCAATTAGTTTGTCCTAAAATGTGTAAGAAGGTACCATTAAAGTTGCAAAAAATAGATTTTGTGTGTGTTGTAAATACATGGTACAAAACTAGTTTCGAAGGTACAATAGTTGACTACTTTAAGACCCATTGCGGTGAGTTATGATTAGCTTGTCATGAGTATTTTATGAATAATCAAAGGATGGAGTTGCAGAGCACCGAAGCAATGGTATTAAATAGATTAAGCATAGACAATTAAGGAAGCTTATATAATCTAACAATGTGACTTGTCTTTTTCATCTTATACCTTAGAGTGCGTTCTCATCCATGGATACTACTAACAATCATGCCGTAGAGGCACTTTTGGGTAAATTTCTAGATGTTTGCAACTCCTTCGTATTTAACACTTCTATGTAATGTTTAACATCACATTAATTTGAAAGATGAAAAAAAAAGTCATCAATGTTAGACCATATCGCTACCTTCATTTTCAAAAAGAAGAATTAGAGAAACTTTTTAGAGAAATATTGGAGAGTGAAGTTATAAGGCTGAGTACAAGTCCTTTTTCATCACCTATATTTTTAATCAAAAGGAAGGATGAATCTTTGCATTCTTGTGTAGATTATAGAGTTCTTAATCAAGTCATTGTAAGCCCTGTAATCAAGTGTTCGGGGTTTGGGGTCATTAAAATTTAGGATGATAAGGTAAGTTATCTAATTATGCCCAGATTTTATGATGAAGTTAAGAATGTTAGTAAAAGTGATTTCGTAAGTTTAGATTTAGGAAAATAAATAATAAAGTAATTCATTATTCTAATATTGAATTATAGTTATAAGTATATTGCTCATTATTTATCAGAAATGCATAAAATGAGTTTCGATAACTAATGAATTGATAAAGATAAATTATATATACACTAAAAATTATAAAATAACATAAATAATATTTAGGAGTACTTAATTGTACTATATATATATATTTACATATAGGTGAAAATACGCAAAATTACTTAAAATATTTGAAATATACTAAATTAATACTAAATAATTAAATAAAATTCATAAATAATTAATAAAAAAAAATAAAAATTAGAAAAAGTATGGAAATTGGGTGTGGCAAATTGGAAATGGAGAATGGAAAGCAATAAATTAAAATTAAACAACTAGAAAATAAAAAGATAAGAGATAGGAGACATTTGTCACTTTAGAAATTAAAGAAAACATCAAAATGACCTTATAAATTCAGCAAGCTTAGTCTGGAAATAATTTTGACATGTTGGGAGTTCAAGAAAATTAGAGAGAGATCAGAAAGAAAAAAAAGAATAATTTTACAAAAAATTACAAAAAATTTGTGCAAATGAAGCTTGTAAGGGAAACCTATACCTAACAAGCACCTGAGAATAGATGGCCACCACCAGTAGATGGTGGTGGCAATGCCCATGCTGGTTGACAAAGCCATGGTGGCCGGAGGTTACTGGAGCAACCAATATTGGTGAGTTTGATCTTTTCCTCCGATTTTGCTTTATTTATTAAAAATATTAAATAATCATGGAAAATTATAAAAATGAGTATTATGAGACATTTTAATATGTAATTTTTAGGAAAAATATTATTTTGGTGAAATTAGATCCTGTGATATATAGTGCTTAAGAAACCCCTAAACCCGAGCTAAGTTTCGATATTGAAATAAATAACTTTAATAGTGTAATTTTGAGCTCAAAATTGTTGTGTATGCTATTTAGAGTATTTAAAACAGTTCTATGAAGAGATTTTTCAAAAATCTAATTTCAAACATTTTAGATCATTTTTAGGCTCTAAAATCTTGCATAAAAGGCAATATTTGGGTTTAATTTTGTAATTTAACGTTAATTTGGTAAAGATTCTGATTTAGATGTAATTAGATATATTTAGATGATAGTTACTAATATAGGATGGTATTTATGGGGTTTGAGATGTTAGTTATATATATTATGCATAATATGTACTAAATATGTAGGTAAAAAGGTATATTTAAGTTAAATTTATGATTTCGGGTTAATTAGATATAAATTCTAATTTAGAATATAATTAGATATCTTAACATGTTATTGGTAGTAAAAGATAGTATATGTAGTGTTAGAAGTGTTAATTAGGTGATATAAGTGTATAATATGTAGTAATACATAATATGTGTATAAAGGAATTAAATGAGTAGAAAATATTAGATAAAAATTTATGGTATTATAATAATAGAAATATCATATAAATCTGATTTGGAATGAGAGTTTACAAAATTATATAAAAAAATATAGGTTATTCTCACATTGGAGACAAGTTTGGTAGTTAAATTAGGATTATAGCATATCGTATTGATTTAAAAGCTAATTAGGAGCTAAAATGGAGATTTAAGATACCTAAGTATAGTTAGATAAATTTCACATATTAATCCGGGAGGAATTCCTAAGGTTTACAAATAAAAACAGTAATCAGAAGATAAAATAAAACTTGATTCAAAAATTGAATTAGAAATTAATTTACAACTAGTTCGATTATAGGAGATAGAATTTGAATAATTGAGTAAAATTATAATCTTAAACTAACAACTAATGATTTAAAGCTTATATGCATATATATACATGTGTGTAAGCAGTTACATTTAAATATAGATTATTTCTAGATCAAAACCTAATTTAGAAACTAAAATTGTAATTGGAATAAGAAGCAAATTTGAAATCAGGTTGAACAAGAGAAGTAACTTTAAAAAACTTAAACCTAAATTACTAAATATAAGAAGACCATAAACTAAAGATAATCATAATCTAAATTACATTATAAAGCCTATCTATGATAGTTACGGGGAAACTAAAACAACATTTATATTATAGGGATTATCGGCGATGACCTGTACGAGTTATACTTTGAGTAGGCAAATGGGACATCTAGGTAAGTTGGGATTTATACGTTAATGTATTTCAAAGGCTTGAGATTATATAGTTGTGTTTGTTAAATAGTTGACTATGTGCATGCCTGTATATGATTGTTTCGAAGTTTGATGATATGATTTTGGTTTACTGCTCTAGCTTGTGTTTGTGTGATTTGTTTGAAATGATTAAACACCTTAAACTGGATCTAATTAAATCTATGACTTATAATTCTAAATCGGACTTGCGTAGCAACCTATTAGGAGAAACGTTAGGGTTCTCTGACCAAATACTGACCCCTCCGAAAGGGGTAGCATTGGATAACATAGTGGATCCCTTCTTCATCCTTAGTCGAACTAAGTGCTAGGAGAGGAGGTCATGGCAAAAGTGAAGTTAATGATTTGTAGGTAGTCATGGGAGAAGCGATATCTCTATTGCACAAGCTTGGGTTTGGTCATAAGTTGTTGCAGAAAATGGAAACTCATCAACTTAGATTAGAACGGATGTAATTTTTCTAATCTCATAATGAACCGGACAATATTGTGCGATAGTATTTGCTTGTACATGCATTGTATTTAATTAATTTGATTGATAACCTTGTTGGTGTTTGATGTATAGTTTTAAGTCTCTATCTCAACTTAATGAGTTATTGGTTGCTTATATCTCTATAGACATTATCGTAGGTGCTAGCTAGAAAGCGGCTTATATTTACCTTACAGTTAGCAACTGTAGGATCTTGAGGATTGAGGAAATACATCTAAAGAAAAGATATATTTCTAAGGTCTTTGTCTTTATTTTATAATTTTCCATTTTAAAATAAAGTATTACTTAGGTAATATAATATAATGAAATTTTGTAAACATTAATTGTAATGTTTGAATCCTAATATGTATATATATATATATTCATACTTTCTTAGGTAAATAATTTGTTTAATTTATAAACTGTTTATTTTAAAATAAGTTAATCGTAGACACTTTGTATAAATCATGTCTAAAATAGTGGCTGTAAGATTAGCTTCTATCTTAGAATCGTTTGTATGGCGGGACTATTACGATTTTGTTGCTTCAGGGCATGATAGTCACTATCTTACACATGATTTAAAGGAGGTTGGTAATGTTATAGTTTCACATGAGAAAGTGTCATGGATTAAGTTTGATACTTAAGTCCAAGGAGTTCTTATACTTATCACACTAGTCTTTTAATTAGGCTCTTCATTTAGGCTTAAGTTGCAACATTTAATGCTCTCGTTGAGAGGTGAATCTCAAGGAATGGTGACCTGGAAAAGAGAAACTTGAGAGTGGGTGACTTAGGAAATAGCTACCTATATTGAAAGCTATTCAGAGTATGTAGTGTCGAGCTTGGTTTTTTACCTTCCCGGTTCTTTTTAAAATTAAGTTTTCTCTAAACTGATCAGTATTAAACCCTACTCGTTTAATACCGATCATCGATTATGGTTTAAAGAAAACCATTCTTTTTTATTTTGAAAACAACTTTGGAGTTGCCACTCAATTAGAGTTGCGAAAAACAATTTAGTTATAATTAATTGGGTGAATTGGTTATAATTTAGCCACTAGTCTAACGATTAAAACCAATTTTGTGAAAACAGTTTTTGAAAACCATAGATTTAGGTCCGGGGGTTAAGAATTTTAAACCCTTACGGGTACTATTGACTTACCAAAATTAGAATTAAACTTAGAAATCACCTTTTAATTTTGAAAGACAAAACTTGATTATTGTTTACTCTAATTGGATAAATAAAATAATCTAAACTAAAGAAAAAAGGGAAATTAGTTTTCTTAATTTTTATCGTCAGCCCGTAAGTGCCTACATACCCACTATTCGGGATCAAACGTATGTATTTCTGTTAATGAAAACTTTGGTGGGTTGAGTTGATTTTTATTTTTGAAAAACAATTGAGTTTACATTTTTAGCCATTTTGGTTTATTTAAAGAAAATTTTTCTAAAGGTCCTATATTGAAGTTTTATTTTGGAAATTTTAAAGGGTCCTAATTTCGAAGAAGAATCCATTTATTTTTATTTTTGAAAAGTTGATTTTCTAAGTATTTAAAAAAAATTAACTTATTTACTTATTTATTTTTATTTTTATTGTATATATTTTTATATTATCTTATTTATTATTTTTTATTCTACTCATTTTTATTTTTATTAAACTAAATAAATAAACTACTTTTTTTTCTTCTCTTCTCTTTCTTCTTTTGTTTTTTTTCCCTCCCTTTTCTTTTCTTTTTCTTTTTTTACATTTACATTCAAAGTAAAAAAAATGATGCTAACAAAATAAAAGGAACAACAAATAAATAAAAAAAAAAAAGAAATAAAGAATAAAGTGCTGAAAGCAACAATAAACCTAGACTAAGGATTAACGAGACTTGGATTGAATTGGTGTTGGATGTACAAGTCGAATTGTCACGTGTGGGCTAGATCGTTGGGTATGAGTCTGGTCATGACAAAGGAATCGGGTTAGATGTTGCAATGATTGTGGAGGGACGCGTTTGACTATTGTGAGCACCAATTCGATTAGGAAATTGAATTTTTGTGATTTTTAGATTGGATTGGGGGTGGGGGAGGTAGGGTGGTAAGGAGGATGCCGATGTTAGTAAAGCTTGGTTTGGTGGTTTTTGGAAATTGCGGTGGTGGCTATTGAGTATTTGAAGGAGGTGAAGTTTGGTGTAGCGTTGGAGTATGCAGTGGATTAAGGGGAAAGTTGGGTTGAGTGTTGCTGGTGAGGTGGAACTTCAGTGCTGGTGAGTTTGCTTGAATAACTTTGAGTGGTAGTGAAGCTTGGAGAGAGAGAGTGTCACAGGTGAGAGAGAGAGAGAAGCTTGATGGTGAAGCTTAAAGGAGTGTTTTTTATCCCTTTGCATTGCATTAACTAAGCTTGAATCAAGTGAAAGGAATGTGAAAGAAAATCCGGGTTTTAAAGTTTTCCTTGATTTTTTGTAGCCAATTTGAGCGACTAAATATATGAATTTAGTCGAGTTTTTGGGAATAATACAAATTATCCTAAGTGGTCTTCATGATTTCACCATTAATTAGGTGAAATCATAAAGGTAATTGGATAAAAAATGATGTTAAAGTAGGCTAGTTGGGTGGGTGTTTATGGAAGAAGTTAGGGGAAAGCTAGGGAAAGTGATGGAAATGGGGAAGCTCAGCTAATGGCGACTCAACACGTGGTAAGGGAAGGGAAAAAAAAAAAAAACAAATGTCATTAGGCACCCCTAGGATTCAAACTCGGGTCTCTTGTGTAACCAAACATCCCCTCTTTGCTAACTAAGCTATCTTTTATCTGCATCATGTAATGAATTTTTCATATAGAAAACCGAATGGCCTGAACCAAAATAAATAAAAGGTACAAATACCTTATGCACGAATCAAACCCAATACCTCCTTGTTGATTCCAAATGCAAGACCAATGTTTATCCATTAAGTTGTTGGCTTGTACTTTATCCATATGTGCAATTGGATCAGGTTAGCTTGGGCTAGATTCAAATCTAAGCCTAGGCCTAATGACTCAACTTCTAAACTTATTTCAAAATTAAAAATTTGCCCTAGTAAAATGTTATCTTCTAAAATATTTTATTCTTTCCAATTTTTCTATTTTTTTTTTCGTAATTTTTCAATTTTCTAAAAAAAATTATTAATTTCCTTATTTTCTAAATTTCTCAATTTTTTTAGTGTTTCTTTAATATCCTATCTTTGGTACTTTTTTCCAAATTTCTTATTTTTTTGTGCTTTTTCTTATTTTTATATTTTTCTAAAATTTTATTTTTTTTTAATTTCTTTACTTTTGGGTTTTCTTTAATTTCCTATTTTTTGTGTTTTTCCTAATTTATGACCTATTGAGAAAAGACAAAAAAATAATAAAAATAAAAATAAAAATAAAAACAAAGGGGTAAAAATTGAGTATCTACAGTTGTCTTTCTTTATGGTGAAGTTTAAACAAAACTTTGCTATAAAGACAAAAAGACACTATTTTTACCCTTAGGATGATTTTAAAACAACTATAGCTATCCTAAAATTAATTTCAATGAAGAAATGAAACCTGGTCGTGCCTCTTTAGGCTCATTAACCTAGGTGGGAGCATCTCTAAGTGATAAATAATCTTATGCTAAAATTAGATCGTACCTCACTAGGCTTATTAACCTAGGCGAAAGCGTCTCTTGGGGACTGGCAACCCTGATGTAAGATCGATCTAAAACTTAGTCGTACGTCACTAGGCTCACTAACCTAGGTGGGAGTGTCTCTCAAGGATTAGTAACCTTAATGGGGGATCGATCTAAAACCTGATCGTGCCTTATAAGGCTCATTAACCTAAGTGGGAGCATCTTTCGGGGACTAGCAACCTTAATGTGGAATCGATTTAAAACTTGGTCATATCTCATTAGGCTCACTAACCTAGATGGGAGCGTCTCTCGGAGACTAGCAACCTTAATAGGAGATCGATCTAAAACTAGGTCGTGCCTCACTAGGCTCATTAACCTAAGCAGGAGCGTCTCTTGGGGACTAGCAACCTTAATGTAGGATCGATCCAAAAACTGGTCGTACCTTACTAGGCTCACTAACTTAGGCGGGAGCATCTCTTAAGGATTAGCAACCCTAATGGGGGGTCAATCTAGAACCCGGTTGTGCCTCACTAGACTCACTAACCTAAGTAGGAGCGTGTTTCAAGGACTAACAACCCTAAACTAGGATTAATCTAAAATCTAGCTGTACCTTACTAGGCTCACTAACCTCGGCGGGAGTGTCTCTCAGGGACTAGCAACCCTAAACTGTAATTGATCTAAAACCTAATTGTACCTTACTAGGCTTACTAACCTAGGCGGGAGCGTCTCTCAGAGACTAGTAACCCTAATGTGGTCTTAATGTTGTGCCTTAAGGAACCAATGAAGAGAAGTGCTCTATGGAAATTGGTGAGCAGAGGGAAATGCCCTATGGGCTTACTTAAGGGTAATCTTAAGAGAGAATGATCTTACGGGCTTGCTAAGAAGAAAGCAATGAAAGGAAAAAACTTGGGAAAGAGACTAAGTTACGATCGTGTCTTCGAAGGTTGGCTAACACTAAATGTAGAAAGTGAATGCTTTTATGGGCTAGTTCAAAGAGATTGTTGGGAATAAAAAACTAGTCTAAATATAAGTGTAAGATTCAAAAATTGGTGTGCTAACATTGTGTGGAAATACTTACCTAGTTTTTGTTGATAGTACCTAAACTACCAAACCCTTTTGAAAAGCCCCATCAGAAACAGCTAGCTCATGTTTTAGTCCCTTGTTATCAACCTAGATTTTCTTGATATACAACGTTTGAGACTTTATCGGTTCTTTTAGAGAAATCATGGCAATTAACCCGATACAGAAAACCACCAACTGTTTTTGTCTCTTTAGAACTTTTATGAACCAAAAGCCTTATTCTCAATTAACAAATATCTGCCATGATTGCTTACTTAGATTTTGCATTCCCCTGAAAAATAGACAATAAAACTCTCCGTTAAGGGGGATCAATCTGTAATAAAGTATTTTAAAGAGTTTTGTTAATTACCAATGTTTTAGGTCTTGTTTCTTAACTTATCTCGTATTTTCAGTATATGGGTTTGATTCGAGGGAGTAAAGGGAATTAGACCTTTCCATGGAGAGGGTGATCATTCCAATGACAACAATGGCCAAGGATACCAAATTTTCTTGTAGATAATGAAAATTAGATTACAATGAGATTTAGAATGACTGGTGTTTTCGTGTTTTGAGTAAAATTTCCATGAACTTCTTATGGATAGTACAATTTTATAGCATCAGCATTTACAGGGTTTCTCAAATTTAGACCATCCATTTGGGATAGAATCAAAGCCCCTCCTAGTAAAACTAGCTTTACGACATAAGGACCTTTATAATTGGGAGCAAATTTCCCTCTGGAATCTTGTGCATTGGGGGATGTTGAAGGCCCGAGCTATCCTTTATTGAAAACACTGATTATGACATAGGGCTGCCAGTCTCCTTTCGTCAATTAGATTCAACTGCTCGATATGTTTTTTTACCCAATCGGCTTTATTCAATTGAGTTTCTGATAGTACCCTAAGCCATGGGATTTCAACTTCTACTGGTAACACCACTTTAGTTTTGTATACCAAAGAGTACGGTGTTGCCCTACTCGATGTTCTAATGGAAGTCCGATAGGTTATAAGTGCGAATGGTAACATCTCATGCCAATCCTTATATGTGACAACCATTTTTTCAATGATTCTTTTGAGGTTTTTGTTGGTTGCTTCAATAGCTCTATTTATTTGGGGTCAATAAGGAGTAGAGTTCCTGTAAATGATTCGAAATTGCTAGCACAATTCTAACATAAGCTTATTATGGAGATTGGTGCCATTGTCAGCGATGATTGTTTCCAGGGTCCCGTATCGGGCCAAGATGTCTCTCTTGATAAACTTAATTATGACTCCTTTAGTAACGTTCAAGTAAGACGAAGCCTCAACCTATTTGCTGAAGTAGTCGATGGCGATTAATATGAAGCGATGCCCATTAGACACTTTTGGAGTGATTGGGTAGATGATATCTATGCCCCACATTGAAAAAGGACATAGTGTTGAGAGGACGTATAGTTCTTGAGGTAGGGCATTTATCTTATTTGCATAAACTTGGCATAGGTGATAATGCCTAATGTGTTTGATGTAATCACTTTCCATTATTGACCAATAACACCCTACCCTCATAATTTGCTTTGCCAGCATGTATCCATTTATGTAAGGGCCACATACTCCTTCATGTACTTCTTTCATTAACTTCTCAGCCTCTTTGTCATCTACATACCTTAAGAGTGTACCATCAAATGAGCATCAATATAAAGTGGACTCGTTTACTAAGAATTGAGTGGCCAATCTCCTAATCATCTTTATATCTTTTTTCTCAACTTTTTCGGGGTATGTGCCTTGTTGTAGGAACATTTTAACATTATGGTACTACGGTTTTTGGTTGTTCATACCTCAATTGTTGGGCAAAAGGTAGGCTTATCTTCAATTTCAATAGTAAGAGGCTAAATCTTGACTCCACCAGATATCTAGATCATAGATGCTAGTGTGGCTAAGGCATCAGCAAATTGATTTTGAGTCCTTGGTACATGATTGAAGGTGATTTCTTTGAAATTCTCTATCAATTTAGTTAAGTGCTGGTGATAAGACACCAGCTTATGATCTTTAGTTTTGTACTCTCCTTGAGCTTGGCTAATAATGAGTGAAGAGTCCCCATACACTTCTAATTCTTGAATGTTTCTATCTAAAGCCATCTCGAGTCCCATGATGCAAGCTTCATACTCAGCAATATTATTAACGTATGGGAAAACGAGCCTTATGGCCATAGGATATTAAGTACCCTTAGGGGATATTAGCATTGCCCCAATTCCACACCTAGACACGTTAGCTGCACCATCGAAGAACATTTTCCATTTTGGTAGCTCGTCATCTTCTCCTTTATTAGAGTTTTCCTCAATTGCTAAGACATCTTTGTCTGGGAAATTGACTTGTACCTCTTGGGGAGTGCTATCGAAGGGATTTTCTACCAAATGATTTACTAGAGCTTGCACCTTGACCAAAT
This sequence comes from Lumnitzera littorea, assembly GCA_024138015.1. Classification (NCBI taxonomy): domain Eukaryota; kingdom Viridiplantae; phylum Streptophyta; class Magnoliopsida; order Myrtales; family Combretaceae; genus Lumnitzera; species Lumnitzera littorea. The sequence continues at coordinate 88,805,038 of JAMXBB010000008.1, read as the reverse complement.
TCTAGTTTACGTACGTAATGTCAAACTTTGATAGTAGCATTTTCCACTTTGAGATTTTGCCAATTAGGACCAGTTTGTTTACCAAGTACTTCAGGGGATCGTGTTGAGTCAACAATTCAACTTGGTAGTAGAGTGTATATTGTCTGAGTCGATACATTACCCAAACTAAAGCACAGCAGGTTCTTTCAATTTTTGAATATTTTTGCTTCCTTGAGTGAATTTCTTGCTCAAGTAGTATACAACCCATTCCTTTCCTTCCTTATCTTTCTAGCCAAACATGCACCCCATGAACTTTGGTAATATTGTTAAGTATAGGAATAAAGGCTTCTCAAGTTTTGGAGCTACCAGAACTGGAGGGTTCATGAGTATTCTTTGATTGTTGTAAAGGCCTGTTCCTACTCTTCATCCCAGTTGATCTTGGCATTCTTTTTTAACAACTTAAACAAAGGACAGCACTTATCTGTGAGTTGGGATATGAACCGGGCTATATAGTTTAAACGGCCCAACAAACCTTTGATTTCTTTGAGTATGCATGGTGAGGGTAGGTCAACTATCGCTTTGACTTTATCAGGGTTCACTTCGATGCCCCTTTGGTTCATTATAAAACCTAATAATTTGCTTGATGTCACTTTGAAAGTACATTTCTCTAGCTTGAGCTTTAGTTGGAATTTTATCAACCTATCAAACAATCTCCTTAAATTTTCCATACGATTTTCTCCTTTTTTAGATTTAGTAATCATATCATCAACATATACTTCAACCTCTTTATGCATCATGTCATGAAAGATTGTTACCATGGCCCTTTGATAAGTTGCCCTAGCATTTTTGAGTTTGAAAGACATCACTTTGTAGCAAAATGTGCCCTAAGTTGTGATGAACGTTGTCTTGGCTTTATCTTCTTTAACCATTTGAATTTGGTTATACCTGGAAAATCCATCCATGAAAGAAAACATATGGTTTCCAGCTATGTTATCGACCAAGACATTGATATGAAGCAAAGGAAAATTATCTTGAAGGGTTGTTTGATTAAGGTCTCGAAAGTCCACACATACTCTAACTTTTCCATTCTTCTTCATAACTGGTATTACGTTGGTAATCCATTTGGGATAGTCAGACACCTCAATGAAGATGACTTCCAATAGTTTTCTGACTTCCTCCTTGATTTTCAATAGGATATCTGGTCGAAAGAACCTTCTTAACTTTTGTTTTTTAGGCTTGATATCCTTTTGTGTAGGTAAACGATGGACCACAATTGATGGATCTAATCTGACCTTAACTTCATGAGACCATGCGAATACATGTTGGTATTTAGATAGTAATGTAGTTGTTTCTACCTTTTGGTCTTCTTTCAAATTTCCCCCAATCTTCAATGCCTTAGGGTTGTCATTGGTCCCGACATTAATTACCTTTGTTGGTTTGTCAATGGAAATTCTATTCATTTCATATTTTTGCCAGCTTTCTTACACGTCATTATGGTCATTAACATAACTTTTGACGATTAACCCAGTAGGGCTAAAGGTGATATCAATATTTTTATCATCTATCTGTATGAGGTATCCATGGCCTTTGTTTGGATCATTGGATTTGGAGAAAAAAGAAAAGTATGTAAATGGGAGAGTGTAAGTGATGCAAGAGTAAAGGGAAAAGAGACTGATTTTATCTAAAGGAACTTTCTTTTAGGTACAATCATTTGAAGAACAAAGGTAATTTATTACAAAATTCTAGAAAATATTGGATCTTGATTCATCCTTTACCCTAAGAAAGATTTATTGCTATTTATAGGGATAGAGAACCATCATAGGGATGGAGAACCAATTATTTAAGTGTTGGGACATGTCGAAGGGGGCAACCCTTTTATTTTTGTTGGAGGTATCCTCTTTGATAGGCTTTGAGTTATCTACTTTAGCCCGGATGAAAGTTTTTGACAATGGAGGGAAAGTCATTGGAATATGATATAACCTGTCACCTTTTTTGCCCTTGGCTTACACTCTTTGCAACTCTTCTATTAGGGTTGGAATGTATCCTAGCTCATAGGTCCCAAATTGGCCTTTTTTGAATTTCGACCTCTCTTCCTTTTTGTTGATTGGTGATCATTCACACCTTATCAAACATTTAGAGTCCAAAGTTTTCTTGCTCTTCTATACTAATATAGGGTATAGTTGTCTCTTTGTAGATTTCATAATATTGGTCACTTAAGATTGTGATGACCTGGCTGTTAAAGATGAACTTAACTTTCTGATGAAGACTTGATGGTATGGCCCCTGCTGAATGAATCCAAGGTCTTCTCAATAACAAATTGAAGGCCCTTGGGATGTCTAAAATCTGGAATGGGATGTTGAATGTTTGTGGTTCAATATCTACTAGTAAGCCAATCTCTCCTATTATTTCTCTCTTGGATCCATCAAAAGCTCTTACTATTGTTGAACTCAACTTAATAGTGGTCATATCAATGCCTAATAAATCCAGGGTAGCTAGAGAGTAAGCATTCAGGGATAACCCGTTGTCAATGAAGACTCTTGTCATAATGATGTTATTTATCTTCATTATTATGAATAGAGACTTTATGTGCTAGTTACCTTCTTCGCCTAATTCTTCAGGGGAAAAAGAAATTTGATCTATAGTGAGGATGGAATTGGTGATAGAGCCAATTTTTTAGCTGGGATTTCGTGAGGGACTTTGACTTCCTTTAGTGTTTTGAACAAAGCTTCTCGGTGTGGGTTCGATGCCATTAGCAGACTCATGAAGGATATTTGTGCTGGAGTCTTAGCAAGCTGATCCATTATTTTATACTCACTAGACTTGATCATCTTAGTAAAGGTAGTCAATCCTTCTTCATGCTTAGCTTGTTTGGTGCTTAGCATTTCCAGCACGACCTTCTTTTTCAGGTCTTCCTTCGGATTATAGATTCTACCGAAGCGGGTGATCCCCCCTAAAAGTGAGCTTGACTACCCCTGGTTTATTGCCTGGTAGTTGAAGGGGGCAGCTTTATAATTTTCGGAGGCTACAAGTACATGAAAGGTATACCTTTTAGTTTGTAGAACTTCTTTTTTGTAGAATCTATAAACCTTAGGTTCTTGGTTGGGATTGATCATGTTGATGGCAGGCTTTTTGTGGTCAGATATCATATTGCTGATGGGCCCATGGTTTAGCAAGTGGTTATTGTTGATGTTTGGAATAGGAGCCTCCATAAAATCCAGTTGTACTGTACCTTCATTAATTAAGTTTTCGATTTTGTTTTTCAACCTCCAGTACGAGTAAGTTGAATGGCCCACTTGCCCTAGATGATACTGACATCTTGCATTGGGATAAAAAAACCTCGACCTGTACCTTTTACTAGGGGCCTCAAAATGGAGCAGATTATCTCTCCTTATCTTTTCAAGTACCTAACTGAGTGGAACGGGTATTTTAGTGAACTACCTCGGGGTTTTGTTAACCTATAGTTGGCTTCTGTAATGTTATTGAGCTAGTGGAAGATTTGCCTTGAAAGAGACTCAAGAGTTAGGCCTAGCATTTGAATTGACCATGCTGATAGTAGCTTTTTTAGGCTTGCTGGTGGTAGGTTTAGCAGAAGGTAGTCTTCTATCTGTTGTCTCTTGTAGCTTGTTAGAAGAAATGACACTTTCAATTCGATACCTTGCTGCCATTACTTCTGCAAAGCTAGAAGAGGCTTGTCCGATCAAGTGAGCAAAATAGGGCCTCTCAAGAGTGTTAATAAAAGTTGTGGTCAACTCTTTCTCAGTCATGGGGATAGATACCCTTGCAGCTAGGGACCTCCATCTTTGAGTATATTCTTTGAAGGATTCATTGTGCCTCTTCCTTAGGGCAATCAAATCCATCATGTTTGGCGCCACTTCAACATTAAATCTATATTGCTCATAGAACGCTTTGGTCAGCTTCTCTAATGTATTTATCTGATTCAGGTCCAATTGGGCATACTGGGTCAAGACATGGTCATTAGGTTATCCTAAAAGGTTTGGACCATGAGCCGGTCATATTGTATATATTTGCCCATCTTGCATTGTTATATGGTAATATGAATAAATTTGTATGATTCGCAATTACATGTTAGACTTATACAATTTGATTGCATGGTTAGCTCTATAGTAATAGTTGCATTTGCATAAGGTTCTTACTTGTCTTGTTTGTTATGAATCTTTTTTTTCTTTTTTTTTTTTTTGTAAGTTAGCAAATTTAGTGCCACAACTATTCTATCTAAAAGCTTAATCTTGTAGATACGGTATAAACTATTTTATTTATTATATAATACTCTATCTCACTTATAGGTTGGACTTTTAACTAAAACCTATAAGAGAACAACTTAGTTAGATGCGGGCTTAATTGATGATGTAGGGGTTTGAACCTAATACCTTCTACTCTAATACTATGTTATGACTAGTGCCATAATCGTTTTATCTAAAAGTTTAAGCTTGTAGATTTGGTGTTGACTATTATATTTATTATATAATAAAATCTTGTAGCTAAGGTTTCTTATTTAAGTTTATTTATCATCAAAAGTATTTAAAAAGAATTAACAATAAAAGATAAATAGGTGGTTTTCAAAGAAAATTAGGAGTTTAAGTTTTCTCTTGAAGTTTATGACATCAAGATTAGAATTTTAGGATTTTCCCAACAAAAAGGAAAAATAAATAAATACTTAAACTTTAAGGCCATTATTTTAAAATAAAACAAACCAACTCATTAATTCTTTTTGAAAGACTGAATTATGATGGCATGATGTCAATAAGTGAATATGTAGATTTCCTTTAGAGTAACCACTAAAAAAATAAAATAATTTTTTCCAAAAAGTAAAGGAAATCAGTATTTTATTTTTCTTTTTCTTTTTAAGTGTAAAGATAATAAGAAAAGTCTTTCCATTTTTTATTCTTATTTATTAGTCCAAAAAATTTTAGAAGGCTAAATTTTGTTATATTAAAATATTAGGCTAATCTCATTATTTATCCATTATCAATTTGGATTTGACTGCCAGATTAAGTGATAAAGTTTAGAGAGTTTTGTCCATATTTGAAATAATTGAGGAAAATTTAATTTAGTAGGATCAAAATAGGATTGACTTGTCCTAAACATTTTTAAGGTAAGCTTACACACTTCATATGGATGTCTATCAACCTTAAGCTTATAGTAAGCTCATTGGGGGTAATCTTGAAATGAGCAAACTAAATTTGATATGGGTTGCCAAGAAGGGTGACACATGGCTACAAACATCATGCAAGCCAAGAGGGTGGGTTCGAACTACGAGATGGTATAAGGGATAAATGAAGGTCAAAGTTTTGAGCAGGGGGTTCTAATGCATGCGATCGTGGATATGACTCATTAGCGCCTCATATGGGCTCAAGCTATACTTGATAAGATGCCCAAGTATAACATAAAGTTGCTTGTCACTAGTCCATTTTCAATGGCCTAGATAAGAGCTCTTCAAGATCTCGATCCTTATCAAGAAAACAAAAGCTCAAGAAGAAGGAAGGGTAAAATGTCTTAAGTTCAATATCACTATTTTGATCAATGCAGCTATTACAAATTACAAGTATTTATATGGCCTAATTAAGGCAAATCTTAGGTATACGTAAATTACAAAAAAGATTCTTACTAGAGAAGGAAAGGGAAATATATTATAAAGGTAAAGTTGTAAACAGACAAAAAATATTCGGTTACAAAAGGACAGTACAGATGTCAGAAAATGATACGTGTATCAACTATCTAGTTTATTGTACCGATGGTACTACTTGCCGAGTAGAGCTGATTCTGAGTAGAGCTTATCAAGTCAGATACTTAATGGCTTAAGGACTTAGCTATTCAAGGCTTGGGTAAGGCTGGTCTAGTAGGTTACCGTTCTTCGGCTTGGCTTCGGCACGTCGAATCAAAAGTGGATAGCTCAGCTTTTGATGTGCGTTAGCTTGGCCATATGAAGATTAAACTCTTGCCCTTGGCATAGCAATAAGTAATTAGCTCAATAACTGGTTAGGTACCTCGAAAATCTTCTCAATGAGATAAAGAGAGGTCGAAGTAGAGTACCTCAGTAGGTTGGTATGGATATTGTTTTGTTTTTCAAAGTTTAACTTTGCTTGGATAGCTCGGTGAACCATTTGAGTGAGTCCTCAAGCTTGAGAATGGGTGATTGGTCCGTAATCTGTATTAAAATCTCATATGTCAGTCACTAAGTTAACTTGATGTCATCATATGTACGAGTCTATATACACTCAACAATAGCTACCTATTAAGGACTTTTAGAAGCTTTAGAGATTAGAGAAGTAACATACAACTGTAAAGTCTTTGCTATTAAAGATGAAAGGAGGTTCAAATAAAAAATGAATCAAAATCCATTCATGGATAATGAAGTTGATATCCTACACTTATTTAACCTATCACTAATATGTTTAAACCATTAATATTGTTTATTCTTACTCACAGCTACTCCTCTCTAGGTCTTCTTTTTAAGTGTCATCTATGCATAATTTCTTTAAGGGCATAAGTAGGGACTTACACAACATCTATATGACAAAATCAACCAAGAACCTACCTTTAACATTTTTGGTGGCCTAATTAGGGATAATGATAGTCAACGGCTAAGTATTGACACCACTAAGAAAGAGGACTATTGGCCCATTTAACGTTACTTCATGGGAACAGGAGACGAATATTAAACTTAATGGGTCAAACTTGCTCCCACCATTTGAGGTCAATAACTAAAATAATCTAGTACCTAAGAATCCTTCAAATACTGTACAAATGATGCAAGCCATGTAGAATACCATAAAGCTTTGAATAACTATGCATGAACGTGCTTTGTATGGCTTTATAATTACTATAAAGCAAGGTGTTGCTCTCTTAGGCAACCAATTAATGCTTTTACTAATGTTAAGGTTACCCCTTTAGGAAGATGTGAGCAAGTCCATCTAATAAAAGTTGCAGTTGAGTATCATTTTCCACTTGAGGTCGAAAATCTAAGAGTTTACCTAGGTAGCTCTTCATCCTCTTACCCCTACTCTTTGTACTAATTGAGGGTAGTTCCTCATTCACTTTTATTAAACTCATTGCTAAGAAAAGAGACTCTATGGATTATATGATTTAAACTCAAATTTTGGCCTTTAGATGGTGGAAGGTAGGTTACACGACTCTAAGTCATATTCTTTGAGTTGAAGCAAAATAAATGGAACATGAATACAACCTAAGGATTTAAACATGGGTCAATAACTACACAAAGCACATAGTTTTACCACTTTGTTAGGCGAAGATCTTGTTTTATGTATAAATGCCAACATTAATTAGCAACATTCACTAAAAAAAAAAAAAGGAGAGTGCAATTGCTGTATGAAGGACCTCTAGACTGTAAGACAAGTAGCCAAACCAACCATATCAGTAGCAAATTGCAATATGAAACTTGTAAAAATAATATATGAAGTGTTAATTAACAATAGAGATATTTAGACATTGCATACAAAAACTAATATACATTGAATTAATCATCTGTGGAATTTGTTGAAGAAGATGCAATTAAATAACTTTATGTAGGGAATTTTTCCTACATAAGGAGTGTTTGGAGCTTCTAGAAAGAATCATAGAGGGTTAACTCGGTATAAAGAATAATTATTTATGTGACTTGGATATGTACTTGTACACATACACATACACATATACACATACATACTCACAATACACATATACATAGGACCTATTTGGTGTTCAACTCAACTTAAGTCTATTTTAATAGACTAACTCTTTAGACTATTTGTAGGGCCTTTAGAGTAAGCCACATTTATTAGGGATGTGTTAAAGTGACCTAAGTTGGACCATAAATCGCTAAATTGGTATGTCCATTTTTTTCCTTTTTTTAGTTAGCTTGTACGACTAAAAGACTTACTCATGGGTTAAGTAAGAAATCATTTATTATAAGGCCTAAAAATAAGTCAAAAGCTTAAAAGAAGATGTAGTCATGGACATATTTCATCTGTTGATCAACAAAATGATCTAATGGATATCAGGAAATCATCTAATAGTTAAGAATAAGCTATAAAATCTATGAATAGAGCTCTTCTTCATTTGACACTTACAATGCTTCAGAAAAATGCCAATGTGTTGCTAAAGTCCTACTCTAGATGATCAAATAGTTAATTTAGAAAGTAACATATGATTCCTATTTAAGAATAGCAAATTTGTTACATGCGTTAGAGAGCTACTAAAATTGTGTTATTCCTTCTCCTACACTTCTTCCTAATTACATCCCTGTATGTTCATTGGATAAAGACTTCTTTGAGGCTATATGAATTACAAGATTACATCAGATACATGTGACTAACATCATCCATATACTTTGATATGAATTGAGCCCATAGTTGTTGAAGGAAACTTATTTGACATAAATACATCAATATATGTACTCTTACATACATACATACATACATACATATATATATTCCTTAATAGCAATGCTATTCCATAAAGCCCAAAAGCCATGTACATAAATCTTCACAAGAGACAAAATATATAGGGCTAAATTTGTTATAGTAAAATCATTGATCTTACTATTTACTCATTATTAATTTATACTTAACTCCTTAGGTTAAGTGACAAAGCTTAGCGAATCTAGTCTACAATAAGGAGGACTTAGGGAGATTTAGTTTGGTGGGATGGGATTAAGGATTGTTGGACCAATCCATCCATTTTCAACATTTTTTTAAGCAAGCTTGTACACTTCATAAGGATGACAACTGGCCTTTAAGCCCATAATATGCTCGTTGAGGATAACCTCGAAATGGGTGATCTTAATCCCATCCATTAGTCACTAACATAATCTGATGGATGTCATCGAGCTTGGAAGTTTATGATAATTCAACATACCTACTCATTAGGGACTTTAGAAGCTCTAAAGATTAGAGAAACAACATAAGGTTATGAAGTCTCTTCTCTTAAAAAAGGCTTAATGAAGAACGAGTCAAGCTCTGGATAAGTAAGGTCAATGTTCCAAGCTCCTTTACCTGTTACTAATGTGTTTGAGTCACTAAGATTGCTTATTCCACCTCCTACCCACTCTTCTCTAAGTCCTTTCTTCAATAGTCACTTGTATGTCACTCCTTTAAGGTTATGTGTATTGCAAAACTCATGCGACATCTACTTAACTGCACTAGTTAAACCCATCTTTTAAAACAACAACAACAACAACAATAATAATACCCCTTTTATATTAAAATAACTTTTACTTCGTTGTTCTTTATTGAATTCTAAATCATAATTCTCCAAAACCTCGAATTTCTTTAATTTTTTAAAATCAATGTGAGAAATTTAAATTATTTTCTTTATACAACTAAAAGCATTTTTTTCCCGATATTGACTAATGGCAACTGTACCATTTCTAAATATTTCTTTTAAAACATATTTCCTTAGTCTTTGATGAAGCATTTCGTATAAAATTGATAGGATTCAATATGAATTAAAAATTAAGTAAAAATGAAACATTAACTCACAATTGGGTTCATCAGGCTTTATTTTAGGTATTATGAAGATGTTGATAGTTATGATTATCTTAGTCACAATCTATATTATGGGGGAGGGAATGATGACAGCTATTATGAGCAAGGCTATATGAATAACATGTTTTAGAAAGACGATTAGGATTGATTCATTTACTTTTTATTTTTAGAAGTTATAGTTGTTAGGCAATTGATCCTTTCAACTTTGAGTACTTTTAGATATTTATTTGTTAAACTAAAAATTTTGCATGATAGCTTATACTTTCTGATCTTATCATGGTCATGTTATGTTATGAGCATGTAACGAAGTTATTGTACCTTTGTTTGGAGCATGAAAAGTCCATTTTACTATTTCTATACACAATTGTGTCCCATTCCAACTACATCTAATTGATAACTTCTCCTTGGATATCTTTACTCATATGAGCCACATTTTTGCCAATATCAAGACCTCCCTTATTTACAACTAAGATTCAATGACGCAAAACTACAAGCCACTTCATTGTAAGTATTCAACATGTAAGACTTGAAGAATACCTGTGTATGACCACCTATCGGATTGGTTACAACTTTAGTCTCAAACTAGAAATAGTGAATGAGTTATGGCTATGATAGGTTAAATTATTAAGCTATCAAAACCTATAAGCACAATTATACACAAAAGGAAATTTTCACTTTACATAGTAACCTCACATACCAAAAATAGAAACCAATACCTAAGAATATTTAATTAAAATTGTGGTTAAATTCCTAAAAATGCACAAAGGCCATTTTTAAAGGGTTGTAAGTTTTTTAAGAAGCAAAGATTGCCTATGAGGTTCTTATAACTTGACCATTAGTCTTAAATTATTGGGCTGATTGACTATGGTGAGGGACGATTGATTGATGTCTTGGTTAATCTATTGCCTTGTTGAGCAGCTAGCTACCTTCACATAACTTCTCTTAAAGTCTACCCTTAGGGAGACGTTTCATGCAAAAAGTCCGTATTGACTCCTTTTATTGTGTTTTAGCCTAAAATAACCTTAAAGCTAGAAATTTTTCTCAACACTAACTAAAGCAAAGAATTAAACACATGAAAATTCTCTTTCTTTCAATTCACTAAAATATTGAAGTTTCTAAAAACCCCCATTTGAGTATTTGTTAGCCTAAAATAGGAGTTCTAACCTAAATTATTAGAATACTAATTTTAGACTTTGAAATCATTAATTGATTGATTAAATTTCCTAAATTGGATTAAGGACCAACTCTTTCATTAAACCTCAAAAAGAAGGATTGATTATTAACCTTTTCATTAAGAAATTAAACAAATTACAATACCTAAATACCACTGCATATGCTACACATCAAACACCTTACTTTCATGACATGAAATACCATATGACCATGACACACCTTGTTTTTTTTTTTTTTTCCCTTAATCTATAACCCTACATGATGTAACATGAGTTAAGAAAAGAGAAACAATCAAGAGAAAAGGGAAACAAACTTTCCTTACCTTAACTTCTCTTAAGGAACTCATACCATTAAGCTGCTTTACTAACTCGCCCAAAGTCATGCATCCAAATTTGGGTCATGCTTGGGTATTGTAGTGGTTCGTGGGTTAGCTTTAATTGTAAGTTAGTCAGATATTTATGTGGGCTTACAAGTTTAAGATCATGATTTAGGTTCATGGTTTCATGGTCTCTGTTAGTCATCTTGATTTATGATTTGGCTTCATTGTCTGTAGTTATGGTGGCTAGTTTTATTGCTCAAGTAGTACAACTTAGACTCTTGATCTAAGTGTTACTATTGAATTCATAGATTAGGCATTGGGTTTGTGAAGTGGTTAGATGGTTAGGCCACTAGGGTTTACTTAATGACATGTTTGGCATGAAGCATTAGGTAAGAGAGGAATAAAAATGCAATTCTTAAAAAATAAAGTAGAGAAGTAATAATTGTCTTTTATGGTTCTTTTAAAGTCTTATGAATCGATATAGGAATATGCTTAAAAAAAGACTTAAAAATAACTATCTCATATGAAAAGGAATTGAAATTCCTTATTTCCCATCTATACTAATTTTGTATAGCAAATATTGTATTAGTTGAGTACAATAAGTCCATAGTTTTTTTTTTTTAACAATAACATTATATATCCACTATATATATATAATTTCAAAAGCTTTTTCAATAGTCATAACTTTTCAGTTTTACATGGAAAAAAGCAAAAAGGTGAGATACTGCCCAAATTGTTATACCTTTCGTACAGATTGGAACTTACCCAACAAGGAATTTTGCTACCTTAAGATCGTTATAGTTATGGTTGCCATTCTAGCAAATATTCTTACGACTTTGCGGAAACCTATATTTTTGGTAAACAGCCGCTTAAGCCTGGTCACTACAACCCCCTTTGTGAGGAGATACCCCTTCTCTCGAAGTTACGGGGCTATTTTGTTGAGTTTCTTAAAGAGAGATATCTTATGCCCCTATGTATTCTCTACCTACCCACTTTTGTCAGTTTTAGGAATAGGTACCCTTTTGTTGAAGGTTGTTCAAGCTTTTCCTAAGAGTATGGCATGGGTTACTTTAGTGTCGTAGCACCTAGTACTCAAACATTGGCTCGAGGTATTTTCTTTACTCTTCTTATGACTTCACTCTAGTCATTAACCCTGCCTTCTGCAACCCCTTCCTTATGGTTCAAGTAACGACTACAAACATAGTTAGCTTCTATAATATGATGGGCATTGTGTACAAGGCTCGGCAACAAATTCATCATCATATCGTTGATCGGCGATTATTAGCAATTCTGGCAACTGTTCATCTTCTTCTATCTTTTTCTCTCTCAATATAAAATTAAATAAGAAAACTACTCCTATCTCTTTCATCTTCTTTCCTGCTTCACTTTCATCTCTTAACTTTTCAAAATTTCCAATTCTATTTAATATACAAACCAAATAGCTATATAAAGGAAAGCCAAAAGTAACTACTTCTTCCTTTTCTTTTTCTTTTTCTTTTTTTTTTCTATGAGACTACTTCTTTAAGTTTACATTTTTGCAAATTGTTCCCTTTTACAATTTCATTGCCTATCACAATTTAATTACATAAGAAAGATCTCAAATTCACTTCTTTCATATTTGCTCATTTTAATATCTATTGTAAAGACTCATCTCTTATATAGGCATTGGTTTTATAGGTAATAATTTAATTCTATAAGAAAAATCTTAAGTTCTCTTCTTTCATATTTGCATACGTTAATATATATTATAATTTCTCATCACTTATAGAGGCATTAGTCTTATAAGTGTTATATTACTTTCTTTTTGTTTAATATTCCTAACTTTTTCATTATTCTATTTCATGTCTCATGTTCATAGTGGAGAGAAATGTGCTTACAAATGTAGATAGCCCATTTTTGCCCCATTTTTTTTTTATTTTTTACTTTAAGATAAAGGGTCCTAATCTAGGAAAAATGCAAAAAAAGAAAAAAGAAAAAAGAAAAAAAGAAAATTAAGAAAACCCAAAAAATAAGGAATTTAGGAAAATAGGGAAAAAGCACAAAAAATAAGAAATTTAGAAAAAATATAAAAAATGAAATTATTTTAAAATATATATATGTATATAGGAAATTAAAAAGTCAAAAAAATTGAAAAAATAAAGAATTTAGGAAATTTAGAATATAATAAACTTTTAGATAGTTTAATAGAGTTGAGTTTTTAATTTAGGTAAAAAAATAAGGAGAGGATCGTTAGGTTTGAGCTTAGATTTGAATCTAACCTAGGTTGACTTAGTCTATAAGTGTAATTTAATTACATACATAGACAAAATATAAGCCAATAGCCTAACAGATAAACACTTGGAATTGGCATTGCATTAAGCTAGGAGTTAGGAGTTCGATTCCATCCATGAATAAAAAGTGTTTTTTTTTTATTAAAAAAAAAAAGAAACGAAAAAAAGCAAAAAGTGAGAAGACAAAAAAAAAAAAAAGAATTTAGATTAGAATAGGGTACGCATTGATTTTGCAACACGCACGTGCAATGCACGCATGTGTGACATGTGTCCTACATATGACCAGCACCCCCTTTCTTCTTCCAGTTTCGTGTTTCAAAGCTCAGATTTCCAATTTTCTTTCCTTCCCTATGTGCTTTGTTTAAGGCTATTTTTGACCAATTTTATTATATGATTTCACCGAATTAATGGTGAAATCGTGTAATATACATGACCTACTTCTGAATTCATCCTAAAATCTATCCAAATTTAATCATCTATGCAATTAAAATCGTGCTCTAACATAGTAAAAAATTCATTTTTTGAGTCAAAACCCATTAATGAATTCCAACGAATTAATTTAAATTTATCAACTTTCTTAACTTAAGCCTTGTACTTACAGTACAAATAGGCCTTTGTTCTTCACTTTCAACATACATGAGCACAATAATCACTTTAAGAAGCATACATACTATAGTTTCCCTCTTTAGTATGGTTTCTCTCTTTCTCTCTCTCTCTCTTTAGAATAGCCTCCTTTATAGCGGTTTTCAACAAAAACCACCATTACCACCATTAGATTCCTCACACCCAAAAACATTAGGTAAGACACTCTAATTTGACTCCTTAAGTCAATATGAGTTAATCAAGTTGACCAAAGTCAACTAAGCCAATCAGAGTCGCCTGAACCGACCATAAGCTAACATCAAGCTGACCTTGAGCCGATTCGATTTGCATAAATTTTTTTTTCATTTATTTATTTATTTATTTATTTTTATTTTCCATGCAAGTGTAATAATAAAAAAAAAAAGGAAAAAGTATAGCCCATTTTTTTTAGAAATAGATAAAATAAAATAAAATAAGTAAATAATTAGTACATAAATGAATGGATAAAATTTTACCACCTAAAAAAATTAGTTTTCTTTTTAATAAATAAAATAAATGGACTTTTTTCAAAATTAAGGCCCCTTAGAACTATCTAAAAAATAAAATTTCCAATTTATGACTTTTTTTTTTTTAGAAATTTCCTTAAATAAACCAAATTGGGTTAAAAACATAAATCTGGCGTATTTTCAAATTAAAACAAACCTAACCCACTAAAGTTTTATAAAAAAGAACTACTTATATCTGATCTTGAATAGCGGATACGTATGCACTTATAAGGAAACAATAAAAAATAAAAATAAAAAAACCTATTTTTCCTTTTTTAGTTTAGGTTACTTAAGTTAGCCAATTTAATTAAATAATTAAGTTCTGTTTTATAGAATTAAAGGGTTATTTTTTAGATTAATATTAAAATTGGTAAATTAATGATACCCATAAGAGTTTAAAAAATCCTAACCCTTAGATCAAGATCTCTAGTCTTAAAACTGTTTTATAAAATTGGTTTTATCATTGAACTAGTAGCTAAGTTATAATTAATTTACCTAATTGGTTATAATTTAACTCTTTTTCCCTACTCCAATCGAGTATCAACTCCAAAGATGTTTTAAAAAGAACCAGTTTTCTTTAAACTCTAGTTGCGGATCAGTATTAAATGGATAAGGTTTAATATTAATCGGTTTAAAGAAAACTAATTTATAAAAGAATCGAGAAGAAAAAACTAGGCTCGATAGCTTGGTGACTCCACTAGGGACCCTTTAAGAGGGTTAGCCATTCAACTTTCCAAAATTAAAATTAATCTCTAAAAATCACCTTACTATCTGTAATTCATTATTATTTGTACCATAACTGACTTTTTTTGAAGGTTTTGTTTATTTAGCTATTTGGGAGGAAGGATTTAATTTTCCACAAATGTATGGTAGAAACGGTCAAACCTGGGCCATATTAGGAATCTAGGATGGGAGGCCATTGTATAGGCTCTTGGTGTTATAGTGTAACTATTGCTTGGAATTGATTAGGTCATCCCACTTAAGCTTGATGTGACCAATGCAAGTATTCTTTAACAAACAAATCAGGTCACATGAGCTTAAGGACCTATAGAACTCACCTTTTATGCATTCATCAAATATAGAATCGATGGATAATCAAACAAGATGGGAATGAAAATATATAGTGGCTTGGAGTCTCCTTGATTTCCCTTGTAAATATGTTGTAAACATAGAATTGTTGTAAATAGGTTTCGTTCGTTGTAAATAACAGTCGATCAATCTTGTAACATATATTTTCTTTTGTAATTTTAAATTAAGAAATGGCCTATTCATCTAACTCCGTCTACTTCAAGGAAAAGTTCATTGACAAGCCCACCAACCCCAAGCCCATCCTAGACTAATGGTTTCGACATTTCGATCCAAGGGAACAAGAGACCATCGGCAATAAGATTAGGTCCATCCTATCACTTCCCAAGGTGAAAATAGAGATTAATCTAATTAGGGCCTTAACTAACTTTTGGGAACCTGAGGAAGTGGCTTTTTGAGTTGGGCCTCACTTGATTAGCCTAACACTTGAAGAGTACACCCAATTACTTCAAGCCCCTTCCTTAGAGAATATATATACCCTTAATTTGGAAATGAACTTAGTGAATGCCTTTTCAAGATTCCTAAGGATAAAAAAAGTTGAAGTGAACAAAGCCCTTAGAAGCTGTAATGGGAACTGCATCAAATTGGAAGACTTAAAAGCTTGATTTGCCATTAAGCCTAAATCTAACCAACGAGGCATCTTCTGTGGTAACCTTAAGGATTGGGGATCCTAGCTACATTCGAGACTCTTCTATTTCTTAATGGAAAGTTCTTCATCCATTTCAAGGTTGCTAAATTAGTGGGCCAGTTTTTTGAAGGCAAATCATATGTCCCAACCCTCCTCGTAGAACAAATTAGAAGCCTCAATATTTTGAAAGAAAAGAACGATGGTGTACTAAAGACCAGCATGGGATTACTAATAGTATGGTTGGTGAGCCACATGAAATGTTATGGGCTTAATCTGATCCGAAGAGAATTTGCTCATAACATTGATTTGATCGATTCTTTTGTCAATAAGCTCCATCTCCTTAAAGAAAAATCTACTTATTGCTGGGTATAAATGTTGAGAAATTTCCAAGTCACCGATATCTTATGAACAGCCAGATGGAGCAACTTCAAAAGAGTAATCTTAGCATGCAAAAATTATCAAGCAATACCCCTAATTGGGATGAAATTGTACATAGGCTATTACCCTAACAATATGATCAAACAATTCAGAGGTATCCAAGATATAGTCTACAAGCCTCTATTAGATATCATGACATTAGATTATGAGGACCTTTAGGTCCCATTACCACAAAAGATGGCTAAACTCTGGGCAATCGAACAGTTATGGGAAACGGGGATTGTTAGCCCAAACATTTATTTAAGAGAGTGGCTAGGGGAAGTGGATAAGTATCAGGTTACTAAAGAGTATTTATACGATCAAATCCATAAGGTAGGGGAGATCCGATATTGAACATTAGAAATCATCCAATCATACTAGCTAAACCAGATCTTAAGATCAAGACCTATATGGACCAAGTATAAGCTCATGTAGAAGTAATCTATGAAGAACGGAGCACGTAGGAGAATCTCTTTTAGGAATCAAGACAAAGTTTTCGAGCCTTAGAACATCAATTGAGGATGACCTAGAAAAGGCTTAAAGAACTTGAAGAAATAGAAGAGCTTAGCTAAAAAAAGAGGAAGGAAGCACTAGTAGGACCTAGTAAGCAAAAAAAGGGAATGCCTGCCAAGCACTAGAAGAATTTTTAGAGATAGGAATGCTTCTCTTGAGAAACAAATGTATTTTCTTTTTAAATAATGTAAAAGGGAACTCTAAAAGATATAAAATAATAAAATTACCATCTTATTGGTTATTCGTTGATTCTATTTCTCTACATCCATGTGCCATGTATCTTCGCATTCCTTTATATTTCTTTATTTTTCATTTGTCTCCTTTTCTAATATATATATATATATTATATTAACTTGTTGAGAAGTAATTTTAACCCAAGTTGCTAAGATAGCTCTCAAGCATCAAACCTTTTAAGGAAATCCTATCCAAACCTGCTCTTAAACCAAAATGGTTAACCAAGGAAACGACAACACCAACACTAACAACAGCAATGTTAACCTTGAAATTATTGATCCCACCAAGCTGAGGTTGCACTCTTTGGAATGAACAGTGGGGAAGATTGCAGATCAACTAAGCTTCCTTGCTGATAGCATTACCTTGCTCAAGTCCATGGCTTCATCAAATGAAGAAAACTCTAAAGCTCGATATGGAAAAAGCATTAAAACCTCGCCCCTCAAAGCAGAAGAAGCCTACCCCAAAGTTAACTAGGCCTTTGAATCCTTTAAGACAAAAGGGTCTATCTAAAAGTCAACTCAACTTTCGAGCTAAACACTTACTCATTTCTAGTCAACCTAAAGCCTAAGGTCGATCAAGATAAACAAAAAGAGCTTGAGAAGTGACTAACTCAACAAATCACTGAAAAGATGAAAATGCTCAAAGGGTATGGTGGATTCGAGCAGGTCAGTATAACAAATTTTTCCGCTTATGACTCTGGAAGCTTCTTAAAGAAGTTTAAAGTACCTGACTTTGAAAAGTATAATGGAATTGGGTGCCTTAACTACACACCAGACTATATGTATGCAAAATGGGCAAGTATGTATAATATGAGCAGCTCATGTTCCGAACTTTTCAAGACAGCTTGACAAACCATGCTTTGACCTAATATTCCTAATTGGACTTGAACTAGATAAACACGTAGGAGAAGTTGGCTAGGGCATTTTATGACCAATATAGGTTCAATGTTGAAGTGGTGCTGACCATGATGGATTTAGTTACCCTAAGGAAGAGGTATAATGAATCTTTTAAAGAATACGCATAAAGGTGGAGGTCCTTAGTTGCAAGGGTATCCACTCCCATGATTGATAAAGAACTAACTTTGACTTTTATCAACACTCTTGAGAGATCTTATTTCTCTCACCTTATGGTGTAAGCCTCTTCTAGTTTTGTAAAAGTAATAACAGTAGGGTGTTAGATCGAAAGTGTCGTCTCCTTTAGCAAGTTAAAAGAACTATTAGACAGAAGACCATCCTTTGTTAAACCCACCACCAGCAAGCTTAGAGAAGTTACTGTCAGCATAGTTAATTCGAATACTAGACCTAACACTTGGGTCTCTTTCAAGGAAAATCCTCTAGTAGCTCAACAATAGTACAAAAGTTAACCATAAGTTAGTAGGGCCTTAAGGCAGTTCACTAAAATACCTGTTCCACTCAATCAGGTACTTGAAAAGCTAAGAAAAGATAATTTGCTCCATTTTAAGGCTCCAAATGAAAGGTACATGCCAAGATTTTTTTTATCTTAATGTAAGGTGTCAATATCATCTAAGACAAGTAAGTCATTTAACAGACTCATGTTGGAGATTAAGAAATAAAATTCAAGATTTAATCAACGAAGGTACAGTCTAACTAGACTTCGTAGAGGCTCCAGTTCCAAACATCAATAACAACCCCTTGCCTAACCTTGGGCCCATCATTAATATGATATTTGATGACTTAGATCTCGCCATCAACATGATCAATTCCAATTAAGAGCCTAGGGTCTATAGATTGTACGAACAACAGGAGAAGCAAATTCCATAAACTAAAAGTTACACCTTCCATGTACCTATAACCCTCGAAAATTATAAAACTTCCCCTCTCGATTACTAAGTAGTAAATCAAGGGCAATTGAGCTCACTTGTGGGAGATATTACCCACTATGGTAGAATTTACGATCTAAGGGAAGACCTAAAAAAGAAGGCCGTATTGGAAAGGCTAAACAATGAACCAACTGAACATGAAGAAGGATTGTTTGCCCTTTCTAAAATAATTAAGTCTAGTGAGTATAAAGTAATAGATCAGCTTGCTAAGACTCCAACACAAATATCCCTCATGAGTTTATTAATGGGGTCGAAACTACATTAGGAAGCTTTGTTTAGAACATTGAGGGAAGTTAAAGTCCCTCGTGAAATACTGGTTGAAAGGATAGGGTCTATCACCAACTCTATCCTCACTATGGATCATATTTCTTTTTCCGCTGAAGAATTGAGCAAAAGAAGGTAACCATCACATTAAGCCTTTATTCATAATAGTAAGGGCAAACAACATTATCACAATAAGAGTTCTCATTGATAACAGCTCATCCTTAAATGTCTACCCTCTAGCCACCTTGGATCTATTGGGCATTGATATGATCACTATTAAGCCAAGTTCGACAATAGCAAAGACTTTTGATAGATCTAGAAGAGAAATTATAAGGGGGATTGACTTACCAGTTGATATTGGCCCACAAACATTCAACATCCAATTCTAAGTTTTGGACATCCTAAGGACTTTTAACCTATTATTGGGAAGGCCTTAGATACACTTAGCAGGGGCCACACCTTCGAGTCTTTACCAAATGGTTAAGTTTATCTCCAATGGTTAAGTCATCACAATTTCGAGTGATCAAAATTACGAAATATATAAAGAAACGACCATACTCTATATTGGCATTAAGGATTAAGAAGACCTTGGGCTCTAAATGTTTAAAGAGGTGTACATCATTACTAACCGGGAGAAAGATGAGAAGCTAAAGTTTAAAGAAGGCCAGTTTGGAACCTATAGGCTAGGTTACATCCCAACTCCGATGGAAGAGTTGCAAAAAATGCAAGCCAAGGGCAAAAGAGGTGATAGGTTATATCACGCCTCAATGACCTTTCCACCATTGGCAAAAACTTTCATTTGATTTGATGTCCAGAATTCAGAACCTGCCAAAGAGGATACCTCCAGCAGAAATAAAACAGTTGGTCCATCCAATAAGTCCCAACATTTGAATAATTGGTTCTTCATCCCTATGAATAGCAATAAGTCTTCTTTAGGGTAAATAACGAATCATGGTTTAGTATTTTACAAAGTTCTATAATAATTACCTTTGTTCTATAGCATTACACTCAAACGAATTTCTTCTAAATAAGAATTAGTCTTTTTTCTCTTCACTTCTTCCTTACTTACACTCTTTCCTTTACATACTTTTCTTTTTCCTAAATCTAATGCTCTGAACAAAGGCTATGAGTACCTCGCGTAGATAGGTGATGAAAATATTAATATTACATCTTGCTCTACTAGGTTAGTCGTCGAGAGTGATGTCAATGACCATAGTGACATGTAAGAAAGCTGGTAAAAACTTGAAATGGGTAGAATTTCTAATGACGAGCCAATTGAGACGATTAATGCTAGGACTAATGATAACATCAAAACATTGAAAATTGGAGGGAATTTGAAACAAGAGCAAAAGGCTAAAATGACCGCACTACCATCTAAATACTAAGATGTGTTTGCGTGGTCTTATGAAGATATGCTCAGATTAGAACCATCAATTATGGTCCATTGCTTACCCATACGAGAGGATGTCAAACCTAAGAAATAGAAGTTAAGAAGGTTCCGACTAGATGTCCCGTTGAAGATTAAGGAGGAAGTTAGAAAATTACTAGAGGTTAGTTTCATTAAGGTATTTGATTATCTCGAGTAGGTAGCCAACATTGTACCAATAATGAAGAAGAATGGAAAAGTCAGAGTGTGCGTGGATTTTTGAGACCTTAATTAAGCAACCCTTAAAGATAATTTCCCTTTGCCCCATTTTGATGACTTGGTTGATAACACACTCGAAAACCATCTTTTCTCGTTCATGGATGGATTCTTTAGATATAATAAAATTCGAATGTTCGAAGAAGATAAAGCCAAAACAAAATTTATCACAACTTGGGATATATTTTGCTATAAAGTAATACCTTTCGGACTCAGAAATGCTAGGACAAGTTATCAAAGGGCCATGGTAACAATCTTTCACAACATGATGCATAAAGAAGTTGAAGTATATGTTGACGATATGATTGTAAAGTCCAAGGAGGGAAAAAATCATGTAAATAATCTTAAGAGATTGTTTGATAGGTTGAGAAAATTCCAATTGAAGTTTAACCCAAAGAAATGTACCTTTGGAGTGACTTCAAGGAAATTGTTGAGTTTTATAATTAGCCAAAGGGGCAATGAAGTGGACCTTGAGAAAGTCAAAGCAATAGTTGACTTGCCCCCTTTAAGCACACTCAAAGAAATCAGAGGCTTGCTGGGCCATTTAAACTACATAGCTTGGTTCATATCTCAACTTACAGATAACTATTGTCCCTTATTTAAGTTATTGAAAAGGAATGCCATGATCAATTGGGATGAAGAATGTGAGTAAGCCTTTACAATGATTAAAGAGTACCTCATGAATCCTCTAATTTTGGTAGCTTAAAAACTTGGGAAGCCTTTATTTCTATACCTGATAATTTTACCGGAATCTATGGGGAATATGCTCGGCCAAAAAGACGAAGAAGGAAAAGAATGGGTTATATATTACTTGAGTAAGAAATTTACTGAAGGAGAACAAAAATATTTAGAAATTGAAAGAACCTATTGTGCTTTAGTCTGGGTAATGCATCAACTCAAACAATACATACATTACTACTAGGTTGAATTGTTGACTCAACACGATCCCCTGAAGTATTTGGCAAATAAATCGGCCCTAATTAGTAGAATCTCAAAGTGGCAAATGTTACTATCAGAGTTTGACATTACATATGTGAACCAAAATTCAGTCAAAGGGTAAGCTCTAGCAGATCAGTTAGTAGAAAATCCCTCCGATAATACCCTTCAAGAGATACAAGTCAACGTCCCCAATGAGGATATTTTAGTAGTTGAAGGAAGCTTTGATAAAGGAGAAAATGATGAACTACTGAAATGAAAGATGTTCTTTGATGGGGCAGTTAATGTGTCCGAGTGTGGAATTAGGGCAATACTGATATCCCTTAAAGGTACTTATTATCCTGTGGTCATAAGGCATATTTTCCCATACACCAGTAATATCGTTGAATATGAAGCATGTATCATGGGACTCAAAATGGCCCTAGATAAAGATATTTAAGAATTAGAAGTGTATAGGGACTCTTTGCTCATTATCAGCTAAGCTTAAGGAGAATACAAGATGAAAGATCCTAAACTAGTGCCTTATCATCGGCACTTGATTGAATTGATAGAGAAATAAAAAGAAATCACCTTTAATTACGTACTAAGGGCTCAAAATCAATTTGTTGATGCCTTAGCCACTCTAGCATCTATGATCCAGATATCCAGTAAGGTTGAGATTCATCCCCTCACTATTGAAATTAAAGACAAGCCTACCTTCTGTCTGGTAATTGAGGGTACGAATGACTAAAAGCCGTGGTACCATGATGTTAAAATGTTCCTACAACAAGGTACATTCCTTGAAGAGGCTAAGAAAAAGGACAGAAGGATGATTAGGAGATTGGCTACTCAATTCTTAATAATTGAGTCCACTTTATACAAGCGCTCTTTTGATAGTATACTTTTAAGGTATATGGATGATAAAGAGGTTGAGATATTAATGAAAGAAGTACAAAAAGGAGCATGTGGCCCTCACATGAATGGTTATATGTTGGCTAAGAAAATCATGAGGCTAGGGTATTACTGGTCAATAATGGAAAGTGATTGCATCAAATATGTTAGGTATTGTTACCTATGCTAAGTTTATACAAATAAGATAAATGCTCCGCCTCAAGAATTACACACACTCTAGGCAATGTTGCCTTTTTTAATGTGGGGAATAGATATCATCGGGCTAATTACTCCAAAAGCATCCAATGAGCATTGCTTTATACTGGTCGCCATCTACTACTTCAGCAAATGGGTTGAGGTCTTGTCTTACTCGAGCGTTACTAAAGGGGTTGTAGTTAAGTTCATCAAGAGAGATATGTTAGCCTGATACAGGGCTTTAGAAACAATCATCACTAACAATGGTGCTAATCTCAAAGCTTATGTCAGACTTGTGTCAACAATTTAGGATCATTCATAGGAATTATACTCCTTACCAACCCCAAATGAATGGAGCCATTGAAACAGCCAATAAAAATCTCAAAAGAATCATTGAAAAAATGGCTGTTACATATAAAGATTAGCATGAGATGTTACCATTCGCACTTATAGCCTATCGAACTTCTATTAGAACATCAATTGGGATAATACTCTACTCTTTGGTATACAACATTGAAGTAGTGTTACTAGTAGAAGTTAAGATCCCTTCGCTTAGAGTACTATTAGAAACCTAGTTGGATCAAGCCGATTAGGTAAAGAAATACATCAAGCAATTGAATTTGATTGACAAGAGGAGATCGACAGTTTTGTGTCATAATCAGTGTTATCAACAAAGAATGGCTCGGGCTTTCAACAAAAGAAGACAACCTCGGAACTTCAAAGTGGGTGATATGGTATTGAGAAATGCTTTACCCAATGCACAAGACTTTAGAGGGAAATTTGCTCCCAATTACGGAGGTCCTTATGTTGTAAAGTGAGTATTACTAGGAAAGGCTTTAATTTTATCTCAAATGGATGGTCTAGAATCGAGAGACCTTGTAAATGCTGATGCTATAAAGTTGTAATGCCCATGAGAAGTCAATGGAAATTGTTGCTCAGAACACAAAAATACTAGTCATTTTGAATGTCATTATGGTCTAATTTTCATTATCTACAAGTAAAGTTGGTATCCTTAGCTGTTTTTTACATTGGAACAATTACCCTCCATTGAAAGGTCCAATTCCCCTTACTCCATTTAATCGAACCCATACACTGAAAACACGAGAGAAGTTGAGAAGTGAGATCTAGGGCAGTGGTAATTGACAAACTCTTTAAAATACTTTATTACAGATTGATCCTCCTCAATGAGGAGTTTTATTGTTTATTTTTCAGGGAAGTGCAAAATCCAAATAAGTAATCACCTTATAACAAATATTTATTAGTTGAGAACAAGGGCTTCGATTCATAAAGGTTTCGGAAAGACAAAAACATTGGGTGTCATTTCTGTGATATCTTTAAAAGAGCTGGCAGAGTCTTGGAGATTTCATATCAAAATCAATTCGGTTGATAACAAAGAATCAAAGAATGGGTTGGTTAGTTTTGATGGAACTTTCCAAGAAAAGGTTTGACAGTTTAGGCACTACCAACAAGACCAGGTAAGTAATTCTATACAATGTTAACGCAATGGTTTTTGAACATTGCATTTATATTTAGACTATGACCAGTTTTTTCTCCTAATAGTCTTTTTGAGCCAACCCATAAGGCACTTACCTTTTGCATTTGGTGCTTAGCCAGCCTTTGAAGGTACGATCTTAAGTCTCTTTTTGATCTCTTTTAATGAGCCTATAGGGTGCTTCTATTCTTTTAGACAGCCTGTAGGGTGCTTCTGTTCACCAAGTTCTCTTAGTGAGCCCATAAGGCGCTTCTCTTTATCAATTCTTTCGACAAGCCCTTAGGGAACTTCTTTAAGTCTAATTTAGCATTGCTAGTCCCTGAGAGACGCTCTCACTTAAGTTAGTAAGCCTAGAAAGGCATGACTAGGTTCTCTAAGATCGATCCCAGCTTAGGGTTACTAGTCTCCAGAGAGGCTCTCGTCTAGGTAAGTGAGCTTAGGAGGGCATGACTAAGTTCTCCAGATCGATCTTCACTTAGGGTTACTAATCCTCGAGAGACACTCTCACCTAAGTTAGTGAGCCTAGAAGGCCACCACTAGGTTCTCTAGATCGATTCTAACTTAGGATTGCTAGTCCTCTAGAGACGCTTCTGCTTCAGTTAGTGAGCTTAGAAGGGCACAACTAAGTTTTCCAAATCGATTCCAACTTAAGGTTGTTAGTCTTTGAGAGATGTTCCTGCCTAGGTTAGTGAGCTTAAAAGGGTACAATTAGGTTCTTTAGATCGATTCCAACTTAGGGTTGCTAATCCTTGGGAGACAATCCTACTTAGGTTAGTGAACTTAGAAGGGTATGACCAGGTTTTCCAAATCGATTCTAACTTAGGGTTGCTATTCCCCGAGAAACGTTCCTGCCTAGATTAGTGAGCCTAGAAAGGTACGACTAAGTTCTTTAGATCGATTCCAGTTTAGGGCTACTAGTCCTTAGGAGATGCTCCTACCTAGGTTAGTAAGCCTAGAAAGGCATAACTAGATTCTCTGGATCGATACCCGCTTAAAGTTACTAGTCTCTTAGAGACACTCTTACTTAGGTTAATGAGCCCAAAAGGATATGACTAGGCTTCAATTTTTCTTAGCTCTTAAAACACCTCCTCTTTCTTTAACCTTTTCACCAAATCCCTAGTAGACTGGGCTTAGGATAGTTAGCTAGCTTGACGCTTCTTAGGACAAAATCAACCATTAGAGCAAAAATAGTGTCTCTTTGGTCATCGTGACAAAGTTTTGCCCAAACTTCACTACAAAGAGAGATAGTTGTAGACACTCCATTTTTATACCCCTCCCCTTTGCCTTTTTTTTTTTTTTAAAAATTTTTTATGTTAAGATAAAGGATCATAATCTAGGAAAAATGAGAAAAAAAAAAAAGAAAATTAAGAAAACCCAAAAAAAAAAAAATTTAGAAAAAATAAAAAATGAATTATATATATATAGGAAATAGAAAAGTTAGAAAAAATTGAAAAAATGGAGAATTTAGGAAATTTAGAATATAATAAACTTTTAGATAATTTAATAGAGTTCGTTTTTAATTTAGGTAAAAAAATAAGAAGAGGGTCGTTGGGTTTGTGCTTAGATATGAATCTAATCCAAGTTAACCTAGTTCATATGTATAATTTAACTACACATATGAAGAAGACATAAGCTAATAGCCTAACGGATAAGTACTTATAATTAGTATTACATTAAGCTAGGAGTTAGGGGTTCGATTCTATCTAGGAACAAAAAGTTTTTATTTTTTATTAAAAAAAAAGAAATGAAACAAAGAAAAAAGTGAGAAGACGAAAAAAAAGGAAAAAAAAAAAGAATTTAGATCAGAACAGGGTGTGTAATGTGCACCTATTGATTTTGCAACGTGCTTGTGGGGATGTGTGATACGTGCTCTACACATGACCAGCACCCCCTTTCTTCTTCCAGTTTCGTGTTTCAAAGCTTAGATTTCCAGTTTTCTTTCCTTCCTCGTGTGCTCTGTTTAAGACCATTTTTTATCGATTTTATTACATAATTTCATCGAATTAATAGTGAAATTATGTAATATGTATGGCCTACTTTTGAATTCATCCAAAAATCCGTCTAAATTCAATCATTTATGCAATTAAAATCAAGCTTCAAAACGGGAAAAAATTCATTTTTTGAGTAAAAACCCATTAATGAATTCCAGCGAATTAATTTATATTTCTTGACTTTCCTAGCTTAAACCTTGTACTTACAATATAAATAAACCTTTGTTATTCACTTTCAACACATACAAGCATAAGAATCACTTTAAGGAGTACGCACTATACTTTCTTTCTCTAGCATGGTTCCTCTTTCTCTTTAGGATAGCCTTTTTCATGGCGGTTTTCGGCGAAAACCCCCACCATTACAATCGGATTCTTCACACCTAAAAACCTTAGGTAAGACACTCCAATTCGACTCCCCAATCAATTTGAGCTGACCGAAGCTAATTGAGCCAATCTATGTTGACCAAAGCTGACCGAGTAGACCAAAGCCGATTGAACTGACCACGAGTCGGAAGGAAAAAGTTAGGCTCGACAACAAAACTTGCTATTTAAGTAATTATGGTTATTGGTCTTAATTTAGTAAGAAGATAGTGATCTAATGTAAAATGATTTGGGGTTTATATATTTCTTTATATTTTTTGTCCTTTATTTTGGTGTAATGTTTTTTTTTTTTTCTATAACTTGTATGGAAATTTGTAATGATAATGGTATAGATGTGGTTGGACTACGGATAATTTAATTTTATATATTTACGTATAACTTTCTTTTTTTCTAAGGATTTTTTTTGTCAATTGTTAATGTTACGAGCATAATTAAACGGATATATGGACTAAAATTAATAATTACACATTTTTAAAGAACATTGCATATTAAAAAGAAAGATGACTTACATAAAAATATTTGAAATATATAGATCCTAACCTAGTGAAATATCAATAAAGTATGTATGGGAGAATGATATGTCAATGGAATATTTTTTATTTTTTCCTTATTTAAACTTTTCGTTGATGTGTTGGAAGATATTTTATATATTATTAAATATAATTTTGCATTGAAAAACTTTTTATAATAGTAAATTAATATATATTTTAAATAAGTTTGTGATCATTATTTGCATATTGTTTAATATATAATATTTTTCTTAACTTTTATTATTAAGATTTTATATTATATAAAACCCATGCATTATATGGGTGTGAAACTAGTAATATATAATTTTGAAAATATTTTATTATTTACTATTTTTAATCTTAAATTTTTATATCCTTACGCTTTATGAAAAGTCACTAAGTTAATGATTGCTATCAATATAACACGAATATTCACTTAATCATTATTTTCATATTTTTATTCTTTTTAAAAATACTTTTATCTTTTATTAACAATATTTTTTATTGTTCAACTCTTGATAGTTGATATATTATACCGTTTTTTAATGAATTAAAGAATAATGATTTTTCTAAATATTATAACATTTTGTATAACTATCAATAATGGTATATATTACAATATACAAAATACATTTATATGATCAAATAATTGTGTTCATATGATCTTTTAAATATGAAGTTATTAATAGATAAATTATTATATATTTTTCTACATAAATTGTTATTTTAATAAAATAAAACTCGATATTCATACATAACCCAGATCTTTAGCTAGTGATAACTTAAAAGAAAAAAGATTCAAATTTAATTTATTTCATAAGATATTGGTATTCATATTGTTAGATTATAATGATCCAAATATAGGGATGTAGAATTTTTCTTTTTTATTTCCCGGATAAAACATTGGCATGTAGATTAACAATTTAAATAGCTATTTTAATGCACTCTCATAAACATATGGTAAAATAAAGGGGCAAGTGTCGGAATGATTCCCTTACAACGAACAAAAAGATAGGTGTTTCTTGAAAGAGAAAACAAATTCATTGTTACTGCTGCTTCAACGAAATTACAGTGAAATAAATAAATCCAATAAAGATTCTTAAAAAAAATTGCAAAAAGACAACATATAATTGCGATTTAAATAAACTGAAAAAAAAAAAAAGAAAAACCCATTGGTCCTCACTCCCTGCACCTTTGCAGTTTTCCTCTCTCTCTCTCTCTCTCTCCGTGCCTAATAGTCCGGCGGAACGGAAGCAATGAGCCCCCCTGTCCATCTTCACTCTCCTGTCCTCAAGCTATCCTTATTCCTTTTCTCCTTTCTCTCTCTAAAAGCTAAGCAATTATCACGTATGAAACTCCTCCTCTCTGTACTCAACTAACAAACACACTCACAAACACACACTCTCCGTCTCTCTCTGCTTGAACATCACCGATCCTTCAAA
Source organism: Lumnitzera littorea (assembly GCA_024138015.1). Taxonomy (NCBI): domain Eukaryota; kingdom Viridiplantae; phylum Streptophyta; class Magnoliopsida; order Myrtales; family Combretaceae; genus Lumnitzera; species Lumnitzera littorea. The sequence continues at coordinate 88,776,227 of JAMXBB010000008.1, read as the reverse complement.
TTGGTACCATTTCCTACCGTATTTCTTCTTAAAGTTTTCTACTTTTATATCCTCTAGCATGTTTCTATAATGGGTATGATTCAATTTTGATTCTTGTTTGGGTTTTACCATCTGGGTTTCTCGGATTTTGGATCTCTGTCTAGGTTTTGTTGCAAGGTTTTAGTTTTTTGTATTGGAATCTGGCTTATATATATGTATTGCTTGAATAAATGGGTGTTCTTTATCATTTTCATGCAGAGCATTTTAATGATTTTGCTTGAGTATCTTCAGTTTGCCTTTTGTTAGGTTTTACAAGAGAGAAATTCGCGTTATTGTGTAGGGTTTCATTTTGTGTCGATTTTGGTTACACGCTAAAGTCCGTGAAACGCTAGTTAATTTATTTTATTGCTGTGTAATTCCCAGTTATTTTACCCTTTTTATAATTTGATTAGAGAGATGGTAATTCATCTTACCATATCTGGTTTCATTTTGTGTGGAATTTGGATGTGTAATAAGATCTGTGAAATCATTGCTTAAGTAATTTTAAAATTGTGTCAAATCCTAGTCTTTTCTACTCTATTTATGTTCTAATAATTGGTTTTCAATTCTACTTTTAATTATTAATTATTATTATTTTTTCCTTTGAAGCTGAAATTGTTGCTGTTTCAGTGTTCGATTGCATAGACTAAGTGGTTATTGGAACATGTATTTTGAGCCTAGAGAAGCGTGGGACCACAGGTCACACAGATTGAAAGGTTCACAACGTGAGGTTTATGTAAACTGGGTTATTGCAAGTCTTACTCATTCAATAGGCATAGGTGGATTTAGGTCCTTTCCTTTCTCTACTTACTAATTATTCACTTTTTATGATGCCTCTGGTTAGATGTTGGTTTAATTAATGTAATAAATCAATTTTCTTTCTTTGAAGTTTCTGGGGAAGATCTTTGCTAGTCAATCCAAACTGCTCCAATTATTGCATGCATAATTTTGCCACTTATAGTTGTTTGTTTCATCTCACTGGAGAATTGAATTCATTTAGCACTGATGTTTATTCAATATCTTTTATTCTTTTAAGGAGTGAATAATATGATGATCTAACAAGTCTCTTGTTGTTGCTTTATGTTTGACCAGGAGTATTGTGGCATTTGTTCATTTTGGATGAGAAGTTATGATGTCCTGTTGATAAAGTTAGGTGACTATGTATATTCCACATCTGATTTTTGAAAATCATTTAATTTTATATCGTCTCAAAAGGCCCACTTAGAGCACTCACGGACCAGTGACGTAAAACAGTTGGTACAGCTATTGTGGACTAGAATGGTTGTTTAGTCCTGTCCTGCAAATTTCTGTAATGGCGAACAAACCTGATTTGCTAATCCCCAAACGATTGCCAAGACCTCCCATGAGCAACTCAAAGCAAGTTTCTGCTCAGGTGGCATCGGTAGATACTCTAGTTGATAAAATGAAATCCAGTTTAGCCTTGGAGGGTGGTCCTGAAGGAACACCATCTGAATTGGATTCATCAATTGTTGAAAGTAGAGGTTCCTCCCCGGAAGTTTCTGTGGATCAAGAGAAGAAGATGTCAGAATATGGAAGTGTTAAAAACAGTTCTGTTTCTGGAAAAGTTAGCGATGCCACTAGCAGCATTGCCAAAACTAGTGGAAGTGCTAAGATGAGCGATAGAGTTGAGTATGCTGAAAGTGGGAAGAGTAGCTTGTGTAGAGGGAGCACGAGCAGTGATGTGAGCGATGAAAGCAGTTGTAGTAGTTTTAGTAGTAGTATCAACAAGCCTCACAAAGCAAATGACTTAAGATGGGAAGCCATCCAAGCTGTCCGAGCCAAAGATGGGGTCTTAGGTTTGAGCCATTTCAGGCTGCTAAAGCGGTTGGGTTGTGGGGATATTGGAAGTGTCTATCTCTCTGAGTTAAGTGGGACCAAGTGTTATTTTGCAATGAAGGTCATGGACAAGGCATCTTTAGCTGGCCGGAAGAAGCTTTTTCGAGCTCAAACTGAGAGAGAAATATTGCAATCTCTTGACCATCCCTTCCTGCCAACACTCTACACGCACTTTGAGACAGACAAGTTCTCATGTTTGGTTATGGAATTCTGCCCTGGAGGTGATTTGCACACACTTAGGCAGAGACAGCCTGGGAAGCATTTTCCTGAGCAAGCTGTGAAGTATGATTACCTTCTCGACCTTCTCATTGTGCTATGTTAATGCGTACTTGCATGTTCTACTTGGTGTCCTCATATTAGTTTATTGGTCTTGATATTTTCTACTCTGCATCTGCATGGCTACTGATCATAATTTGAAAGTTGAAACTTTAACTCATAACTGAAAAATTTGACATACTTCTTTCAAATTCTGTCAGATAATGAAAATAAGAGTTGTTTTGGTCTCCTTGATTCTCTCAAGATGTTGGAGTTGCTTATATTTATATTTTAGTGAAGCAATGCCTTCAGAAATTTTGAGCTGAAACTTGGTTGAAAACTTCCTTCAAAGTATATATCTTTTCACTAAACATTTTGCTTGCTTGAGCCTCTGCTACAAAAGCTGTCCCCTTTGTTGTGGAATATTGAGCTTTGAGACTAGCAAGCTTTTTGAAAGGACAAACATTGCTTTTTAAGTTAATTTTGGTGACAGTAATTGCCAACTTGGAAATTTTGATCCAAACTGTCACTCCCTGATGTTTTAGGTGGTACAATGACATTGGGGACGTTATGAATGATGTATTGCTATCGTGAAGATTGCTTTTATAGACTATGATAAATTATTAAAAAACATGAATCAGGACTAAGTTATTAAAGAATTATCAACTCTCACTGTGTCGTTCAATTATGTAAACTTTCTGTGTCTTATCTACTAATATAATAAATTAAAGAAACCCTAATATGAATACTATTAAATTATATTATATGATTGATCTTATTTGTCACTTTGTAATAGTGAAATCTAAATTTTTATCCTTGTATATGTATATATATAGTTCAGGAGGCTTCTATGGATCGAAAACTTAATTGGCAGCTTTTTACTATTAATATCCTTCTTTCAATTAAAATTTTAATTGTCAAAATAAAGTATCAAATTAAACAGTGAATGATTGGATCATTGGGATCAATTAAAATGTTCTAAAAATCTAACCATTGTTGATGGAATCTCTTCAAATCCTTAAATTAATGCCAAACAAGTCATTATCCTTGTGGAAGAATCTGGATACTGGGTGAAGCGGTAATCTCTACGAATCAGATATGCCCAATTGTCTAGTGAAAGCTTAATTTTCCTTCTTCCATCTATTCTCGAGTTGTGGTGCAGCTGCCTTGCCAGGCTTGTTCCATTTATTAGTTATTATCTTATATTTATCTTGGTGAACTGTTTGATGTAAGAAAGTAATTATGCAATAAGCATGTTATTTAACCAAAGTGCATTTGTACCATAGCCAAGTGAATTTATCCCACTCAATGGTGTTGTATAAAACATGGTCCATCTGTGTGCAAATTTTTTATTGTTGCTTTTCATGGAGAACAATGGATGTTGCTGACTTGCTGTTGGTGATGAAAATAAAGTTATTTGTTGGAATAGCCAGAATCTTGTTAGTAACAGTCGTCTTAATGTGTGTGCAGATTTTATGTGGCTGAGGTCTTGCTTGCTCTAGAGTATCTTCACATGCTTGGAATTGTGTACCGTGATCTTAAACCTGAAAATGTCCTAGTGAGGGATGATGGGCATATAATGCTCTCTGACTTTGACCTTTCCCTCCGCTGTGCTGTGAGTCCGACTCTTGTCAAAAGCTCATCTATGGAAGCTGATCCCTTAAGGAAGAACCCTGTTTACTGCATCCAGCCCGCATGCATTGAGCCTTCCTGCATCACACCGTCCTGTGCAGTTCCTACCACATGCTTTTCTCCACGGTTCTTTTCCAAGTCCAGGAAGGATAGGAAACCCAAGAATGAAATTGGAAACCAAGTGAGTCCGTTACCAGAGCTCATTGCAGAACCAACTGATGCACGATCCATGTCCTTTGTTGGGACCCATGAGTATTTGGCACCAGAGATTATAAAGGGAGAAGGTCATGGTAGTGCGGTAGATTGGTGGACTCTAGGAATCTTTTTGTACGAATTGTTGTTTGGTAGAACTCCATTTAAGGGATCAGGAAACCGTGCAACATTGTTCAATGTTGTGGGCCAGCCTCTGCGATTTCCTGAATCACCTGTGGTTAGTTTTGCAGCTAGAGATCTTATACGGGGGTTGCTTGTGAAAGAACCTCAGCACAGATTGGCCTATAAACGGGGTGCAACTGAGATTAAGCAACACCCCTTCTTTGAAGGTGTCAACTGGGCTTTGATTAGATGCTCTACACCTCCAGAGATACCTAAACCTGTGGAGTTTGAGAGAATACCTGTGCCTCCAAGTTCTAATACCGAAAAGGCTGCTATTGCCAAGGCTGCTCCGAATAAAAAAGGTTCTGATAATTATTTAGAATTTGATTTCTTCTAGTGCGGTTGATATGTGTTTAAGTTATATATTTATCGAGGGAGGAAAGTTGCTTTGAAGGTCCCGGGGATTATTAGTTCTAAGGATAATGAAATTTCCTTCATCACATGTGATGAGAAACGCTGTATGATGTATGTTGCTGATGTTCTTTGACAGTCTCTCGAATCTGTAATCCATTGTTATTGTGTGAACCCTCTCTTCTATCATTTGAAAGGATGGCCTCCCAATTTTTGGTTAGAGCATCTCAAACAAAAGGTAATTTGGTTAATGAATTTTAGAAAGGCGTCAGGCTCTAAGTTTCAAAATCATGAGGTTGGACAAAGCTTTGTCAAGTTCAAGATGCTGCAAGCTCAATATAGATGGGCCAGTTTGTTTGCTTGAAGCCATATAAGCTTACAAAAATAATCATACGTTTGAATAACGGTTTTATTTTCTTAACCGGTTTACAGTTTATGCCCTATTGGCCTTCAAAAGTCATCCAAAGCTCACATGGCATATCTGATGAGCAAATTCTGTAATGTTGCATTACATGGATGTGTTTTGCCACTTCTGTGCAATGCTATCTGCATTTGGAGGGACTATTGCCCCAGTTAGAACAAAAGTATCCCTCCAGTTTCCAAGCATAGGAAAATTGGAAATTCTACCTTGGTCACTCTAAGATGCTTTTTCAAACATGCTCCGATTTTGAGTCAAGTGAATAAGTAAATAAGCATATCTTATTATACTTATAGGGGGCAATCATAGCAACTAAGGGATAGACTTGGGGTTGAGTCAAACCAAACCTGGAATTGGCTCGAAATCATCAGGTTAAGGGCTTGGTCTCCATTAAATAGGGATCGATTTAGTTTAGATCGGTTTCAGGTTGGTTTACTTGATTCGATGGTTTGATTGGTTGGTTTTCGACTTGTGAATTGTTTAATTTTTTCTTTTAACTTTTTAATTGGGAAAAAAAAGTTATTTTATCTTTATTTTTTATTTGGAAAAAATAAAAACCATTAGTAAATTATAAGAATTTAAAATTTTGACTATTTTACTCTATTAATTATTGGGTATTAAGATTAATGATTCGTATTTTATTAATTGTTAGGTATAATATTAATAATTTGTATTTTCAATAATGTATAATTATTACTTTGTACTCATAATTAATGAATTGATTAAGTAAACTTCTTTTTATAGGTAACATCTCAAGTAAAGCTTGCCAATGTAATAAATATTGGATTTAGATTTGTAATAGACAATGTTTACTCTACTCTTTTATTATTTTAAAGGAAATTTTAGAAAACAATATAATTTATGTAGAAATTGGATTAATATTGTAAAGAGAATAATATCTATTTAATATTTATAATACACTCGTCATTTTATATATAGTACAAATATATTCCTTATGATTTTTAATGGTATTAAATTATAAATACACTTGTATTTTTATAAATTATCAAAATATATTATTTCTAAAAATAGTTGCTCTTTCAAAAATTATACAAGATCGTATGAAACTTGTTGTATCTTATGTCCCAAACTTTTTTGGTTTTTTTTTTTTTATTGAAAAACTATTTTGGTGATTAAAGTAATATAATTTAGATCATAACTATCTACTTTTATCAATATTAAAATATACATGTTTTAATATTTTTTTTATAAACTCATATATTATTTGTTTCAATATCAACTTTTAGATATAAGTAATAATATATATTCAATTTTATTTTATATTTTAATTAAAGAGAATACTAAATTTAATTTATAAAAAACTTTATTTTTTTTTATCTTTTTTAATTTTCGAATTAAAATCGATAGGTTGAACCGTCGGTTTCTTCGATTTGAGCTTGGACTTACCGGCTTGGCGAGTTCAACATATTGAATCATATCGACCTGCAAAGCCCAATGGATCAAACTACAGTTCAAGCCCGTGACTCAAGGGTCTAGATCGGTTCCGGTCCAATTTACAAGTCGAACTTGACCCTTCCCTAAGTCTACTAAAGGGTTGAAGACCATGAAGTGAATGAAAATTCTATTGATTCAAACTTCAGCTCAACATATATAATTCAATGCGAATATTGTTACGGATTGAAGTGTAAGAATCTCTTTACTTAAAAATAAATGGTTGCAAACACTATGGATATCATTTGAAAATATGCAATTCAGATTTAATTGGACTTTCCATTGAGCCAGGTACTTGAATCCTATTAATGTTGATATGTTTTCTCAAATTCATAAACTTTTGTCTAAACCCATATATTTTTAGATTTTTCTCGTATTATCGATTAGGAAAACAATTGGGCTTATGAAACCATGTAACTGAAATTCATCTCTCAGTACTTGTGAAGAAATTTGGATAGCATAACATCTTATTTTATACAACCAAACCACCTTAATCTTCCTATACATCACGCTGTTGATTCTGTGACGGTCATTGCCAACACATTTGCCCTAAATTCTACAGCAATTGGATCTTGGACAGCCAAGAGATTGTTCAACATTTGTATCCACAATATATAGTTACAATAGTTTTCGAAGGTCCTTAGCATGGTACAGATCGAGGGGGTTTTGATTTGTGATAGTATCGAAAGATGGGTGCCCGAGACACTTGACAATGTCGCAGTAGAATGGTTTAAGGAAGCTTGAAGCACATGCAAGAAAAGTAGTCTTTGCATTGATCTTGTTCTTTGGCAGGCATGGAGTCATCATAATTGCCTTGTGAAGACATTGGGGAGTCGGTCATCTGGTCTAATGAAACCTCCTTTCCTTCACATATGATTTTCAACTCACAGAAATCCGGTGCTTTCAATAGTATCTTGTCGGCAATCCCACTTCCCTTCTTAAACCTCGACTTCCTATGGATAAAAAGAAAAACAAATAAGATTAAACAAGAAATAGTTCTCAAACTTATACTACTTTTTCCAATTTAAAATCCTTTATTACATTCGATATTCAAACAATATTTTCAAATTGGCTTTGATAACCGATCATTGGTTATATCGGTGATCTCTCATTTTAATATCTCATATAACTACTGGTTCAAGTATTATAATATGTTCTTAGTATTTGATACTCAAACTATTAATTCAGAATCATATATATTGTATTATTTTATTTCATACTCAAACAATAGGTATTTTCCTTTTCTTTTTCTTTTTTCTTTTTTTAATTGGTCTACATAACCAATCATCAATTTTATTGATGGTTTCCTTTCATTCACTTGTATGAGTATTAATTCAAGCAAATGCATAGCCCCCATAGAAATCCATTTGGAATGGATGGCCATACATACTCCATCTTACTATCTATTATACTAATATTTTTTCGTTTTATCAATCCAATATACACACGCAAAATTGAAGCATTGAAAATAAAAGGAAGCACAAAATTAAATGCGTCCGTTGTAATGATCCCTATTCACATGTAAAGAATGAATATATATGCTGATGTAATGTACCTTAAGTTGGATTTATGTGTTCCAATAACCATCTTTCTTATGTTGAGAATAGGGATGAGGTCTACAATGGCATTTGCAACATTGTCACTCTCAAAAAGTAAATTATCCACCTTCACCTGTTTATTTCATGTTTATGATGTATCATAATTCAGTAGGAAAAAGAAGAGAAATTCTGGGTTAAGGAGAATGGATAAATATGGAATTGTTTTAACCTTTGAAGCAATGCAAGCATTGTGGTACTTCCGAAGTATTTCTCTGCTTTTGCCTCTTTGTTGGGCCTTGTGATTCTCCACTTGCTCTTGATTTGTTGCTTTTATGTGGATATATCCTACTAAAATCATGTAGACCCAGTTACAAAAATTGGTTTATGCTACCAGTGGTTCAATTTCCATAGAAGAAAATTAATCATGCTAACTCTTACAAAGTGGAAACTTCTAATTTGTATCGGTTCTATTTCTATTCTATGCCTATTAGTGTATTTGTCATATTATTTTCCAAGGCCTAGTTTCCAACTCTCTTCCCTTTCCCTCTTTCCAACAGGACTAAAGTCACTTTAGTTCTTATGAGTCCACACTTCAACAGTATACTAAATTATTGCTGGACCAAATAACTCTATGACGAGCAAAACTAATGGATACAAACATCTATGAATCAAGAATTTGGAGAAATGATAATGCAGTTGTCATGATTATGCTGAGATTTTTTTATGAAGCCGCTTTAGGAATCAGATAGAAAAATTCATTTAGCTTTAGATAGCACAAGTCATATAATTCTAGGAATTAGATATACTTCAAGAGTAGAACCGTTTTATGATAACACCGACACCCATTGGCAAACCTAGGATTTGACTCGAGGGATGGTGAGCAACACAAGCAACACATATGAGGGGCGAAACCACAAATTTTTATGCGATATATATATATATATATTTTTCGAAAATTTTGAAAATGACTACAATAAGAAGATGCACTAAGATACTTTAAACCATGTCAACACATTGCTTTGTGTTCTGTTTCTCATTGTTCTTGGCAATTCAATCCTAGGATTTATCCTTAAATTTCTTAACCACGAAGAATCAAAGTTCACATGGGAAAAACTGTTATCTAGCCTTGAGAGAGAGCTTACATGGTGTGGGAATGAAGTGTGTTTCAGGCACGATATGAATGAGATGAACCGTGGTCGTGTCCTGATTGACTAAATTCTTTAAAGTCCATTTCAGAGCATCCATGCTTGAATCACCTTTCCCAACAGGAACATACACAACATCATCTTCACATTTGTTTATGTCAAAAGAGAACAAGCTTCCTTCTGAGCAATCTTCCTTAATAGATGGCATATTGAAACCATGGCTGATCTCAAATAATTCACTTGAATGCTCTTCGTCAATTTCACTCAGCTCTTGAATTTGCCATTTATTACTCGTGATCTTCTTTCCATCTGCTGGAATTGATTCAATTTTACTTTCCGGTTTAGACATGATTCTGATGAGTATGTAGTCCGCCTTATCCTCTCAATATGGCTAGGTTTTTTCCTTGGATGCAATGGAACAGTTTTAGAGCTTTGGTTGACCTGTTCTTTGTTGGTTCTGTGAACTCATATAGCAAGACTTGGAGCCAATTGGTCTATATAAAACAATCAATGCAGACGGTTTCTGTATTACGTTCCTTTCACATTTAGAATCTTCAACTGTCAAATGGATCCCTACTCTACAAAATTTCCATGACTTTTCCCTGACGTTTCCTACATGGGAATAAGCTGGAATAGATTATAAATACGAATTTCATTCCCATTTCTTTTGTTTGAAAAAATATTTTGAAGTTTGAATCATGATTTAATGGAATCAAAATTTCAGCTTCAAGAGAAAATTCGATTCCATATTTTCAAATGATTAGTTAAAATTATTTTTGTAATCTTTAAAAAAAATTATATCATATAATAACTAAGGATATTTTCGATAAATAATTCTATTTAAGAATTTAATATCATTCTATTCAAGTTATTTTCAAATATAAAATATGATTTTTCATTCTAATTCATATTTTATTCTATTTTATTTTAATCTATTTCATTTCGGACCATTCCTTTATACAAATGTTATAATATCAAATGTCTAATGTCACCCATAATTGGACCCCTACTTTCAAAACGAACAGAAATGATTCAATATAATTATTTAATTGTACGTAACATATGAAAGAAAGTGAGGGAGATTAAAGAGTAATTTCCACATCATTGCTAATTAATTTTACCATGTTGGTAAATGTTGTGTCATTTATCATGATTGAATCCATCGCGAAGTATTTTTCATCGAAGCAAAATCGTCAAAAATAGTTTAGATAAAATCAATTTACATAGTATTTTTGCTAATTATATGTGTATTTTTTTTCCCCTTCCGATATTTTTGCTTGATGAGTGCATTGACTTTAAAATATTAATACAAAAGTTACTACCTAAAGATACCTTACCCAAAAATACTTTGAAAGTTACTGCCTAAAGATAGAACCTTAAGGAAAAATACGAAAAACTTGTTCCTCAAATATTGACTTTTCTAAATCGACATAAACACAAAAGGAGAACATATATTTTTTCAAGTGTGATAGTTTCTCAATTTCCCTTTGTGTCAGTTTCGTATGCCTTGCAGTATACGTCACTTATGTATGAGATGATGTAAAGTATGGATCATATTGTTTGTTTATACAAAAACTTATATAACTTCTTCGGGGAAAAGGGAAAAAAAAAAAGCAAAAAATAAAAAAAATCCCAAAAATACCTTTTATGAAAAAATAATCTTAAAACTATGCCAGTTGAAATCGCTTTTTAAAAAGACGATTTTTATGACAATCTAATACTATCAAAATATATCTATGTTAAAATTAAAATTAAGAGACGATTTTATCATCTTACTTGAAATCCCTTTTTAAAGAAGCGATTTTAAGTATAGTAAATGATATTTTTGAAACTTTTTCTTTATTTTGTCCTTTTTTTTTTTTTCTTTCCCCAACTTCTTCCTCTTTTTGCTAGACTTGTTTTCCTATATCTTAATTATGATAATGGAAGAAGTTGATAAAAAAAAAAATTTCATCTTTTCATGGTATTCATAAAAATGCTTAAAATATATGAAATAGGGATAGATGTAGAACCATAGAATTGGGAGCTGGGTTTAGAATAATATTAAAATTTGCTGAAAAAATTTATATATAATACATTCATCTTTACTTTTCGACCTTTTTTTTTTTTCCGAAATTTGGGAGATGGGATTTCTTTTAGGCAACATTTAGATCCGTCTCTGATATAAAAATTTTGCTTTTACACGAACCAATTTGGAAAAAAGGAAAAGGAAAAAAGAAAAAGAAGCAGTGACATCTAAGCTGAAGTACATAGACGTACAGGCAATATTGTCTATACAACATGTATGGAATATGCGAATACGTAGAGAGAATCACGGAGGCAGGTCAATGATGCACTGGAGTTTCCCTCGCTAGTCCAAGTTATCAGTTTAGTCAGTATGCAATTTAAATCATTTGTTGAATATATGTCATAGGATACGGTGGACAAGACGTTAACATAAATTAAGCCGTATATATTCACCTGCGACATGAATGTTTCAAGGACATTAAATAATCTCACAATTTTATTATCTAAATCACATAAAAAGTTTCAAAATATAAATTGGATGATTCTTGTATAACTATTCACCATCAACATTATTTTTTAGAAGTGTCAATTTAGCAAATGTATATTTTACACCAATACTCCCCACTCCCCTCTAACAATGTACACGTTTGTACAATTGTACACACATCATAGATAATCACATACACACACATACATAAAATAAAACTTAGAAGTTTCAAATTTCTTTCTATAAAAGGTACATAATGGTGATGGGTCAAAAATAAATTTTGGGCTTTAAATTTGGCACTAATATAAACTCAATTTTTTTTTTAGCTAAGTGCAGGATTCGGAGTAAAGCTTATGGACTTGAGGAGATTTGGCATAATAAGTTTAGAGTATAAATCATTAGGTCAACTCATATGCTTTTAATCTTTCTAATGAAAACTCAGAGACTCTCTATGAGGTTGGACTTAAAGAGAAGACCATGGAGGGATCCATCAAAATAGAACTCATCTTAGCCATTAACCATCAATGTAATCCAATGAATATCAGCAATGGAAGAGTTCATTCTCATTTGATAGCTCATAAGTTGAGAGAAATATTGTTGTATAATCATATTGTTATCATGAAAGATCAAACAATTAGAATGATAAACACATTACTTCTTCTTAAGAACAATGTGGTTAATGTAATATAACTCCTATATCTATTATATGTGAATTTGAACTCCTTTAAGGCCATATGTAGTACGAGACCTATGTTGAACGCAAGTGATCACTACAACCGAATCTCTACATTTGAAAATAGTTTACTTACTTTTTACTAGATTTTTATTTGAGCACTTCATCTTTTAGCTTTTCAATTGAATCGTCTTAATTTTGCTATCTTTTGATTTAAGCCATTCATCCTTAATTTCTGGAAAAAGTATATTTTTAATCCTCAACGTTTGACCGTTTCTTTTATTTAGGTTGTAAATTTCTTTTTTTTTTCAATTCAAGTTTTCAAGATTTAACAAAGTTTATAAATTAAGGCTTTGTTTAACATTGTTAACTTTCTCGTTTTGAAATCAACATAATGGTAGTGCTTCATTGTCTACATAATCAATATAAATAAATCAAATAATTAAATAAATATAAATTAGACAAAATAATAATAATATCGATTGTGGTTAGAGTGCAGCGACCTAGCCATTGTGTTCAGTAGCTTGGAGAGCCAACATAAGGAGCTAGTTGGGAAAGTCGACAAGTTAAGGGGTAACTTGAAAAAGGTTGAAGACTTCACCAAGGCTATTGAGAAGAAATTGTCTACTGTGCAAGTCAAGTTGGAAGCCAAGGGAAAGAGTTAGAAGGGGTATGGATTGAATTTTCATAAAGGGAGGTGGAGATGTTGAAGGGGAAGGGTCTAACCACTTGAGGTTAAGCAAGACATTTTTCTAGAAACCTTTGATGACCCTTTGATTGAGAAGGCCCTCACTTCTATTAGGAATGTAATGGCTGAGGATGATCAGAGGTAAGTTGCTAGAAGTTTCTTGAGGCTGATTTGTCTTTCTTAGATTGGTTGGATGACGTTGAGGTTGTTGGTGGTAGTAAGGAGGAGGTTGAGTCTTTTGGTGACTCATTGGGTGGTTTTAGCAGTGGCTTCAATGTAAGCCGAGAGGAGGATAAGGGAGGGGATGGGGGTGGTCAGGTTTAGGTCAAGTAGTAGGTTGAGTAGCAAGAGGATGGTCAAGGAGAGAATTTGTCCTTAAGTAGGCTAGGGGTGACTTTTTTTTTTTCTTGTGTTAGTTGATGGTTCGGGTGATGTATGCTTGCTTTTACTTGTTTTTGTTGTGTTCCATTTAGTAGGAATCGGGATATCAGTTTCCCTTCTCAAATGTAATTATCATGGACATGATTGAAAAAGCTTTGTTGATGTGCTTAACTCATTTCAGTTTTGTTTGCCTTTACCTTCATTGCCTTTCGTCACTTCTGCATTGTTGCTTCACATTTAGACTCTATTTTTGTCTAAGACTTTTGTGTTGTTAGTGATCTTTTCAAGTGGATTAATTCATCTTATTTTTTTGTGAAGTTTCCTAAATACGTTTCCCTTGAGTAGGTTACTTGTTTCTACTCATAAGTAAGCCTTTGGATTCTTCTTGGGATTGCGGAAGCAAGGGCACTGCTTGGCCTTAGTGTGGGCTTGTCGTTTAAGGATAACGAGTATATCTAAGTGAATCTTTTGGTGACATCATGAGACGATATGCTTAAGAGCTTAGTAATCACTAGGGCTTACCATAGGGAGTAGTAACCATGTGGGTTCTTCGAGATATCAAAGAAGATGAGGATGGAAGGGTTAGCAAACATAGTAACTTACGTGAAGCTACTCAGAGAATATGATACACCAATGAGTAGGACATGACTTAATACTTCCCTTAATGTGGCTCATAAGTTAATGCTAAGGCCTACGTGTTATTAATCTCGAGCTACTCGATAAGATTAGATAAGAGTGAATGAGATAGTGTACTTGGAGAGGGGTATCTCATGAGAATTAGAATATTCATTAAGTGTAAGTTAGATGATAATTGCTGCTATAGTAAAAGGACTCTTTATAGTGAGTCCTTTAAGGAAACAATACAAAAATGGAAAATTACATAAAAGACAATGAAGAAAGAGATTCTTAATATGTATGAAGAAGGGTAAATAAGACAAAAGATGAAAAGAAATATAATACAAATGTCAGAAAAGTAATGAATAGGTAGCAGCTTGTTAATGGGTTCGTATAGGAGACTCTTAGGGCATTGTGGATGTTCTGGACAGTTGTTGGAGCTCTTGTTATTGTAGAGCTATGTTGAGAGTTGTTGAGGCAATTGAAGGATGTTATAGTTTAATAGGTTGGAAGAGTAGAGCTTGGCGCATGATTACTTCAACCTTGGCACTTAGTAGGTCGACCTTAGCACTTGGCGGCTCTATAAGCTAGAAGAAAAGGGCTCGGTATGTAGTAGTCTTGGACCCGATGCTTGGCAGGTTAGCTTTAGCACAGGTAAGCTAGTGATTGGGTAGGGGTTTGAGCAGAGCAAAGTTTGTCCAAGTTAGGACTTTAGAGAGTTTGCCCATAGTTTGTCTGAATATGAGAGCTCATCCTCGATAGGCTGACGAGAGATAATCCTTTTGTGAGAGATTGGAGGCTTCAGAGATGGGTGCGAGTAAGGGGTCTAGAGGTCGGAAATCCATCAATAGATAAGGAATGCTAACATGTCCCAGCAAGGAGGAGGTGATTAAATGCCTCTACCATAACACTTGTCAACATCCCCAACACTTGAAAATGAGAACGCTAAAGTTCAATAGCTTAGGCTACTTGTCTAACAAATGCTTTAAGAGAACAGAAAATATCAAGAGTCCACTGTAGCTCTACATAGGGATCTCGTGTTGCTTAAAAACGCATGCCAAAAATGCTTGAACGAGGAAATGAACAACAACTCTTCTTTAGAACTCAAACAAAAATGACAACCTATGAACCACATACATAACGCTTTTATGTGACCACATTTAGCACGATCAGCAACCTCATGAAGACTTACGCGAGTAGCTGAATTATAATCATGGTAAAATGCAGGCACCAAGCAAGTACGCAATGACAAGTAGACCAATTGACGACTTATGACCAAAGCAATTGCCAAAGGACTACAAAGACATAACTATTAAGGAATTGAATGAGCATATCTATCATGCTTTCAACATGCATGACCAAAAGAAGATTCAATCCTTCATACAGGCGTCGCGCTCCATGCCAATGAAAAGCCCATTCATCCCCTCTATCCTCAAAGAAATATTGCCCATAGGCACAAGGTTACCACACTTGAACACTTATGATGGCACTATTGACCCAAATGATCATCTTGTCCATTTTCGAATGATGATGAGTCTCCATAACTTTTTAGATGCCATCATGTGTAAAGCCTTCCCTAGTACGCTAGCAAAAGCAGCTTACTTTGGTTCAATACCCTCCTCGATGCGTCTATTACCTCATTTGATGACCTAGGAGGTAGATTCCAGCAACAATTCCTAAGCTCTTGAGTCTCAAGGAGAGACTCTTCTATACTATACAATGTCAAATAGTGGCCTAATGAAACCTTATGGGCATACTTTGGTCCTTGAGCATTTCAATCGAACAAAACTATATGTATGCAAGCTCGACACTAGAATGGCCCTACAAGTGGTTTTTATATGCATAGATCTTAATGGAAGGCAATTCAACGTAGTCTCATTGGACAAACCTGAATCCTTGGAATAGTTCATACAAGTGGTTAAGAAATATGTAACTCAAGAAGATGCCATCAAAGCTTGATTTGAAGTAGATAACAATACTCGCTTATCAGCAAAGGACCACCTAGGGCCTTATGACCCCAAACCGTAACCTTTAGCATGTGACAAACGAGATAAGCAAAGACACAAATTCTAAGACTACCCTTCATATACACCTTCAATAGACTACTTGGTGGTGAAATCATGCATGAGGTTTGAGAACAGCTCCTACGACCACCTAGTATTCACAAAACACCAAAAGTGACGAACTCAGGCAAGTATTGAGACTACCATAGGATATATGGATGTAATACTAACAAATGCTGCCATCTTAAGAACGCAGTTAGAGGCCTTGTCTGCAAAGGCTGCATTGACCATTTTGCTGTAAATGAGAAGAATTAGATACAATGGTCAACTTGGCGTTGCCAAGTGGAACAGTAATAATAATACCATAATGAACAGACTAACATCCTAATAGACGAACAGAATTGTTGAAGATGCAAGGCCAAATCAACACCATCTTTGGAGGACTCGGCCTCCTCTCAAACACTATAACTATAACGACCCAACATAAGGTATATCTTGTAAGAACCAAGAGGTTGAAGATAGACACAATGATCACTTTCATTGAAGTAGATGAATAGAGAATCGATCTACCTACTACGATGCTCTCATTATAAATGCTGAAATTCGATAGTTTGACATCCCTAAAACGTTCGCCGATAGCAGAATTTCAACGGACATGCATTTTTACAATGCTTACGAGTAAATGAAGGAATAGCTTGACAAACCCTTATAGTCGTACAAATACGACCTTGTAGGTTTTGAAAGAGGCAAACAAGTACTAGCAAAGGGAATCATTATCCTATCAGTTCGATTGGGCGATGACAAGTACGTCACTATACAGTCAATTGACTTCGTCGTCATTAACCTTTGTTCACCATATAGTGTCATCCTCTATCGACCAAGTATTACAAAATTTAATATGCTTATCAACCAAAAATGACTCAAAGTGAAGTTCATGACACCTACTGGTATAAGGGCATAAGGTGACTAGACCTTGTCTTTATCACTTTTCCTCAAAACATAATCCAGAAACAACATCATGAACATAGAATCAACCAACCCCTTAGCTTCAATAGTTTGGGGGGAGCCTGTAGAAAAGATTGAGGAAATTAAGTTATTTGATGATCTAAGAATGACAACCAAAATAGGGGTAGAATTGCCAAATGATGATAAAGCCAAAATTACAAACTTCCTTAAGCAAAACATAGAAGTCTTCATGTAGCCTTAGAAGAGATGCTAGGCATTATCAACATACCGGAGGCTACCCATCACTTGAATGTTGACCTCGTCGTTCGACTTGTCAAATAGAAAAAACAACACTTCGCCCTAGAACACCAGGCAACAATTAGGGAGGAAGTGCAAAAGTTGCTCTAAGTAGGCTTCATAAGGCAAGAAAATACCCATACTTAGCTTGCCAACATTATACTAGTAAAGAAAGCAAATAGGAAATGGCAAATGAGCATCAACTACATCGATCTTAACAATGCATGCCCTAAGGACTATTTCCCCCTAGCATGTAAAGATCAACTTGTCGACTTGACGTTCGACCATGTGCTTCTTAGTTTCATGGATGCTTACTTAGGATATAACCAGATTCGGATGGCTCTTGTGGATGGAGTCTACACATCCTTCGCTACAGACTTCGAGACCTATTGCTACAAGGTAATGCCCTTTGATTTGAAGAATGCTGGAGACACATACCAAAGGCTAATCACCCATATCTTCAAGCCACAAATTAATAGAAACATCAAGGTCTACATTGATGACATGATTGTTAAAAGCAAAACTTTAAGAGGCCACATCGACGATCTCCATAAGACATTCCAAACTCTATGTTGGTTCTAAATGAAACTTAATTCCTAGAAATGCATCTTTGGGGTTGCATAAGGGAAGTTCCTTAGTTTCATGGTGATAGAGTATGGGATAGAAGCCAACCTAGACAAGATTAAAATAGTTCGACATAAAAGCCCTAACAAAAATTAAGCAAGTACAATGCTAAACCCAAAGGATTACTGCCTTAAATTGATTTATATCTAGAAGCATAGAAAATATGCAAAATTCTTTAAGTTACTGAAAAACCCCACTGAATTCAAATGGACAATTGAATGTCAGTGAGCATTTGATGAACTGAAGGATATCTTAACAACCTTGTCCATACTCTCTAAGTCAATCCTTAGAGAAGAGTCATACCTGTACCTTGTAGTTAACGATAAAGCATTGTCCTTGGTCCTCATTTGAGCAGATGGCCATAAACACTAGCCAGTCTACTACATCAGCCACATCTTACAAGGGCTAGAGCTCAAGGACATGAAAGTGGGGAAGTTTACTCTTATGGTGGTCATTGTAACTTAAAAGCTCAAGTGCTATTTTCAATCACATCTAATCATCGTACTAACAGACTAACCACTTAGAGCTATCTTGCAAAAGCCAGACACCTTGGGTAGAATGATGAAATACTTCCTTGAGCTCAATGCCCATAGAGTCTAGTTCTACTTAAGACAAGTAATTAAGGCATAAGTTTTTGTTGATTTCATAGCTAAATACACTAGAGCGGACGAGCCTCAACTCGAGCTCACCATAGTAGTATGGACCTTCCACATTGACGACTCCTCCATTAGGGTGGGTATAAGACTTACAATCAACTACCTAAAGTTTAACTTATAGAATTTAAGGTGATCAGTTAAAAGATCCGATTGAGCCTAAATTATCGATTAAAGTTAGAAATATTAGTAAAAGTGATCCCATAAGTCTAAACTTAAGAAAATAAGTAATAATGTAAAAGAATATAAAATTTACAAATTTTAAGTATATGACTCGTTATTTATTGAAAATGCGTAAAAATATATTCTGATAATTAATGAATTGCTAGAGATAAATTATATGTATACTAAAAATTATAGAATGACCTACATAATATTTAGGAATATTTATTTATACTATATATGAATTTACATGTAGGTAGAAATACGTATAATTACTTAAAATATACCAAATATGCTAAAATAATACTAAATAATTAAATAAAATTCATAATTAATTAAGGAAAAAATCAAGAAAAATGAGGAAAATTCTAGAAGTGGGGCATGGAAATTTGAAAATTAAAGAAGGAAATTGACCAATTAAATTTAGCTAAATAGAAAGTAAAAAAGAAGAAGAGATAAGGTAATTATCAAATCAATTTAATGCATAATAATTTCCCTAAAGCTCTATAAATACCCCAAATTTTTCAAAAGCTCATTTGATCAGTTTAAAACCCTAAAAAATTAGAGAGAGGCAAAATTGAGAAGAAATTAGGGTTTTACAAAAATTTAGCAAAAATCTGTGCAATTAAGACTTCTAAGGAGAACCTAGGCACGACAGGCAATTGGGAGTGGATGGCCACCACCACTACATGGTGGTGGCAACGCCCGGGTGGGCCAACACATCCATGGCCACCGACAGTGGCCAAAGCCACCCAAATCGGTAAGTTCGATTTTTAGCCCGATTTTATGTAATTTTATAAAAATAGTAAATATTTTTAGAAAATTATGAATTTTATTATTCTGGAATATTTTAGTATGTAGTTTTTAGGAAAAATATTATTTTGATTAAAATATGTCCCATGATATATGATTCTTAAGAAATCATGCAAAACCAAATATGTTTCGGTTTAGAAATAAATGACCTTAGGAGTATAGTTTTAAGCCTAAAATTTTTGTGTAGACTACTTAGGTGATATAGAACAGTTCCAAGAAGCTTTTTTTCAAAAATGAATTTTTGAAAATTTTAGATAATTTTTAGGCCTTAAAATGATACATAAAATGGGCAATTTACAGTTAATTAAGTAATTAAATGGGTAATTACTGATTTGATACATAATTATATGTTTTAGGATGTTGAAATATGATGGAGTATGCTATTTGCAGCATTTGGAGTGTTAGATGTAATTATTAGCATATTATGAATTAAATATGTAATAGGTAAAAAAAAAAGAGAGAAATTTCAAGTTAATTTGGTAATTTAGGGTAATTAGGTTCAAAATCTGATTTAGGATGAATTTAGATATTTGGAATGTTATTTGATGTTGGGAGATGATATTTGAAGTGATGGGAATATTAGATATGTACATTTTGTACACATTAAGTGATAATGTGTAATATGTAATTATGAGAAATTAATAATTAGGAAAATATTGGTTAGAATTGATATTATGATAATAATAGGAATATATAATAAATTTGATAGGAAACTTAAATTAGGGTAATTATATGAAAAATGTAAGATTTTCTCATAACGGGGGTGAATTCGGTAATTAAATTAGGATTCGGGTGTATTGCATTGACTAAAACACTAGTTAGAGATTAAGAATGATATATAAGAAATCTAAAGATAATGCGATTAATTTCACATTATGGGTTGGAATGATTTCTTAGGGTGTACATATAAATTTCTAACAAAAAACTAAGTTAAAAACCTAATTTAGAAATTGATGTGAAAACTGAAACAGAACTTAACACGATTCAAGAAGAATTATAAAAGACTTAAGACCTAGATAATTAAGTATATTAAACCCTAAACAAAAGATAACAATAAGCGTTATAGGATAAAACCAACTTATAATAGTTATATGAAAAATTGAAACCACGTTTGTGTTATAGGGATGATTGGTGATGGCCTGAGCAAGTCGGACCTTGAGTGAGTGAGCGAAGAGTCTAGGTAAGTTGGGATTAATACAGTATTGTATGTTAGAGGCTTGAAATTGTATTTGATGGTGCTTATTTTGAGTTGATGATATGATTTTTGATTTGTTGCTTGGCTTGTATTGTATGATTTGTATGAAATGATTGATCACTCTAAACTGAACCTAATCAAATATACGACTTGTAATCATAATTGGACCTACATAGCAACCCATTAGGGGAAACTAAGAATTCTCTAGCCAAATATCGACCCCTTCGAAAGGGATAGTGCTGGATAGCATAATGGGTCTCTTCTTTATCCTTAGTTGAACTAAGTGACAAATGAGGAGATCGCAACAAGGGTGAAGTCAATGGTTCGAAGGTATTCATGGGAGAAGCAGTGTCTCCATTGCACAAGCCTGGGTTTGGTCGTAAGCTATTGAATTAATGCCAACTCCTCAACCCGGATTAGAGCAAGTACAATTTCTCTAATCTCACGACGGGCCGGATAACGCCATGCAATGGCATTTGTATGTTCATGCATTGCATTTAACTAAATCGCTGATAACCTTGTTTGTGTTGGTAGTATAGTTTTAAGTTCTCCATCTTAACTTATTGAGCTATGGTTGCTTACATCCTTATAAATGTCATTATAGGTGCTGGCTAAGAAGCAACTTACAACTACTCTGAAGCTAACAATTGCTGAATCCTGGGGAGTGAGGAAAAACATTTAAAGAACAAACATATATTTTGAAGGTCTAAGCTCTTATCTTAGAATTTTTTATTTCTGAATAATGTATTAACTAGGAAATAGATTATGGTGAAGCGTTGTAAACGTTAATTGTAATAACTAAATTCTAGTATATATATATATATATATATATTCTCACTTTCTTAGATAAATGATTTATTTAAATTACGAACTGTTTACTTCAAAGTGGGTTAATCATGGATGCCTTATGTAGATCAGGTCTAAGATAGCGGTTATAAGGCTAACTTTTATCTTAGAATGGTTTATACGGCGGGACGGGGCTATTACGACTCTGTTGCTTCAGGGCATGATAGTGCTGGGGAGGTGGAGTAGGGCCATTATTATATTACAAAGGCCATACGGAACGAATATCCTCTATGCTTTGATGTTTGGTTTTCCAGTAAGTAATAATGAGACTGAATACGAGCATTCATTGTTAACTTAAAGATTGCTAAAGACATTGGAGTAGAGAAGCTCAGTATATACTCAGACTCCATGCTGGTGGTATAGCAAATTAAAGGAGAGTATGAGACCAAAGGGGAAACAATGGTTAGGTACTTAGACACAGTATAAGGTTTGCTTGTAGAATTTACACCATGGGAAGTCAATAGAATCCCTCGAGTAGGAAATGTAAAGGTAGACAAATTATCTAGGATAGCCTCGTCCATTATGCTTGCATCATACTACAGTGACAAGCTATTCTTCATATAGTACCTCCCTAAGCGAAGCACAAAGGCACAATAATAGAAAGTCCTTTAAGTATAGGTTGCAAGTCTCAAGCCCTCTTGGATGGATCCCTTTTCACAATATCTCAAGACGAGGCATTGCTCGACGATCAAGAAAAAGTAAAGAGGCTAGCTTACATCGCAGACAACTATACATTGATTGATGATGTACTTTATTGATGAGGATAAAGTACTCTACTCCTCAGGTGCCTTAGGAAAGAAGAGGGCATCCATGTCTTCGAGGAGCCCCATACAAGAATTTGTAGCAACCACATCTAGTCCTAAGCACTATACATTTGAGTACTTAAGTTGGGCTACTACTGGCCAATAATGAAGGAAGATGCCAAGTCCTTACTTCAGAAGTTACATTAGTGCCAGAAACATGTGTTGATGACTCATACCCTTAGTTTAGAATTGTACCCTTTGATAAGCCCTTAACCCTTCGCGCAATGGGGATTAAATGATCTCAGCCTCTTCCCAAAGGCATCGTCAACCCGATAATTCATCCTAGTGGCGATAGATTACTTCACCAAATGGGCGGAGGCATTAGCCATAGCTACCATTATAGCCCGAGCTGCTGAAGGATTCGCTCACCTACATACTATCTCACTTTGGGGTCCCATACTGACTAACCACTAACAATGGGAGGCAATTTGACAACGACTGGTTCAAATAATGTTGTGATAAACATAGCCTCAGGCTATACTACATCTCAATTGCTTTCCTTCAAACCAATGGCTAGGTTGAAGTTATCAACAAGATAATCCTCAATAGCCTAAAGAAGAGGGTAAAGCAAGCAGGAGGTGGGTGGGATGACGAGCTCCCAAATATCCTTTGGGGATATCGTATGACGTACCAGACCTCCACTAGAGAAACCCCATTTCACCTTGCATTCGAAGTAGAGGGTGTCCTCCCAATTGAGTTAGAGTCGCCTACTAGTAGGACCTAGCACTTTGATGTGAATAACAACTACATGGCTCTCTAGGCAAGCCTTGACACCATCAAAGAAGTGCGTGATGTCGTATGAGCCCATTTAATGGCTTATCAACAGTGAGTCACTTAATACTATAACCGTAATGTCAAACACAAGGTCTTTTTCCCAGGGGACTTAGTGTATAGGAAATTAAAGGCTACTAGCTCAAAAGAAGGGTGAGGCAAGCTCTCCTCTAATTTGGAGGATTGGTACAAGTAGTGGAAGACACAAGGAAAGGCGCTTATAAGCTAGAAATCCTAGACAAATGGCTTATCCCTAAGGCATGGAATGCCAATAATTTAAGGCCTTATTTCTATTAAGTATAGTGATGAAATCAAAAGCATATGTAACTACAATTGTATTTAATGAATTAACGAGTTTTCTACACTTGTCTCTTTTCCTCTTTCTCCTTGCATATGCATGCAACCTTTGTTAGTGCCAAGTTGCACCTTCAGGTTAATTTTCATCCTTGAAAACATGCCCCGAGTTAGTCTTTACACTAACACTGCGGGCGCCTATGAGGGCACTAGTTTGCATCGAGCCTAAAGCCTTAGTTCGATTATTATCTCCAAGTGCCTTGCCCAAGTTAGTCTTTACACTAATGTTGTGGGCACTCTTACCAGTGCATTGGTTTACACCAAGCCTAAACCTTAGGTTGATTTTCATCCCTAAGCTCTTACCCAAGTTAGTCTTTACACTAATGCTATGAGCACTCTCATCAGGACATCAATCTATATTTAACCAAAACCTTAGGTTGATTCTCATCCCTAAGCGCCTTATCCAAGTTAGTCCTTACACTAACTTTACAAGTATCGTATCTATTTAGAGCATCGATCTACATTGAGCTACAAGCCTTAGGTCAATTCTCATCCTTAAGTCCTTTGCCTAAGTTAGTCATTACACTAACTCTATAGGCACTTATCCATTTTAGAGCATTGGTTTGCATCGAGCTCCAAGCCTTGGGTCGATCCTCATCCCTAAGTGCTTACCTAAGTTACTCATTACACCAATAATACAGGCACCTTTTTACATTCGAATTGATTTTCATCCCTAAGGCCATCACGCAGGGTCTACATTTTAAACTTAATGTGATTCTAAGATAAGCGAGTAAAGTAGGTTTATGCGAAACTATTATAGTCAAACAATAGAAAAAGAGAGCTAAAGGAGAACAAAATAGCAAACAAGCAATGGTAAGTAGAAAAGAAAAGTGTTATTCCATTAACAAAATGAAGTACAAGGCTCTAAAGGTTAGCATACCAACCCTTGTTACACTCAAAAAAGAAAAGAGAACTACAAAGGCATAAGCATAAATCCTAATATACTACTTGACACTAGGCTTGCATGATCGCTCTCAACTTCAACTTAGCATCTTGCTCCAGACTCTTCTACAAGAGGAACTGCTCTCAGCTTCGACTCAACCCATGAGCTCCGTCGGGATAGCTATGACAACATCCTTAAGTTTTGGTTAGGTTGAGCTCTAAACTGTAGGGACCCTAGTGACACTTAACCTCTAAGCAAGGGCCTCTACTTCACCTAACAGAGGTAGTCTTTGACAAAAATAGCAATGAGGACAGCTTATCTAGCCATTCTACTCAAAGCTCCAAGTTCTAGGGATCCTGTTGGCATTAACGGAACATCAATGTAGCTTAGATGGGAGTCGAGGTATGATTTGTTTACTCTATTTAGGCTACCTGTAGAATGGACCAGGGAACTTAGAAGCATAGGATTTCCAGTAAACACCTCTAATCCACCCTGGTTAGCAGGTTAGGGTGGAGAAAAAGACCCCCTCTATTACTATAATTACGACAGTCACCCCCTGCCTGCTCGGTTTCATCTGGGATAGTACGTAGAAGAACTACCTAGAACCTCCTATAGACGAGTGCCTCCATAGTGAAGTTACCACTAACAAGTGACAAATGACACTGCAGCTCCCCTTTAGCTGGGTATTATTGGGGTAAAAAGAGGGAAAGACCTAGAGGGTAGAGTATGCCTCCTAATCATAGATTAGGGGCCACCCCTTACTGTTAGACAGTTCTTTACACCTCATGATCATAGCTTGAAGAGAGGGGATAAGGAGACCCCCTCCTTAGCTTAAAAACTCTCTCTCTTAAACTAATCACCCTTGACATTCTCATGGAAAAGGGAGAAGTGAGTTAGCTCTCAACTATACCCTATAAAGTGTTTGGATGTTTAGCATGGTAAAGCAAAGACCCACGTACCCTTTATATAGGGGATTTGAAGCACTCCTAATCGCACAGGTGATGCTCATTTAATAGCTCAAGTGTGTTAGGAGCCTAAGCGACACCTTGGAAAATAGCAATGCGCTATACAAGTATTAAATGGCTTCTAGAAAGTATATTGCCCAAGACAATACACTTACTAAGTGTACACATTGCTTGGGATAAGCTCTATCAAAGAGATTACTTAATGTTAGAAAAGATTCACTTAACTAGGCCTGATTGATCAGAAAGATCTCATAGTAGATTGCCAACCTCTAGACCCCTCATTCGTGCCCATCTCCAAGACCTCCAATCTCTCACTAGAAGAATTATCTCTCATTAACCTACCAAGGATGAGCTCCTGTATGCGGATGAACTATGGACAAAATCTCTAAAGTCTTAGCTCAAACAAACTCTACTATACTTTGAGCCTTACCTAATCACCAACTTGCCTTGTATTGAGGTTGACTTGTTGAGCACCAGGTCTGAGGCTACTACTTATAGAGTTCTTCTCTTCCAACGTATAGAGTTGCTGAGTATCGAAGCCGACATGACAAGTGTTGAGGCCGAAGTAACTATGTGTCAAGCTCTACTCTTCTAGCCTATTGAATTGCAAAATCCTTTAATCACCTCGACAATTCCCAACACAACTCCCCAATAACAATAGCTCTAACAACTATCTAAAACATCCACAATACTTTGAGATTCCCCTATACAAACCCATTGACAAGCTGCTACCTATCCATTATTTTCTAATATTTGTACTATATTCCTTTTCGTCATTTGTCTTATTTACCCTTTTTCGTACATAATAGGAATCTCTTTTTTCATTGTCTTTTACATAATTTTCCATTTTTGTATTGTTGCCTTAAAGGACTTATTACAAATAGTCCTTTTATTATAGCCGCAATCATCATATACCTTATACTCAATGAATATTCTTGTTTTTGTGAGATACCTCTCTTCGAGTATACTTTTTTCCTTCACTCTTATCTAATATTGCCGAGTAGCAATAGATTAGTGGTAAGTGAACCTTAACATTGGCTTGTAAGTCACGTTAAGTGAAGTATTATGTCGTATTGTATATGTTGGTGCGTCATATCCTCTGAGTAACTTTACGTAAGCTATTATGTTTATTGACCCTTCCATCCTCATCTTCTTTGATATCTTAAAGGACACACATGGTTACTACTCCTTATGGTAAGCCCTAGTGATTACTAAGCTCTTAGGCACATCATATAATCCTAGTAACAAAACTTGAGGTTGCAACTGAAAGTTTAGCATTGAAGTAGTTTGTGCTAGTGTGTTTGTTTTATTATACTCTATTTCTCAAGTGGAAAACAAAGCAAGTTCTTAAGTCATGAGAAGTCGTGTTGTCGAAGTTGTGTGAGAATCTTCTGTTGAATAGTTAACTTTCTGAAGTTTATATTAGGAAATGTCGAATCTTAATGTTCAAAGAGAGATTAATGATGCTGAAAGTGATGCTCTTGGTCATGATTGTGTTACCCAACGGACCTTGCAAAACCATTATGGCTAATTTGGTTATTTTTGTATAGAGGACAATAGAAACTAGGCCATAAGAGAGAGTTGTTGTTGAACAAGGTTGAGAAGATAGGTGGGTGAGAATCAAGCACCTAAAACTATTAATATAGACCCAGCTTCACACCAACATGTCGATAGAGTTACGAGAAGGAGACTTAAGTTGGATGAAGTTAAGGAGTATGAGGAGGAAAAGTAGTACGATGGGTTAGAAGAACACAAGTTCTAAGCTCCTAAAGGAGTTGAGCATCTCAAAGTGCAGATTTTGAACTTTAATGGGTCTGGTACTGCTAATGACTACCCAGAATGGGAGGAGAAGATTGAAAAAATATTCGACTTTATGATTACGAAGACATTGTTTGTATTCGAATAGCAATGTTATAATTTTCTAGGTATGCAACATTATTGTGAAAGAAGTTATAGAATATATGCCAAAGAGCTCGACGAACAATCTAAACGTGGAACGAGATGAAAAGAGTTATGAGAAGTTGGTTTATCCTAGAATACTATGAGTAAGACACCTTCTAACACCTTCAAGAACTCAAACAAGGTAGCCGACATATTGATGAGTAGGTTCGAGAGTTTCAATTGTTGATGATCCGCTATGATGCGAAGAACTTGAGGTACAAATAATAGCGAGGTTTAAATCTAGGTTGAGGAACGAGATTGGTAATATAGTAGAGGTACAATGGCTAGGAAGTCTAGATGAAACCATTTGAGTAGCCCAAAGAGTAGAAAGGTAGAGGAGAAGTTAGCTTAGCCAAGTGTTGAGCAACTGACTTGGGTTGCCAAGTAGAATTGGTATGCCAAGCCGAATTGGATATGATCGAGCTCAATATAGTTTTGAGGTGGACTGTTAAGGTTAGATGCCAAGCAAACTTAGTGATGGTTGAGGCAAGAGCAAAGTCGAGGAGTCTGAGGTTAAGAAGGACCAAAGTCAAAGCTTAAGAAGGAAGACCTGAGAGATTAAGTATTTCAAATTGTCTTAGTTTTAGACACGTGGCTAGTTAGTGCCCAAATCGATGTGTTTTGACCATCAAAGTAGACAAACCCTAGTTTGAGGTGGAAAGTACCAGTGAAGGTGAGGAGAAGGTAGATGTTAATCACCTATTGAGCAAATTTTAAGAAGACTCAGATGTTGTGACTCCACTTGAAATGGGAGCTTGTATGGTCATATGATGATCTCTTAGTACCTTCGTCTTTGATGATGATGAGTAGAGGGAGAACCTCTTCCATACAAACTGTTGAGTGAATGGCAAGTTGTGTGATTTAATCATTGATGGAGGGAGTTGTACCAATGTAATAGCTTGAGGAGTGGTGAAAGCCATGAAATTATAGACCTACCATTAGCCTAAGCCATACAAGATTCATTAGCTAAATGAGAATGGAGGTCTACTTGTTTTCGAGTAAGTTAAAGTGCTGATTATTGTCGGTGACTGATAGATACAAGGATGAGGTGCTATGCGACATCCTACCTATGTGTGCATTCACATATTACTTGCCGACCTTGGCTTTTTGATTTGAAGGTGTTACATGATGGATATAGGAGCACATATATGTTCCAAAAGGATGGGAAGAAGGTCATACTAACCCTACTAAGCCCTAAAGAGGTCTAGGAGTCACAAGAGTAGATTGTTAGATCACTGTAGAAGAAGTTCTTAGTGATTTCCTGAGCTCAATTTTCTAGAGATGTTAAGATAGAAGAGTGCATAATCCTATTAGTTAGGAAACTTATAGAGTTAAGAGAAGTCGGAACCTTACCTTCCAAGGTGTAGACATTACTTTAGGAGTATGGTGACTTGTTCCTTGATGGATTGCCAAGAGGTTTACTACTTGTAAGAGGTATAGAACATTGCATTGACCTTTAACTTAGAGTTGCCTTACCTAACAGATATGCCTATAGGCTCAACCTTGAGCAAGCTATCGAGCTGAAAAAACAAGTTGATGAGTTGATTGATTGCAGATATGTTCAAGAGCATAAGCCCTTATGCCATGCTGGTTATCCTAGTACTGAAGAATGATGGCTCATGGAGAATGTACATTGATAGTTAAGCAATTAACAAAATCACTGTCAAGTATAGATATTCGATCCCTCGATTGGATGATATGCTTAATGAATTGCATGGTGCGTGAATCTTTTCGAAGATTGATTTGAAGAGTGGCTAACAATAGATCAGAATGAGACTTGGAGACGAGTGGAAAACTGTTTTTAAAACAAAGGATGCTCTATTTGAATGGATGGTGATACCATTTGGTTTGACAAATACGCCGGATACTTTTATGTTACTTATGAACCATGTTTTGAGAACATTGATTGGTAAGTGTGTTGTTGTCTACTTTGATAATATTTTGGCATATAGTACCAACCTCATCTCTCGTGTCGTGCACTTGAGATTTGTCTTTGATATTGATATGGTACAAGTGATTGAGCTAATCAATTTCTAAGCTTTAGGCTATGTTGGTAACCTACTCATGCATTCTTTATGTGCTAAAGACCTATTTGGAAACTCTTCGTGTAGAAGACCTATTTATGAGCTCTTCTCGGATAAAATCATCAAGGATCAGTATGGCTTGCTCGGCTTGGCTAGATATGCTCGGTTTGGCATGGCTTGCTCCGTTTGGTCAAATCTGCTCAGCTTGGTTGGTTGGCTTAATCAGGTTGGCTAGGATTTTAGGTCTACCTAGATTAGGTCTTCAGGGTCTCCAGTAGCTTCTCGGCCCAGCTCATCAACTCTTCACCCTAGATATCATTTGATTACTTATTTTGCTTATGTTATTTGGACTTCCTATTTCTTATATTATTCCTAAATTACCCTCATGTTTATTTTGTATTTATGAGAATACCACTAAGGCATCCTTTGAGTCATTTTAATTACAATTTTGCCATTATGTATAAATAGGACACTTGTATAGGATTTTAGGAGATTTTTACAACATTAATGAAAAACCCTTAAGTCTTTTCTCTTGAAAAGCTCTTCTCTACTTGCTCTTATTAATCCCTTTCGCAAGGATTGTAGTGAGCAACCCTAGGTCTAGTGGTCGTGCATCATATCGAGTACTAACTTAGATTCGTGTGTGGTTCTACAGTGCATCATATCCGTAGAGTTAGCATACGAGATTGTTAAACCTTCAACTTCCATTTATTTTTTAGGCTATCTTGTGGTTTGGACCCACCACTTAGTCACGCGTAATATTGGGTTCATGTGTTCATTCACGCATCCGTATCATTTTAATATCAGAGCTTTAGGGTTTCATCCTTTTAGGTTTCTTACATTTTAGATAGGTACTACTTTGAATGTAAACAAAGGGAGGTGCCCGAGTGGAAGATTCTCGGCTTATACTTGATTTCCTTATTTTTGAACATTTCAATTTTATGTTAAGCTGTGGGCCTACAATGCGTAGTTCCCTAAAGTTGTTGACAAAACCAATTGTTTTGTGAGTTTATTATATATATAAATATATATATATTTATTTATTTTGTTTTTGGATTACTTGAAAACATGTTGTAGGTACTACTTGTATGCTTTATATTGGTTCATTTCTTGTGAATAGGTTATTTCATGTGCCTAAAATTGATCACTGGAGCTGTGTTTGCTCCCTAGATAAGAAGAGGGTTTTTACAAGAAGGAAGGCGTATGGCTGTTGGATTGTTGTGTAATTTGTGATTGATTTTTGCAAGTAGGGTTTTTTTATGTTGTTACAGCAGATCCCTATTGCGATGAATAGAGGAAAGTGGTGAATTGTATGAGTCCATGGGTTTCGATTTGTTGGTTGCCGCAGTTTGTACGTTGATGTAGTGGGTATTAATAGTGTGTACAATTGAGGAACTAATTTAGAAGTGTCGAGAGGCTAAAGCGAATCTCTATTGCTCTTATGTATGGTATATTGTATGCCCATCTTGTTTTGTAATTGGTGCCAAAAAGAAATATGTGAATAGTGGGCATATTATGTTGTGTCCGGAGTTGTAAATTGTGGCTAGGTTGTTTACGAACTTGCTGATAGTGGCAAGCATCTAAGTAGGGGACCAGAACTTGTAGTGAGATGTTTTGTGTATAGTTGAGTAGTTAATAATATGTGAGCCAAATTCCAACTTGAATAGTTGTCTAATTGTGAATAATTGAGTGTTCGTGCTATTTTAAAGTTATATTGTGCTAATTGTTCAAAGCCTAGTTTGATGTCGACCTGACTTGAAGTGAACTCATGCTGTGCTATTACGTGTAAGGTCGTGTCGAACTACTATTGAATTGTGTTACATTGTCGTATATTGTACTATTGAAGTGTGTTGGTGTTAGATTTCTGAGCTATCATAATTGCTTGACCAAGCATAATTACTTCAAGTTGCTGAGTTGATCCTAATGCCAAGCAAATTGTTGAAGTGTCTTGAACTAAGTTTGATGAGTTGAGATTATGCTCATGAGCTGTTGCACTTTAAAAATTATAGAATTGACTTTGTTTCTAAGCTACTATATTTCACAATTAGTTGAGCTAAAGTACTAAAGTGTTTGAATTGAGCTTACGAAGTGTATATCTGAGTTGTTTCGCAAAATGTTGAGCTAAACTACAAGTGAAGAGTAGCGATTGAGCCCTAAACTGCTACAATTCGAATTATCGAACATATGTGAGTGAAATCCAATGAGCTGCTATTAACTTAATCCATTGTCGAGCAAGTGCTAGGTTGCTACATGTACGTATTGAGCTATCGAAAAGTCCAGCACTTATGCCGAGTTGTTATCAATTGAAGTGTCGAATTCAGTTGTTCGCGTGAGATTGTTACAATTTGAACCGCTATGACTTTAGGAGACAAATTGCCAAACAGTGGATTGCATTAAGCTGCTGTGAAATCCTTATTTGCTAAGCTGTACTCGAAGTTTACCAAGCTCTTATGATGTACCAAGCTTAATTGAGTGTAGGAGTCTGAGCTACTTTGAAATCCTTATTTGCTGAGCTGAATGCATTTATGAGTTGTTGTAATTAATAAACTGCCGAGATGAAATTTACCTGAGGTAGTGCTGCCTTACTTTTAGAATTAAATTAAGCTACTACTATTCCTCTTCGAGTTGCTTGTACATGTGTTTGGGCGAATTAGTATACGGGTCGAATTGAAAATAATTCTTATTCGAGCTCCTTTGTGAGATTTTGTTCGAGGTGCCAATTCGAGAATTTTAGCGCGTGAAGCATTACTGAATTGTGGGATTCACCTTTATATGAGTGGTTTGTAGTTGAAATAATAGTGCATATCCAAGCCATTTGAATTGTTGTCATGCTAAGCTACATTAGTCAGAAACTTCTGTTTTAAGTCCATGAATTGTATTGAGCTAAAATTAATTTAGATATCCAACTGCCGAGTTGTTGAGTTACTCATTATTGAGTGCGTCGAGTTGAGCAAACATGTGCTAAGGAGTTATTGTGTGTGACCTGAAAAGTATGTGTGAATGCTCAGTGTGTTGTAAAGTTAGTCGGCGACTAGAGTGCCAACCGAACATGTGTCAGTTCAAATTGAATAACAAGCTAAAGTGGGTGTATTTTTCTTTAATTCTCAAACTATCTTGAATTGTGTTTGCAATCGAGTTTCATGAAGCACTCTTGCATCGAGTTGAAATAATTAGTGGATCTTACATGTATTAGTCATTGTGGGTGCTTGTTATTGAGTGTATATGAAAGTGTAGAAGAGGTTAAGCTGCTGTGCAATTCCTACCGAGCTGTGAATGTGTGTGAAAGTGAGTTTTGTGCTCGAGTGACTAGCGTATCTAGTAAGGTGTTTGGTGAAGAGAGTAAGATAAACTTGTGACCTTGTTGAGCTATTATTAAATTAGTGGGTATTTAACATGGCTTATATAGCCCGACATGATCATGGCTATAATTACAAAGACATGAGATCAAGAATATCAAAATTACCAAAATTTGATGGATACAGCACTTCTAATGAATATTTGAATTGGTAATTTCAAATTGATTGGGCTTTTGAAAATTATTTTTATCTAAAGTATGAAAAAGTAACGTTAGTCAGGAGCTTGTTGAGTGGCTTTATGGTGTCTTGGTGGTAGGATATGATAGGTCAAAGAATTGAGGAAGGGAATCTTAGAGTTATTACATTGGAAGAGATAAGGTATTTGATGTGAAGAAAATTTGTGCCCCGAGGTTATGAAGACAAATTATATGAGAGAAAATCCACTTATGAAGCTAACCTCTCTAGTGTATAGGAACAATTAGAACTTATACTTGCTGAGCTCTAGGAGATTAGAGGAGAAAGAGAACAACAAAAGTTTACCCATTCAAAGAATATTGAAGGGGAGGAAATGGAAGGAGTTGAAGATGAATGCAAGGAAGGGTACTTAAAGAAGAGTTTGATTGATCGGGCTCATGACGAATGGGAGGAGCATTAGCTGATGATATAACATTAGTGGAGGAGCTAGAGTACTTTCTATGCTTATATTTTATTTTTATGGGTTGGTATTTAATCTTGGTAAGATTTGGAGTCACCCCTTACCAAGTTTTGGGTTGAAACTTCTCCAAGGGGGAGGGAATGATATGGTATGGGGGACTAGGCTAATTAATTTCCAAGCTTTGGGCTATGTTGGCGACCTACCCATGCATTCTTTACGAAGTCCTATTTGGAAGCTCTATGTGTAGAAGACCTATTTATAAGCTCTTCTCGAATAAAATCATTAAGGATCAATATGGCTTGCTCGGCTTAACATGGCTTGCTCGGTTTGGTCATATTTGTTTAGCTTAGCTAGTTAGCTTAATTAGGTTGGCTAGGATTTCAAGTCTTACTAGGTTAAGTCTTCAAGGTCTCCGGTAGCTCCTCGGCTTAACTCATCAACTCTTTACCCCAGATATCTAATTTGATTACTTATGTTTCTTATGTTATTTGAACATTCTATTTCTTATATTATTCCTAAATTACCCTCAGTTTATTTTGTACTTATAGGAATGCCATTAGGGTATCCTTTGAGTCATTTTAATTACAATTTGGCCACCATGTATAAATAAGACCCTTGTATAGGGTTTTAAGAGATTTTGGCAATATTAATGAAAAACTCTTAAGTCTTTTCTCTTGGAAAGCTCTCCTTTACCCGCTCTTCTCTACCCACTCTTATTAATCCCTTTAGTAAGGATTATGGCAAGCAATCCTAGGTCTAATGTTTGTGCATCATATTAGGTACTAGCTTAGGTTTGTGTGTGGTTTTACAGTGCATTATATCCATAGAGTTAGTGTACAGGATTGTTAAACCTTCAGCTTCCATTTATTTTTCGAGCCATCTCGCGGTTTGGACCTACCCTTAGTCATACATGATATTGAGTTTGTATGTTCATCTACGGATCCGTATCAGATGTCCTTCGTACCGAGCATTTGTTTGGAAATTTACAAAAATATGTATTTTGTTAAAGTAAAGTAGTATTCCTTAGTTATGTTGTTTTTGAAGGAGGTATCGGAGTTGATGACGAGAAAGTTCGAGCTATTCTCAAGTAGCTGACACTAACCAATGCTGTAGAAGTTTGGAGTTTTCATGGTTTAGCTTCATTTTATTGAAGATTCATTCGGAACTTTAATTCCATAACTGCCCTACTGACTGAGTTGACCAAGAAGAACTTTGAATTCAAATGGTTTGAGAAGGCTCAAAAGAGTTTTGATGAGATTAAGTCCAGGTTGACTTCTGCCCCAGTAGTTGTCCTACCTAACTTTGAGAAAGTTTTTGAACAAGAATGTGACGCATCTAGAATTGACATTAAAGCTGTTCTTATGCAGGAGTGCCGACCATTTGCATACTTCAGTGAGAAACTCAAAGGTACTACATTGAATTACTTGGCGAATGACCTGGAGTTTTATGCCCTTGCCTAAACACTTCAAAATTAGTAACATTATTTATTGTCGAGAGAGTTCATCATCTATACGAGCCATGAATCTCTCAAACATCTTAGAGGACAACAAAAACTTTCCTAACGTTATACTAAGTGGGTTGAATACCTAGAAACTTTTTGCTTTGTCATTAGATACAAGAAGGGGAGTACCAACACTGTGGCCAATGCACTTTCTCATCGACATGTTCTTATTGCCACTTTGTAGGCTTTGATACTTGGGTTCGGCACTTTGCCTGATTATTGAGTATAATCCGTATTTTGGACCCTTAGTGGCCAAATGCAACGTAGAAAGAGTAGTGGATGGGTTTTATTTGAGTTAAGGATTTCTAGTGAAGGGAAGACAAATTTGTGTGTCAAGTGAGTCTATTAGGGAATTATTTGTTCAAGAAGCCTATGCTAGAAGCTTAGCTAGCCAATTTTGTGAGAAGAGAACATCTGAGTTGTTGAAAGAACATTTATATTGGCAAGGATGATGAAGGACAGGATGTGCACAAAGTTCTTGAGCATTGCATGGTGTGCAACTAGCCAAGGGAAGAAAGGAGCCTTATGGAGAGTTACACCTCTAATTGTACTTGAACGGCCATGGACCGATCTATGCATGGATGTCATGCTTAGCCTACCCAAAACACCATAGAGACATGATTCTATTATGGTGATTATGGTGGTGGTCGATCAGTTCAATAAGATGAGCTACTTCATCCCCTTCTATAAAACCAATGATGCTTTATTTGTTGCTAATCTTTTTTTGTAGGAGATCGTATGGTTACATGGAGTACCAAGGAGTATTATGTTTAATATGATTCAAAGTTCATGAGCTTTTTCTGGAGAACCTTTTGGAAGAAGTTTAACACTAAACTCATGTTCAGTACTTATTGCTACCCACAGATAGACGGCTAGATATAAGTTGTGAACAGAATAGATCGTTCGAGCTACTATTGGGAAGAATTTACATGATTAGGATGTATGCCTACACATAATTGAGTTTGCTTACAACCGCTCCACTTATAACTTAATAGGAAGGATACCTTTTGAGGTTATCTATAGACTTAACCTAAACTTATCCTTGGACATGATTATTAGCCCAACCTCCCAAGGAGAAATTCAATCAGTCTTATAGCAGTGGGGAGTTTTAGAAACTGCAACAGAACGTTGCCAAGCAACTAGCTAAGATTATAGCCTAACAGAAGGAATAAGGAAGTCGAGGTAGGAAGCAAGTCGTTTATAACCTAGGATACCTTGTCTGGATTCACCTTAGTAAGGAGCGATTCCTAAGGAAAAGGACAAATAAGCTTTTACCCAGGTTAAGTGGCACTCTTAAGTTTCTTCGATGCATCAATGACAATGCTTATGAATTAGAGTTACCCAAAGTATATGGAGTGTCTCCTGCTTTTAATGTTGCTGACTTGACGCCCTATGTGCTAAAAGAAGAAGAGCATTAAGATTTGAGGGAAAATCTTCAACAACCTCGAGGAATTGATGGATTACTCTGGACCCCTTACTCGTACCTGTCTTTGAGGCTTCCAGTATCTTACCAAAAGGATTATCTCTTGCTAACCTACCAAGGACGAGCTCCTCTATGTGGATGAACTATGGACAAACTCTCTAAAGTCCCAGCTTAGACAAAATTTAATATGCTCATAGCCTTGCCTAATCATCGACTTGCTTTGTGCTGAGGCTGACTTACTAAGCACTAATTCCAAGGGTACTACATATCGAGCCTTAATCTTCTAACGTACAGAGCCGTCGAGTATTGAGGTTGACCTACTGAGTGCTAAGGCCAAAGTAACCATATGCCGAGCTCTACTCTTCTAGCCCATTAAACAGAAACATCCTTCAATAGCCTCGACAACTCCCAACATAGCTTCCCAATAACAATAGCTCCAACAACCATCCAAAGCATCCACAATGCCCTAAGATTCCCTTATAGGAACCCATTGATAGGTTACCACCTATCTATTACTATTTTGATATTTGTATTATATTCCTTTTCTTCATTTGTCTTATTTACCCTTTTTTGTACATACTAAGAATCTCTTTCTTCATTATCTTTTATGTAATTTTCTATTTTATATTGTTGCCCTAAAGGACTCGCTATAAATAGTCCTTTATTATAACCACAATCATAATATACCTTACACTTAATGAATATTCTTATTCTTATAAGATACCCCTCTTTAAGT
This sequence comes from Lumnitzera littorea, assembly GCA_024138015.1. Taxonomy (NCBI): domain Eukaryota; kingdom Viridiplantae; phylum Streptophyta; class Magnoliopsida; order Myrtales; family Combretaceae; genus Lumnitzera; species Lumnitzera littorea. The sequence continues at coordinate 88,739,445 of JAMXBB010000008.1, read as the reverse complement.
ATACTTTCTTTTTCACTCTTATTTAATCTTGTCAAGTAGCTCGAGATTAGTAGCGAGTAGACCTTAACATTAGCTTGTGAGTTACGTTATGCAAAGTGTTAAGTCGTATCTGTTCATTGATGAGTTATATCTTTCGAGCAGCTTCACATAAGCTACTGTGTTTACCGACCCTGCTATCCTCATCTTCTTCAATATCTCAAAGGACTCGCATGGTTAATCCTCCTTACGGTAAGCCCTAATGATTATTGAGCTCTTAGGTACATTATTTTTTAAGCAAGCAGATTTGTATTTTTGCTTTTAGCCATCATTTACGTGGTGGCCTAAAATAGTGGGCGCCAAAATGTTGATTATAGTTGAATCAACTGAGAATGAGTAAGCTCGAGTAGAGCTTAGATGGATCTTACCTTGATCTTGCCTCTTGCTCCTTGATTCTTGGCTTAAGTTAGTAACAAGGACTAAGGGAAAGAGGGGGTGAGTACTAAGGACCTAAGGGGAAATGCTCATCTGGTATGTATATGAGATGTTGAGAGTTAAGATTGTGTATAGAAAATAAGCCAAAAGAGTGGAAAGGAATCCCCTTACCTCATGGTGTCTTGCACATTTTATGGGGATTACTTAGATATGCAGTAGTTTGGGGTTTGCTCGTACTGACTATCAGTAGACAACATGCGTTGTGGTAGAGACTAGGCGGTTCTAAAGGTGGTCAGCTATGATTAGCTTAGTAATTGAATTTGTAGCTTAGAGGTTTGATATCCACAAGGGTTGTTGGGTATGCTGGCCATACTACGGATGTTAGATGGCCATTAATAGACTGCAGCAGAAAGCTAATGCTGAAGACAAAGGGGGAGTTAGGTAATTCGAGGAGGGGTTGCTCTGTCGAGGATGAGCTAAGACTTGAGTTAATGCTAGGTGGTTGGCGTGTATGGGCTAGATGGTAGAGTTGGCTTGCTTGGGTGAGACATTATGGGATTCGCTGAGCAGGTTGAGGTATAGAGGATGAGCTCGTTGTTCGCTTGCATGTTTCTTAGTTAGCTTCTTTACATCCTAAGCTTCGAGCCATACGAGAATTAGGTATCAACAATGAATATAAATAAATAAAATAATGAAATAAATATTAATTAGATAGAAATATAATAATATTCATTTTTTTTATAAAGATAAAGAGATTTTGATAAACAAAATGAGAATCTAGCTATGGCTAAAACGACTACTTAGTCAATTGGTGGGTTGTGACCTATGTACAAAAGTGGGCCATTTAACCCACCTATAATGGTGGGTGGCTGCTTACCTAGCCCCAGAAATTAAAAGAAAAGTAGTGGTCACAATTTGGTAGCCCTACCAATTGTCTAAGTTTTCTTTTTCCCCCTTCTATCTTTTAAATCATGGTTATGGGTGATAATCCTACACTTTAGGAGGTTGGACCATCTCCTCAACTAGTAAGTAGGTCAACTGATCTACTTTTATATGTAGGGCAACTCAGGTGGTTTTTGATCATCCCTTAGCCTTGGTAGTAAGACTTTTTTTTTTTTATTTTAATATAATCTTTCAAGACTTTTTTTTTTCTTTTCACTTTCTAAGTACTTCATTATTTTATCTAATTTATACCTAATTAATTAATTTATCTTAATTATTATAGACGAATGAGGCTATTGCATGGCAATGATGGACAAAACAGTTAAGGTATCCAAATTTATAAATATTTGAAAACATTGATGGCTCTATTAGAAAAAAAAAAAATAAAAACAAAGGATCTAAGATTCAAATAGAAAAGTGGTTAGATGTTGAGAACTAAAAACATATTTTTCCCCTTTTTGGTTTAAGCTTTCTACCTTTTCAATATCATCATTAAAAACAACTTAATTATCCATATCAATGATTCTATTTGTTTTCCAAGAAGCATAATATTAGCTATATAAGTGTTTATATTTTTAGTAAAAGGAATCAACACTAGAAAAATTTGGCAATATGGTTAATAGGCATTACATGGGTAGATCAAACAAAAAATGTTGAATTCCAAAAATCTCAAATAAAAAGAAAAAAAGTAAAAGGAAGGTAAAAGATTCATATAATAGGTGCGTACATATAATGAAAGGTATTGATAGAATGATTGCATATATGTATATGTATTATAATATATATATATATATATATATTCATAAACATATAATCATATTTGTATATGTATGTAGAGAATCATTTCAATAATTGGGTTTTTGGCTTATGTCATAGATTGGTTTCTTAGGTTAGTGATAAGGATTAAGAAACCAAGTCTAATCAAAGAAATGTTTCATGGGGGATCTAACTTGATAGACTCGAAATAATGATTATTTGATTAGTTTGTCCACTCATAGCCTTACTCAATTTTCTCACGAGTGAAAAGTAAGCTCGAAAAAAGATTCTTTTCAATTTATTTAAGCTTTTTATGGCTTTGATAAGTCTTGAGAGAAGTATAACAAGACTTGGGCTTATTCCTTTAAGTTGTCCTCTAAAGGAGTTGCATCGAGCTTATAAACTAAAGAATAGTTGGGCCTAGCCAAGCCATATGTAAGTCCAAGCCCACTACATTATAAGAAGAAAAGAAGGGTTGAATCTCATCTTACCAATCATTAGAAATAATATGATGTTGATCTTTAAGACTTGGTCTTAACCGTTTATCTCCAAACCTTTGATCCATAAACTATAAATTAGAAGGACCTCCTTCTTATTTCCTATATTTTGTGTATTTGAAAGCTTGAAAGGAAAGTTAAGATTTTGCTAAAATAGCTCTAGAAAAAATCATAATACTTAACTTATGAAGATTGGGTTAAGAACACTTAAGAGCAACTGGTTTGATTCATTGTCATATGCATGAGTTTGATCCATTATCATATGCACACATTCGAGGTAATGGGTTTTCCTATTCCTCCTTTCATGCCTCTTCTAATGATATCCTTCCATGTATCGTCATATTAAGACTTCTCCAAGATTGAGCAGTATACTTATTGCATGTGATCGGTTAGCTACAACAACCCCCCTTATATTGTTTGGCAACTCTATTGCAAAATACCTACTCATTGGAGAACTAGAGAAGAGGAGAGATCTCATGCTTAAGAGACTCATCTTGATGTCATTGAGTAAGTTTAAGTGATGTAGAGAATATTTTGCCTATTATTGCACAACAAACATTTGTTGCTGACACCTTCATTAATGATCTGCACCATGAAGGAGAACACCCATATACTTATCTAGCTCTTGAATACCTTCATTCAATTCTTGCTTGGTGTGGGGATTGCTACTACCATTGCAAATGCTATTGGTGTGTAGCTTGTGATGGCTTTACATGCTCTAAGGATATAAGTTACTAGATTCGTGCCTACTGTTGTTGTGCTAAAGGGTAATCAGTATTGTAGCTTAATCAAGTCCCTATAAAACAAAAAGGGGCATGATAGGGAGAGGTTGTTCCTAACTCCATTAGATCTAATGCTTGCTTGTATAGAGAAAGTAAGGATCTACCTTAGAGTGTAGATGCAGTACTTAACCTCGTAATACTGCACTAATTCTATAGATATGAGCTAATTTTGCGCTTGCCTATTTGAGTTATGTAATGAAAGAAGATTGGAGAAGTAGTTGAAGCAAGTGCAAAACAACATCTTCTATTTGCTTCATCAACTTGAAGCCCTATTCCCTTAAAGGATTATGGAGAAGCCTCATCCAAAGGACTATATCAATATTAAATTTATCAAGCTTATTGGAAAGTAGGGGAACATAAAGAGCATCTCCTCAAGTTTATTAAGACACTTAAAGTCTACAAACTCAATGAAAATCTCAAGTTAAAGGAGTTCTCAAAATCTCTCAAGGAGAAGGTATATACTTAGTATGTCAATTTACACTCAGTATGTTAATTTACACTCAGATTGGTTGATTCCTCATAATCATATGTAAGATATTCCTTGAGAAATTCTTCAAAACTTAGAAATGATTGACTATACTAATAAAAAGGGCATCAAATAGTGTCTGAGGGAAGACCTTATGGATTACATTAAGCATTTTAGGAGAACACTCTTTGGAAATTTAGGATAAACATAATGAGAAAGAACCAATTAAGATTAGTATCAAGGGGATTTTCATAGAGTATTCTATACAATTAAAGGTTTATTATTTTTTCACTCACACTCACATAACTTGAGCTATCAGTAAAATCAAAACCCTAATTTTGGATCCTTAGGGTTTTTGCCCCTTCTTAGACCCATTACTTGCATTTGTTGCTGTCTCAATAAAACTCATCCTCCTAATACTTAATAAAGTCCTCCTTTGTTTACCTTCAAACCTTGTTGATTCTCCATGCCATTTTCATCTCCATCTTTTATTGGATTTTCATAGGAGGCCACTACCCATGGCTTAGCAATCAACTCCATCTCTAGGCGCCATCACCATCTTCGCTGCACACCTATCATCTCTACCCTTTTTTTTTTTTTTTTTAGGTAAATAACATCATCTCTACTTCAACTTGTGCTTTAGGCGATTTTGCTATTGTTTTTCCTTTTTTAGTTTAAAAATTTCCTCTTATGTAGGCATTTTTCTTATCAAAGAATTGATTCTCAATTCTCTTGATATAACTTTTTTGTTGAATGGTTGTTACTAACCAATTTTAGTTAAGAGATGTGACCTTTTTAGTTTGGGTTCTTATCCCCTGATTTTTATTTATGATATATTATAGTTAGAATTCTTTTACGATTCTGTTCATGTTTTCAATGAGACCGGTATTATATTTTATCGCATTGTTAATTTAATACTCATTAGATCTGAATTATTAAATTAATTATATTTTCAACTGTCTAGATTTAATAAATAATAAGATAAAGGGTTGAATAGGTCCTGTCAAAATAGTAAACAGGATCGTAGAATTTCAATTGTAATCGATTTATTTTATTAATAAGGTTCTTTTTTGAAAAGGGGTAGAAAGCCTGAGCGATCCTCCATCCTGTAATCTTTATTTCCGGATTAATCTTTTCATGTAAACGGCGTACTCTATCTATGCTATGTTTTCCACATGTTTCATCTATTTTCTTCCAACACAAACCTTCATCTCTTACCAACGCAAACATCAGTCAAATCTTACTCATACAACTATGGTTGTAAAAATTGAATATAGGTGTTCTAGGAAGATCATAAGTTCTGGGAGTCATATAAAGCTTACCTGTGATTCACATGCGATTTGTGTGCAAGTTACAGTGGAGACTTCACATAATTTAGAGCGAGCGTTATCTAAAGTGAGGTGAATCAAAGAAAAAACAACACAGGCTCTAAAAGTCAAAACACGCCAAAACATATGTTATGCAGCACATGATTTTTACTAAGAGGAGAGAAAAAAAGCCATTCATGCTTTGTCTCTATAAATAATTATCACAGGAGATTCTGATTTCCACAATGTAGAATCACAAGGATGTCAGTTATGATACACAATAGAGAGAAACTCGATAATGAAGCTAATTCTCTACATTGGAACCTGAAGCAATCAAGACCTGAAAGCGCCAAAACCTTTTAGTTTCGTTTAAGAATTTGTAGGCTGACATTTATAAGCTCTAAATCTGGGGATAAAAGTTTTCCCATCCATGTCCATCTCCTTTTTAATTACATATTGTCATGTATGAACGAAATTTCAACAGGCGTGAGCAGATGTGATTAGGCATGACATGGACGAGACACCACTTGGAACCAGGTAAATTTCATTCCACAAGGATAAAGATCAGTCCCCTTTTCACCTGAGGAGTTTCAAATACTCTGCACCCCTTGGATGTATAATCTCAATACTTTCTCTAATCCGTAGCGTTTCGATGGGATAATAATATCAGCATGGAGAGTTATGAGGAATTTGGCATGAATGTGCCGTGTACTAAGGAATCAAAAGCACAGATTTCATTGGAGGCTTTGCGGTTTGGTTTAGCAGACGTGTTATCTTTTTGGTTTCATTAGGCTCGCCCTGCATTATATGATTTAATAAGCTCTGTGGCCCCTCATAGGAATGCAGTGCGAAATCTAACCTGGCTCATGAGTTCATGTATAAGCTTCAAGTGAGATTATACAGTGTGTTATGTTTCGAGGGTTAAAAAAAAACACAAAGAAGTTTCCAGAATCTTTTCAATGTTTGTTATGCTCATAATTTTATAGCTTTCAAATATTGTATTGGTAATTTCAAGAGATATCAACTGTTGGCTTCTAGCAGTATGTGGTTGAAGAAGGTGACGATATTGGCTTACCACTAATAGCGGTGGTTTAAAAAACCGCCAGAGGATGCCGAGTTTTCATTTTCCATTAAAAATTTCCATGAATGTTAATCGCCATTACCAGCGATCCGCTGCGGTTTCCACATCATCTCTTCCCACTTAAAGCCACCAACATACCAGGACAAATTGTGCATATTTTCTTGCAAATAAAGGAAGAACTTCAAGTCACCTGCAGCAATTTTCATCATCCTTGCTAGTCAATTTGAATAAGATCGAACCATTCTGTTCATTCCCGATTTCATGCAAGCTACAAAAAAAGAAGATGAAAAAAAGGATTACTTTACAGGAAGATACAAACTCAAAATCCAACCACATTTCCTTCATTCCTTCTCCATCATCTATGTATCATCTAGGCTTGCATTTGGTGTCCGGCTGGAAAATCCACAGGAACTCTCCTTCCCATCTCCAATGTTATTGATGGTGTTGCTCCATGAGAATTCAACAAACTGCCCACGAATTCCCTTCCAGATTCATCTCCAATGTCTTTCACCAGGGCAATACATAGACTTTTAGCTGTCTGAATCCTCATCTTGTTGGCGCCGCTTCTTTAATTCACCCTCTATCGCTGTTTTAGCTGCCTCTGCCATTTCTGCTTGCTTCAAGGCCATCTCCGTTGCTTCCTTCATCTCCTCTATCTCTTTAAGAATCACCTCCTTCCTTTTATCGGCCTCGGTCTTCTTTGTATTAACTGCTTCCATCTGAAATGCGGCAGCAGCCAGTTTCATTTCCGCCAAGTTCTCCGACTCCTCTACTTTCCTAGTCAAGGATTCGAAGTCTTGCACTGCCATTTTTATAAAGCCTCCTGACACCGGGTGAGGAGAATCCACATCCTCTGTCTTCCCACTAAGACTCTTCATCCTTTCAAGCGTTTTCTTTTCTGCGGTCTTTGCAGCCTCAGCTTCTTTTAAAGCTTCTTCTAACTTTCTCTCCGCTTCCTGCTCCAATAACCGGTTAGCTTCAGCCTTTTGTCTAAGCTCTTCCGCCATTTTCCTCATCTCTTCTGCTTCTTGAATGGCTTTTTCCGTTTCTTCAGCCGATATCGCCAAATTTTGTTCGCCCGTGGCCACTTCTGTTGTATCGTCTTCATTAAGAACCTTCTCGAGCTCTGCTTTACTGCTGTTTATTTCTTCTTGGAGGCTTTTAACAGTGGATTCCGCTTCCTCTCCTTTCCGTTCCAACTCCACACGTTCTTGCTTCATATTTTCCAAGTCTTTTCCCCGAGAATCAACCAATTTTCGATATGTGCTCTCTTCTTCTGCAACATCTTCAAGAGTCTTTGCAGCTTGATTTAATTCATTAGTTATCCTCTTAGCCAAATTCATATCCGATTCATGGATTTTCTTCATCTCCTCTTGTATGACCTCGATTTCTTCCGTAGTCTCAGCAAGCCTTACCTCAAGATCTCGTGTTGCTTCCCGATTATATTCTTTCCTTAAACCCTGCAGTTTCTTCTGTGCTTCTTCCTTAGCTTCTTGGCAAGCATGTAGACGCGCGTCTTTCTCTTCGACAATCCTTGCCTGCTCCCTTTGTGCTTGGACAGAAGTAGCCTTCAGATGTTCCGACGTCTTCTGCATTGTCTCAATTTCCTTTTGAAGCTGAGTGGCTCTCTCAGCATTGGCTTTAGCCGAACGCTGCGCTTCAGCCGCCTGTTGAAACGCAACCAACTTCGACTCCAAGGTTGCATCAAAATCCTGCCTGATTTTCGTCAACTCCTGTTTGGCTGTATTTAGCTCGGCGGCTGCTTTTCTGTACTCATCTCTTGTAATGTCCAGCTCTTTCTTCCAAGTCGCCATACCGGCTTCATTCTGAGACTTAACTCGCTCGAGGTGCTTTGCCTTATTCCTTATTGCTTCTGTTTCTTCAATTGCAGATTGCTTGGATTCGATTACAGCGTTGAGCTTAATGGTCAGATCTTTCACCGTCCTCTTAGCTTTTTGGAGATCAGCAAGCGCTCGGTTTTTGGTTGTTTCAGCACTCTCTAGCTGCTGTTTAATTCTGCTTATCTCTCTTTGAGCCAAGAGAAGTTGCGTCTCCTTGTCCAGTACATTCTGATCCAAAAGAAAACATGGTCAAATGATCGAATTAGAAAACATAAACATTGTAATAACATTAAACTTTTTATATTGAAGATGAAACAATATCGAATCCAGTTTCTAGAATTGCTCTTTTCTAATTTATAAATTGCTCATATATTGTTTCACAGCTAGTCAATCACTTTATGCATGATCTCTTTCCTTTTTTCACTAATTACTAGCATTATAAAAAGATGAATAATCCTTGGGATAATGGTAAATACACCCCAAAACCATTTCTCAAGTGCAGATAAATTCTCTAAACTTCCAAACGTACCTTCAACTTCACATAACCTTTTAAATACGCACTCATCTCTGAAACCTCACTAAGTTGCCAAAAAAAAAAAAAAATCTTAAATAGCTATGATTTCATAGGCTTTACCGATGGTTAGGGAGGTCAGTACATATTTCAGAATTAATGGGGGAGGTGGAGACACGTTTCGGGAGTTTGAGGTAATCTATCAGCAGCTGATCGTTAGTTTTGGTTTGTATTTGCAATTTCCTCGTAATTCTTTTGAAAGTATAAACGCATTGCGATGGAATCTTTGCAGCATTGCCATTGGAACACAATGTGCAATCCAGGATATGCTGTAGATGTGTGGTTTTACGTACATACGTACAATGAAGAGAGATTTAGCAGGCAGGATATACCTCTGAAGACAATTTCTGCTTCTTGATGGTGGGCTTTTTCTTGGTTGCTACTTCACCAAATAAACTAACAGCTGCTTTGACAGATTGGAAAGGTGCTCTAGTGTCGATCTCTCCCACCTCTCCCCTGGGTGATTCCGAAGCGTTTTGAGCACTAGGAACGCGGATGTTCACCATTTTTTCTGCTGTTCCAAAATCACCTTCTTCAATCTCAGCTGATATCAATTCATAGTCGAAAATGCGAAAATTCACAAAATTGAAGGCAGTAACTCCAAAATGAAAAGACCTTGGTCTTATGACATAAAACAAATGGTGGATCGCAGTTCATTAAAGATTACATCATTTCACATGTCCTTTTTCTTGAGAATTAATTCAACTAATAGTGTGACATTTCATAAATATAAAAAAGAAGATAATGAGAAACACCAAATGTTATCAGATATATACTCGAATTACATCTTTGGTTTTTGTAGTATTTTCCATACATGAAAGTTTCTTTAATGCTCTTTTTGCATGTTGTCACAATCAAATGAATTTCTCCATGCATAAAAATTGAAAATTATCTTTTTCCAGATGCAATCGAAATTTGATTCCTATGTTTTTAAATTCAAGAAACATTAACAATGTCACAAGACCAAAGAACTATATCATATTATATCCTACATTGACTTGCACGCTATAAATTTTTCTTAGGAAACTGAAGAAAAACAAATAACATAAGCCATAAAACAATGTACCTTGAATTTTAGATCGTTCCAAGATCAGTCTATACAACAAAACACGACCTGAGATATGAAAAATATTCCAATTTCCAGCACAAAAGCAAGAAAATGATGGTTTTGTTATAACCAAGAAGCAAAACTATAAAAATCGAAAATTAATTACTGAATTCGAAAACGAAGAAACAAACCAGATTTTCTTTAGAATGTAAATGGTTTTTTCTTTTCTTTTTTTTTTTTTTCTGATAATCTTTCTCTTTTCCTTTTCTCCTTCAAAGTCTCTGGTCTAATGCAAATGGGGGTTGGCTGAAAAAACGGAATCATATAGATGAAGCTTGTAAATATGTACGTGGAAAAACAAAGAGTTTTTCAAACTTTAATGGTAAATTAAATGCCTATCTGTGACCAGCAATGGGATTCTAAATATAGACGAGAAATAAAAATTTAGAAAAACAATTCGGGAGTTATAGTTGGTATAGATAGAGTCATTTTAGATTAATCAACAGCTTTTGATAGTTCATATGTCCACAGGAATTGGCTGGAAAGTGGCTAGTGAAAAAGACTAGTGTTTTACATTTTTAATGCTCTCATTTAGGTGTACGTATATTTCTCTTTTTCTATTTTGGTAGTAGGATTGCATCAAGTTCAATGTGATTGATTTATAGGAAGGCAGTTCTTGTTAGTAGGTCCTTTATCCTTACTTTGTGTTGAATTTGTATTAGTATAAAAAACACACTTGAAATTGAATAAAGATTATAAATAATTAAGTGATAATGTCATTGTATTTATTTATATTATGATCATATTTTCATGTTGTGTGTCGTATTTTTATTTTGTAATTGTTTTCATAATCATATTGTATTCATGTCCATATTATCATCTTGTATTGGTTTATACTAGATTCTATAAATCGAAAATGTGTTGAGATGCTTCCCCAATCATCATTCACTTCTAAGAATAAGATAGATTTGAAAGGATACATTTCTTACATTTTTTTACATGCTCCTTTCAATTTTTAGAAGCATGTTTTATGGAAAAATAAAAACTACTAGGTTTAAAAGTAATCACGTGGATTAATGTGTAAATTTTAAGTAAACTAAGAGGTACATTGGATCCATTTATTCATTTTTACAATGTTTGGTATGTAAGAATGAGTTCGAATGAAATTACAATTTCGGATTCTATTTCCATTCTCTTTATTTGGAAGTATATTTTGAAGCTAAAATTGCAATTCAATGGAATCGACGATTTTAACTTCAATTAGGAATTCGGTTCCGCCTTTAAAAAGAGGGAACTCGATTCTACTGTTGAAAAGATGGAATCACAATTCCATTACTATTTTATTAATTATGATTAATTAAAATTAATTCTACAGCCTTAAAAAAAATAATAGTATACGATAATTAAGGGTATTTTTGATAAATAATACTATTGAAACATTTAATATCATTTGATTCTATTTCATTCCATGGTTATCTATAAACATAAGAATGAATTCTTATTCTAATCCTTATTCCATTCCAATCAATTTCATTTCAAACCACTCATTCGTATCAAATGTAACAAATTATTTGAAAAAGTTTTCTGAAAGATCTTTTATCAATGTTAACAAATTGATTTAACATAATCTAACGAAATATTATGCAAGATTTTGCTTTTACAATATGAATTGAATATTATATAAATTATCCATAGAATATATGTAATAGTATTATATTACAATATCTAAGACATTAATATAATCATAAGTTATTCACAATTATTCTAATACAATTGTAGTTTTAATCCCCATATGTAATCTTATACAATTATATTATAAAAATATTTTTGATGTATTATTTTATTACAATAATATAAATAAAAACATAATTATAAAATTTACAATATAGTAAAGTTGATAATTAATGTATAATAAATTGTTACAAATATTATACATTACATAAATTATTAATTACAATATGTATAGCGTTGTATTGTAGAATAATATACATTTGATATATTATAATGTGATATTTACTTATGAAGGTAATGTATTATTTTATAACATAATTCAAGCTGTCATAGGAATGGGTAAGTATAATAAGAATTCTTACCTAATATCCTATCCTATAAGTGTTAGTTCTAAAAATTTGGAACCAAATACTAATATGTAACCCCTTTAAACCACCTTAAAATGAAATATCCTAAAATCGATAAGTCATTTAATAAAATAAAAAGGGGGTTTCTAAAGAGCATTAGAGAGAAGTTTGTAAATTTTATGGGCAATTTTTTCTAAGAAAATTTCTACTTTACCTCATATACTCGATTTCAATAAGAGATACCAAAATTTTGGTTAAGACAATTACACAAGTATTTGAGAGTGTTATAAGCCTAAAAGGAGTTTAAATTAAAGATTATATACTAAAAGAGCCTTAATTCAATCATTAGGGTTTGTAAGAAAAGATGCCTCACTTAAGGGTATGTAGGCTCCACTAAAGGATCAACCTAAGTTATTAAGCCCATACGCTCCCTTTTTTAAGTCCCATGACATGACACACATTCCAAAAACCTTAATCTTCACTTGATTCTATAGAATACTCCTCTTAAAGCAAGATAATTAAACCCTTTCTAAAATTTTATCCATTTTAAGCGAAAACCCGAACCTTTAACCTAATTAAGGTACTAAATTAGTTAGTTTATTGTGTTTTACTTAGGTTTTGAGGATCACCAAGCTTGCTAGGAGGCTCTAGTGTGGTGGATGTGTCGCAAAGGGGTAAGTTTAATTCAATTTCTTAATGATTAAATTGGTCGTTTATCTTAATCTTCATGTTTAGCTACTAAGTGTTTTGATCTTAGAAATTCACTTAGATCTTGAAGAAAATCCATTATGGAAGCTTACTAGTGTGCTATTCTTAAGGGTTTGGAGTCTATCAAACTTTGTCTATGTTATCTCCCAATTCTTCACTTAAAATGACCAAGACAAGTGATTAATATGTTTGATGATGCTTGGATGAAATGGAAGTGAGGTTTTATAGCATAAGGGTGGTCTAAGTCATAGAGTGGGTAGATATCTCTTGATAATGTGTTTAAACATCTTATTTAGGCATTGTTAGATGCTCTAATTTGAAGTTGTGATGATTCGAAATTGTGGATGTATGTGAAATGATGAATGTCATGACACCCTATGATGAATTAGTGTTCAATCCTTTGGTTTAAAGTATTTTTTAGTTGCTAGATGGACTAATCAAGAGTTTAGAAAAGGTTTAATGGACTAAAAGTTGGATTTAAGGATTTTTAATGTGTTTTGATCCTCTAGCATTTGTGGCTACCACTATGCATTATGTTTACTTAAAGTTTTTAGAACTATCTAGCTTTGATGCTTAATTACCATATATAACTATTGATCAATCATGTACTACCCCATAACCTAGGGTGCTTTAGCTTGCCATGTATCATCCTTAGAGGCTAACATGCTAAGGCGTTTAGGAACTTATAACCTATCTATAAACCACAATTTATTACAAATCCAATACTTATTCATGTATCTCCACATGTTTATAATGGAAGCATAGCATAACTACTCAATCTAGAATTACATCAGTGAATTTGAGAAACTTGTAGTTAATGCCCATACTATAAGCTCTAGCTCCAATACAACTAGAAATAAAACCAATTATTAGAGTCTTATATGATTCCCCAGCAATAGCAACTATTAGCCTCGTTAATAATAAACAAGTTACAACATGTAACAACTAGATCTGAAAAGGAAGCCTCATCTCCTAAAATCACTAAAACTCTCAACTATACATAACTGCTTTCACTATCATTTTAGTTCAATTTTCTTCCATTAATGCACTTATAGCTATAAACATCCACAATCCTAAGCATACAATGAACTAGTACCTATAACTAAAAAACAAGGGACCCTTGAGGGGTGAGCTGAAGCTTAGCATGGAATAATGCAATCACAGATGCATGCTACATGTTTCCAGGTCAGAAGTACTTAATGCAATATGTATCACATACAAACAATTTATTTATCTTTTATTTAGTCCTTTAAAGCAATAGATTTGTGTATATAATACCATATACCATTGATGTTAGGTCTTGATAAGGATCAGGGACTAATCACATACTTCCGAACTCAAGGATTTGCTTAGATGGTTCACTGCGCTGTCCAAGGTGAGTTGAACACTGAGGAGCAGTGCATTTCCCAGTCTAACCTACTAAGTTACTTTGCTCTCTACTCATTTAAGAAGCTGTCGAGGTGATCAAACCATGTACTGAGCTGACATCTCCATAATACAACTAACCAAGGCTAAGTATTAAACTAGTAAACTCCTCACCTAATGCGTATCAAGGTCGAGCTAACAAATATCTGGAGCTGACAACCTAAGGCTGACCTGATAATGGACCACCTTTTGAACCAACCCTTTTTCCAGCTACAAATGTCCAATCTGCTGAGTTGTTGAACTGTTAACCTTGACTTGGCCTATTCAGAACCTGATCTGCTTAGCTAGTAACGTCATTTAGACTACAAAATGGACAACTCACGTGCCCTGTCTTTTCCTAACTTCCGTATTGTCTTTTTTTGCCATTGGATATTCTTTTTCTTGATCATTTACAACATTGCCCTTGTAAATTATTCCTTTTCCTTTACTAGTTGGAATCCTTATTGTAATTTACATTAACTTGGGACTTACCTTAATTGGTTCATATAAATATTTGTGTAATGTAATAACCATAACAGACAATACAGTGAGATTTAGACATTTTCCTCTTACGTGAGCTTAGTGTATCTTGCTTACTCTCGACTACTTTTATCTACCGTATTAAGGGTGGACTAGTGGTGAGTAACCTTCGGCTACACTTATGCATCATATTAAGTGTGACTTGAGCTCCTATGAGACATTGGTGCATCATATCCATTGTCGGTACATAAGGACCCATGCTCAACCTTTAACTATCATTTACTCTTCATTACCGTCTTGAGGTTCAGGCCTATCTCCCTTTTGGTTCATACGATACTAAATGTCATGTGTTCATCCATGTCGGACCGTACCATCTTGGTATCAAAGCTTACTATGTTTGAGCAAGCTTCTATTACTTTGTACTCTGAGCAATTTATTACAACTTTCATGAGTTTTACAAGTTCTGTTGTTGTTGCGAGAGTTTACAAGGTGAGTAGTGTTGAAGAATTTTGCACTCTATTTTCCTTTGTTCTTGTATACCCAAAACAAAGTTCGAGTGTTTATCTATTTATCGTGTATTTTTTTTTACTAGCTGTTGGTGTATTCGGTGTCATTTTATTCTTATTGTGGTAGGAAGTTTTTGAATAGTGTTTCTACTATTAACCCCTTAAAAATATTCAATAATGTATGATTTTAGTATACAAGGAGCTATTGGTAACCAAGAGAATGGCGCTTGAAATGGCTAAGGTTAGCAAGGAAGTCTTACACCCCTATTTGTTGATGACAATTGGATAGACTTACTGACCTAATGGCTAGTCTAGTGACTACCATAAATGAAGATAGAAGGGCTAGAAATGATCGCTGTCGTCAGCGAGCCAATGAACAACTCAAGAGAGGCAATGGTAAAAATATCCAAGCTAATATACATACTCGACTACATTAAGCTAAGAGAGTAGAAAGAGTTGTTAGACATAGACTAATGTTGGATGAGATTGAAGAGGAGGATGATGAAGATAATGGAATAGAAGAGTATTATGAGCTCGACGAGAGGAATGTTCAAGCTCCTAGAGTGGAAGGGTTAAGGATGCATATCCCTAATTTTTATGGAAGTAGTGATGTCGAGGATTACTTAGACTGGGTAGATAAAATAAAAAAAACAGTTCCAATGCCATGAGGTGTCGAAGAATGCAAAGGTTAGACTTGCTGTACTAGAGTTTATAGGTGATGTCGCCCTATGGTAGAAGAATATGCAAGCTACCCAAAGAAGAGAAGGAGAACATAAGGTTAGGAGTTGGGATGAGAAGGAGAGAGTCATGAGGAGGAGATTCGTTCTAAGTTACTACTTACAGGATATCTTCAAAAGGTTATAAGAGTTGAGGCAAGGAGGAACAAGTGTTGATGCATATGTAAAGGAATTTCAAATGTTAATGATCCAATGCGAAGTTGTTGAGCCTGAAAACCGAATTGTATCAAGATTCATTAGTGGACTAAAGTACGAGATTGGAGATATTCTAGAAACTATGGATATCGGGTTACTCGATGATGCTATCCGAGTTGCTTAGAGGATTGAGAGACACCAAATAGGAAGAGTCTAAGTTCCTGTAAGTCAACTTACCACTAGCTAATTGTTCCAAGTAGACCTATGCAATTGAAACAAAGTAAGGTTGTTGAGACCCAACTTGCTTAAACTACCCAAGTAGAGGAGAAGGAGATATCGAGGAGGTTTGAGAAAGGCTAGAGCTTAAGATGAAGGATGAGTGAGATCAAGTGCATTAAATGTCAAGGATTTAGACATATAGTTGTTTAGTATCCGAACAGAAGAACCATGGTGAGGCAAAGTATCGACCGTTGAGATAGACATTACTGATGAAGAAGTGGATGACTTGAAAGAGGCCAGACAAACCGAGTTGTTTGAGGAGAAGGAAATCATTTATGGTGAAGAGGGTAACTTTATGCCTACTACCTTGGTGTTGAGAAGAACAATGAGTATGTCTTATGTACAAGGATAAATAGCAAGAGAATTTGTTCCACATTAGATGTAAGGTGAATGGGTCATTGTGTGCAATGATTATTGACAATGGGGGTTGCACTAATGTGGCATTTGTTTTTATGGTTCAACAGTTGAAGTTGCAAACCAAACCCCACCTTAAGCCTTATAAGTTACACTAGCTTAGTGAGAAAGGAACCCTGCAAGTGAATAAGTAAGTATCAATACTGATTAATATTAGGAATTATTGAGATGAAGTGCTCTACGATAAGTTACCCATGAGTGCATCCCATATTCTACTTAAATGACATGGATGTTAGACTAAAGTGTGATCTACGATGGAAGGAAGAACACATGTTCCTTGTAGCATGAGGGCAGGAAGGTGAAGTTGAGCCTAATGACTGCTAAACAAGTAAAAAGCGTGTAGACTTGATTGAGTCAAGTTTTGAAGAAAGAGGCTTTAATGATGACTTGAGCTAAGTTGAAGAGAGAGGTAGAAATTAAAACACCAACCTATCTGCTAGTTAGAAGGTTACTTGAGATAAGGGGATCCAAGGAGGGATTGCTACCTATCAAGGTGAAAACTTGTTAGATGAAATCGCTAACTTATTCCTAGTTGAACTATTGAAAGGCTTGCCTCCTATTTGAGGCATTGAACATGCAATTGACTTGCAGCCAAGAGCTGTACTGCCAAACAAGCCTACCTATAGGCTGAACCCTGAATGGGCTATTGAGTTGCAGAAGCAAGTAGAAGAGCTAATGAAGAAGGGATATGTGTGAGAGTCCCTTAGACCCCATGTTGTACCGGCCTTGTTGGTACCTAAGAAAGATGGGTCATGGAGAATGTGTATAGATAGCTGAACAATTAACTGCAGTATCAATGAGTACAAGTATCTCATACCAAGGCTTGATGATATGTTAGATGAATTGAATGGAACATGAGTATTCTCCAAGATCGATCTTAAATCTAGATACCATCAGATTTGAATATAGGATAGTGATGAGTGGGATACTGCATTCAAAACGTACCATAGATTGTATGAATGGCTTGTAATGCTATTTGGACTATTGAATGCACTGAGCACATTTATTTGATTGATGAATCATGTGCTCCAAGAGCTAATAGGGAAATTTATGGTGGTTTACTTCGATGACATCTTAGTGTACAACCTTAACTTGGAGACTCACTAAGAGCATCTCCGAGTAGTCTTTATGAAACTCCAAACTGAGAAGCTCTATGCTAATATGAAGAAGTGTGACTTTTGCTGACTTGAGGTAATCTTCTTGGGGTTCATTGTAAGTGGTGGTGGAATATAAGTCGATGATGAGAAGATAAGGGTGATCACCGAATGGCCTATACCGATTACTTTGGCTAACATGAGAAGCTTCTATGGCTTAGCATCATTCTATCATAGATTTATAAGAAATTTTAGTACGATTCTAGCCTTACTCATCAAACTATCTAGGAAGAATGTTAAGTTTAGATGGGGAGAGAAAGAGTAGAGGAGTTTTGAAGAGGTGAAGGCGAAGCTAACCATAGAGCCTGCCGTAGCTCTGCCGAGCTTTGACAAAGTATTCAAAGTAAAGTATGATGCATCTGGACTACGCATAAGTGCCGTGTGTAATGCAGGAAGGCCGACCTATTGCTTACTTCAATGAGAAGCTTAGAGGAGCTACACTCAATTGTTTTGTCTTTGATAAGAAGTTGTACTCTTGATCTAAGCTTTGACTGTATGGTAACACTATCTACTTCCCAAAGAGTTTGTGATTTACACTGATCATTAATCTTTGAGATATCTGAAGAGCTAACCCAAGTTATCTCGAAGATAAGCCAAATGGGTTGAGTTTATGGAGGAATCTTCACATGTCTTGAAGTACAAGAATGGAAAGAATAATCTAGTGGTCGATACCTTATCAAGACAGCATTCCCTTTTGACTAAATTGCAAACTAGGTTGTTTGGATTTTCATTGATCAAAGATTCATATGTTGAAGATCTACATTTTGGTCCTATCTATATAAGGACGATGGATACTTGTTTAGAAAGACGAGAAGGTATATCTCAACTTATTCCATAAGAGAACTGTAAGTGCACAAAGCGAATAGGGGAGGATTTTCTAGACACTTTGCTTAGCACCAAACTCATGAGATACTATCTTTGAGATTCTCTTAGCTAAAAATAGAGAGGGATGTTCGAACTATGTTGGAAAGGTGTACTACTTGTAGGAAAGCGAAGAGTTAAGTCTAGTAAGGACATTCTTTACTATTACCCATCCCTAACTAAACCATGGTTCGAGCTGAGTATGGACTTTATGTTAGGGTTGTTGAGGACGTCTTGAGGGAAGGACTCCATCATGGTAGTTGTGGATTGATTTAGTAAAATGCAATACTTTGTACTAAAACTAATTGTAATACCCTAGGGTCTCTAGCCATACGATAACTTTAAGATCCAAACTCCTAAATTTAGAGCGTCGAATTATGTTATCAATTTTATTTCAAACTTTACAGTAAGGTTAGAAAAGTTAGAAATAATTTTAGTAAAGTCAATTTCTCAAAATAAACTATATGAAAAGATTAATTTAAAAAAAAATGTTAATTTATCAATGAAGCTAATAAATATTGAAAATGTAAAATTCGAGCTTTTAGATATAGTGATATATTAGAGATAAGTTAATTAACTTTCAAAAATAATAAATGAAGTTGAATTATATGTAATATATATATATTTACATGTGATATGCATTATATGTATTACATATATACATATAATAATAATAAATTTTCAAAATAAGGGAAATTAATATAAAATAATGGAAAATTAATAAAAAAAATGAATGGATGAGTCATTAAATGATGTGGCAGCCTAGCATTAATTGGAAAACATAAGTCAATACCTAATTAACTAAAAAATGAGACATTGTACCTAAGAAAATGGAAAATTGACATGTAGCATACACATGTCTAATTTCTATTAAATTAAGCAAACTTAAAAAACTATAAATATGACCCAAACCCTCAATTACAATATTTTAGAACTCTAAAAATAAAATAAAGTAATTTAGAAAAATTATTAAAAATAAAATAAAAATAGAACAAGAAATAGAGTCAAAATTAGTTTAGGGCAGTTCATCTATCAAATCACAACTTGACTTAGAGCGACTTAGGGGTCAAAGAGAGGGTGGTGTGCCTAATTGTTTCGATAAGGTGTGGTAGTTTGATGGTAGCCGATTTAGGCGAACCAAAATTCCGCTTGTAACTTATTTAATTTTCAAAAAATATTAAATTTTGTTAATTAATTATGAATTTTGGTTTTCTAAAGATATTTTAGGTATATATTAATGTAGTAATTTTATTTTAGTTAAATAACGATCGAAAATATAAGACCCTTAAGAAAATGGCCTTTTTGGATGAAAATTGAATTAATTTTTATAAATATTAGATGATATTATTTCAAGCTTAATTTTTATATATAATACACTCAATATATATATATATATATATATTTATTTGTGAAATTTGATTTACTATTTTTTATTATTATTTTGAATAAAATTACCAATTTTACTTAATTATTAAAATAATTAGTTTTTGATGAAATTAATGAATAAGCCCTACATGTTTTGACTTTTAGAAGTTTATAATGATATTTGGAACACTTAATTTTTATCTCACACATAAATTTGTTTATTTACCCTAATTTTTTTGTAATTTTGAGCTAAAATTGCTATTTTTGTAAAAATAGATAATAGTTAGTTTAGTGTAATTCATAGTCAATAATTAAACTACATATTTTTGTGAGTCTATAGGATTTTTCGTGAAATTAATTGGGCTCATATATTATTTATTATGTATTTTCCTAATGAAAACCTATATATTAGCTTAATATGTAATATAATAATTAGTACTAGTAAAATATTTGTCAAGTTCATGCAAAATGGACACTTTTGGATATAGTAAGGGTTGTTGGTCAAGTTTGGAAAGTAGGATTTTTAAGACTTCTAATTTAGAATCAAAGTCTATTTGAGTTAACTACGAAATTCCGATAACATACGGTTGAGTCGGTAGTGAGAAAATGGTATTTTTAGACTTTGATAATATTGATAAACTTGATTCTTAAGATATCTTAATAGTACTCAAAATAATAATTATGAAGATATAAAGTTTACTGAAATTAGATAAGGAATGAGTAAGATATGGTCAAATAAAGTTTAAAAACACAATTATGAAAGCTTATAAGAGTTTGGGTTCGGCCTACACATGATTTGAAGAATGTGTTATATTTTCATAAGTGTGATAAATAAGGAAAGACTATGTCGTGAAGTTTAGGATTTTGTGCTATTATAAAGTCTAAGTAAGTGAATCTAACCTATGCTTGGAGTAGGTATATTGCTACTCATAACACTATGTGCTGTTTAATGTTGTGTTGATTGAATATAGCTATATCTTGGGTGAACTAATATGCTATTATGGTGGATGCTAATGTGGTGATTTTGATTGATGGTAGCTATATTTTGGTTAAACTATTATGCTGCTATGCTAGGTGTTAATGTGATGTTTACGAATTATTGTACTAACTTAAAGAGTTGAGGGATTGCTAACTTAATTTTTTAGGTGTTCACCTAAGTGAACCTTAAGTAAGAGGCTAGATTTCCACTAAGGAGAGTTCAAAAACTAGAATTAGATAACTAGGTTGAATAAAACTTAAAGATTAATTGTGTTGATTGATATTCTTATGTTATTATTAACTATCAAGTCATGGTACGGCATAAAAAGGGATCTACGGGTCAGAATTTTCAAAATAAGGCTTCGAAGTGATCCAGAAAAATTATGGCTTTATGAACTTAGTTTTTGGAAGCATATAGATTTGCATTACTTGAATATCTTGACTATTTTGATAATCATATTTGGTAGACTGTAGTGTGCAGTTTAAGTTGGCCTTGTTGCCTCTTTAATTTGCTAAACTACAGCATGTAGTCTAATTTTGTAAAATAGAGTTAGGGGTCTTATTCCTAGGCCACTCCTTGTTACCCTTTTTGATATTGGTAGACTACTATAATGTATAGTCTAATTTGGTGGGGGCCTTACTCCGAGGCAACTCCTTATTGCCTATAGGTTCTTGGATGTTGTATCCAGATGCTCGATTATGTCGACTAACTAGATGAAAATTGGAAGGGCATACGATATCGATATTGATACATGCTATGTGCATGAGCATAGTATGTTACATTGCTAAATAAATGTTTGGTTGGGTGAATGCATATGTGAAGTTGAACCTATATATCATGATTAAAATGTTTCAGTTGTGATGTGTGATATTTTCTATATTGTATTGTTTGTTATCTACTCTCACTCAACTTTAGTAGCTAAAGGGATAAAATGTTTTATTCTCAAGTTAACACGGTCATGAAGGGCCCAACACTAAAGGGGATGTATATTAAGAGCACGATTTGGAGTTGGCAACTTTTATATGGAACCTGTACTAAGTTAGGAATCTTACTATTGTGAAAATGACAAAAGGAAAAGCTAGTTCATGTTTTGATGTAAATATTATGCTATACACATAAGTTAAATTGAATATCCAGTTGAACTCTAATATAGCAACCCCTTTATCATATAAACAAAGTTTTTTTTGACAAATGAGCAGGTTGAGTTAAGTTTTCAATAGGTATTCTTGTGTGATGGTGCATTCTATGCTAAGCCGTGATGTGACACTAATGACGCTTTGACTATCTCTTTTCTCTTCTTGTAGGAAATAGTTAAGCCTCATAGAATACCCAAAACCATTATTTCCTTCTAGGACATAAAGTTCATGAGCTACTTCTGGAGAACGTTATGGAAGCAAATGGGAACCAAGATATTGTATAGTACGTCTTGTCATCTCCAAATAGACGGATAGATTGAGGTTATCAATAGGATAGTGGGAACTTTACTTTGGGTTGCTGTTGAAAGGAACATGGCTGATTGGGATTTGTGCCTGTTGATCATAGAATTCACTTACAATAAGACCGCCCATAGTATCATAAACATGTCACCATTTGAGGTTGCTTATAGGTTCAACCTTGAGCTCCTAATGGACCAAACACCCCTTCTAAGCCCAGATGATGACTAACTTACTATGGAGAGAGTTGAAGCCATTAGAGCCATGCACTGGAAGATTATAGAACAACTAAGCCGAGTTGTAACCAAGCTTGAGAGACGAGGTTGAGGACGAAAGGATAGGGAATTTCAACTAAGTGATTTGGTTTGGATCTATCTCAAGAAGGAATGGTTCCCTAACTTGAAGAAGAGCAGGTTACCTCCTAAGGTTAACATACCCTTCAAAGTACTTAAAAGGATTAACCCTAATGTCTATAGGATTAAACTATCTGAAGAGTACAAAATCTCAAACTCCTTTAACATTACTAATCTCCATCCGTATACTCCCAAAGATGAGCAAAATGTAGCTGAGCCAAATTTGATCCCAAATCTCAAATAGCATGAAGGGGATAATAAGGATCATGGACTAATTACGCACTCTCAAGCTCAAGGACTGGCTCAAATGATTTGCTAAGTTGTCCCAGGTGAGTTAAACACCAAGGAGAAGTACATTTTCCAGTTTGACTTATCGAATTACTTTGCTCTCTATCTCATCTAAGAAGCTATCAAGGTAACCGAACCATGAATTGAGCTGACCTCTCCATAAAACAACTAACTAAGGTTAAGTATCAAACCAATAGATTGCCCACTTAATGTGTACCGAGGTCGAATTGAAACATATTTAGACTTGACCACCTGAGGCCGACTTGATAATAGATTACCTTTTAAACTAACCTTTTTTCTAGCCATGAACATCCGATCTGCTAAGCTATTAAATTGCCAACCTCAACCTAACCTGTTCAAAACTTGATATGTTCTGCCAGCAATGTTATTGGAACTATAGAATGGACAATTGACATGCCCTATCTTTTCTTGATATTTGTAATGTCCTTTTTTGCTACTAGATATTCTTTTCTTTTTCTCATTTACAACATTCCCTTGTAAATTATTCCTTTTCCTTTTCCTTTACTAGTAGGAATCTTTTTGTAATTTACACTAATCTAATGCTTACCTTAATTGTATCATATAAATACTTATGTAATGTAATAGCTATAATAAACAATACAGTAATATTTAGACATTTTCCTTTTGGTAAGCTAAGTGTATCTTGTTTGCTCTCAACTACTCTTATCTAACCCATTGAGCGTGGACTAGCAGTGAGTGATCTCCGACCATACTTGTGCATCATATCAAGTGCAACCTAAGCTTGTGTGAGGCGTTGGTGTATCATATCAATCGTCGATGCATGAGAACCCCTACATAGCCTTCAATTATCATTTACACTTTAGATTGTCTCAAGGTTCAGATTGATCCCTCTTTTGGTTCGTATAATACTGGATGTCATATGTTCATTCATGTTGGACCATACCATCTTCCCCAACATCCAAGTAAGCCCCTTAAATCTAGTTAGATCATCTCGATAGAAGACTTTGCTCGAGACAGCATCACATGAAAATCACTAAGTGCCTCATCAACTACATTGGACCTTAAATATGGGAGTTCAAAGCCAAGCACATGCAAGCAAATTATAATTAATATCCTAAGCTTACATTGAATTTGGATTAATTCAACTAGCCTAACACATACAACTAACAACTAAGTATCTTGTACCTGAGTCTACTAGTTCAAAAGATTCCAAAGGATCTTCTCTACTAGAACCTAACAACTAAGAAGAAATTGCTTAAAACCCACGTAGAATATCCTAATTTCCACCACAACTTTACACCTTTCCTCCTAACTTCACTACTAACCCTCTTAAGAATACTTATTGAGTTTGAAGGAAGTATTAAAATGGGTTTTGACTTGTTATAAGATTAACAAATACTTAACTTGTTGTTTGAAAAGGACTTAAAGGATAAAAAAAAAAAAAAGTTTTAAGCGAGCATATATAGAATAAAAAATAAGTTGACATGAAAGGGCTTTAAAAAAGAAGAAAAAGAGAGCTTACAAAAATGGCGTGGAAGATACTTAACAATTCCTGATATTCGTGTAGCCTTTAGCTAAGAAATGAAAGGAAAAAGAAAAGGGAAAAAGGATGACAAGTGGATATGGTTGTGTAACTTTTTGATCCCCTCTTTATTCAACACAACCAGTCAATATGGTTATGTTTGGTGGTCATGTCACTTTATGATATTTCCATACTCTGACGCAACTACATGATACGGTCATGTTGCTAGTCATGTCACTCTTACAATCCATAACTTTGAATTTTCCCTTTTCTTTTTGCACAAACCCCAAAGTAAGTTGAATTTTTCCACTTCAAATGATGTTAATAATGCCTTAAACCTGTCTCCAAATCCTCGTTCACTCCATGACCAATCAATACAGGTTGGATAACTTCTCTCATCACAAATTCATCCTAACAACAACTACTCAAAAGAAATAATTTTTAGCATGAGATAAGGGTATAAAGGTAAACTTACTTGTTTTCTTGATAATGAAACACCAAAAACTTGAACTTCCAACCCCTTGCACGTTGCAAAAAGAACCTTCTTCATGAATTCCCATCATTCTTCAAGAAAAATGAATTTTCTAATGTCAAGGGTATGAAGAACTCATTGAAAACCCTTATTTCCTTGAAAAATCTTGAGTTTTCTTCACTCTTTGGTACTCAAAGCCCATAAATCTAGGTTAGAGTTTCTCTTATATTGCTCCTTGTGTAGTTTTTGTTTCTCCTAGGAATATCACATTGAAGGTGTGTATGAAGGAGAGATATAAGGAAGACAAGGGATAAATATTACATAATGGGAAAGATATGGGGTAAGGTGGTTTAAAATTTTGTCAAGGGCTATAATGCTCCCTCAATAACCTAAGTACTTACATGCAACACCAACTTGCTATGCCTTATTTTATATTCTTATTTTCTTCCCTTTTATTATAATTTTTGAGTTTTATAGATCTCTTATACAATTGAATTGAATGCTAATGAAATTGTATAGTATTGATTTGATTCTAAACTGGTTTTCCATAGTTGAATGTTTCCCATCTTTGAAAAATTATTTTCGAAAATTTAAAGTGTCCTTGAGTGTTCACTTGAATATTGAAGATATTCTTCATGAAAATCACTTTTTAATCCATTTAGATCAACAAAATTCAATGAAAACATTTTTTTCTTGAGATTTGGCTTAATCACATTTGTATGTAGATTTTTTATCATTCAGTTCATTTCAATGATAAGAAACATCAAATGCAATACACGCAAAACCTGGTTTTGAATCTACGTTTTGAATCAAATGCTAGTTGAATGTGTTTAATCTTGTTGGATGAAGAACTCTAAGAAAAAAGTGTTTGTAAAATAAAATATTAATAAATAATGAAAATAAGTGGAAATTGGTAATAATAATTGATAGGGATTAAGGACCGATCGCTTGCCCTTGAGCCCAAGAGCTTTCTTACATGGTACGCTGAGCTCTCTGAGGAGAGTTAAGCACCGAGGAGTAGTGTTTTCTCCAGTCCAATCTACCTAGCTACTTCACTCTCCACACCATCTAGGAAGCTACCGAAGTGATTAGCCCACACATGGAGCTGACCCCTCCCCACATCCCCAATCCAAGCACCAAATTAGGAAGATAGCCATCTCCACAGTGTTGAGGTCAAGCTGACAATTGTGAAGGGCCGACCAGCCGAGGCCGACTCGAATATGAGTTTCCCCTGATCTAACCCTTTCAAGCCTGATTTTTTAGTTTTCTATTTAAAATTAATTTCCCCATTTCCTGATTAATACTAAATCCTAACCCATTTAATATTAATCCTCGACTAAAAAAATTGAGAAATTCCGATTTTTTATTAAAAATAATTTTTAAAGTCGCCACCCGACCGAAGTCGGCTGTGGATCGATTACGATTTGGCTACCAGTCTTTGATTTTGATTTGAATAAAGACCAAAGGGTTCCGAATTCGGAGGCTATTTTATTAAACCCTAACGGATATCACTATTTATTTACCGAAATTAGGATTATTCTACTAATTATAATATTTAAAAATAAATAAATAAATAAAAATCAAAAGAAAAAGAACCTAAGTTTCTATATATTTTATCGTCGCCCCGAAGGTGCCTACGTACCCACTAACCGGGATCAGACGATCATAGTTCTTTTTTAAAAAATCTTTAATGTGTTGATTTATTTTAATTTTTGAAAATCAACCAAATTTACGTTTGTTACCAACTTAGTTTAATAAAATCTAAAAGGGCCCTAACTTTTAAGTGATTTTGTTTTATAAAGAAATACACCAAAAATCCTATTTTTAGTTTTTATTTTTTTTTGAAAAAGGTCTTTTATTAATTTTTATTTAAAAAAAACGACTTCCTTTGTGATCAATCCTAACAACTTAATGCTAAAAGCCCCTAAACTAATACATATATATATTTATATATATACTACTATTAAACAACACTTAAATTAATATAATATACTTAATCTATAATAAAGAAAACTAATACTAAAAGAGGTATCCTAAACTAACACACACACACACATACGCATATATATATGTATATGTATTATTCATATATCATGTTATTAACATAGGTAATAATATAATATAATAATAAAAAATCTAAAGCACCGAACTTGAGTTGCTGTTCGCAGTAATGGCGATGGACAATGCTCATCAGGATTGTGTTGTGACTGCTATCGGTGAATTGCAATAGTATGCGAGTTCAGTCAACAGGCGACAATAGATGTGGATGGCAGCGCGATGCAGCAGCGGCGATGGTTGTGTAATTGAGTCGTGTAGGGTATTGAAGAAGGCGTGCACTACTGTAAGGGTGATTGGAAGTGCACGATTTGAGAGGACGTGCAGATTACGAGCTATGCATCAGGGGTTTAGTGGTGAAGGAAGTGCAATTGCCGTTCTGTTCAGAGTGTGCTCGGACTGGTTGGTGCTGATGATTGGAGAAGGAAATGGCGGTGAGAAGCTAACTCTATGTGTTCAGCAGGTTGTGGGTGTGTGAATGCTTGGTTGATTGGGTGTGAATTGTGCAGTGATACGTGAATGTGGACAGCGCGGTGTAGCGTTGTTTCTAGTGTGTATATATTGTTGGCAAGGAACTTGTGCACTATATAAAGTGCAGTGATCTGTGCCGTGGCTTTGCATAATGCAGTAGCCGATCGAAGAGGATGCTGCTGTATGGACTTTAGGCTACATCGTACAGGGGACATTGTCGTCACTGTTGTGTGGTGCTTGTGTTCAGTCAACAAGTGCAACGGTGTAGACTTGAGTTTGGCGTGGGGTCGCGTATTTGATTTGTATGGTGTGCAAGTCGTGGGCAATGTATGATGTCATGTTGTGTACAATATTGGATAGGGGGTTGTTGGCTTGTAGCTGGAATTTGTTTTAGCGTCGTTGCTGCTGCGTATTCAATTATGGAGTGGTTAGTGTGTTGACGAGGGTGTGTAGCAAGGTACAGATTGCGGTCTGAAAGGATGGTGAAGGAAATTATGTAGACTGGTATGTGGATTACGAAGGGGGGTTGATGGGCGAAAGGAGAAAGGGACTGTTGTTGTGTGTCTAGCTTATTGCTGATCGCTGCTGTTGAAGCGTAGGGCTAATTGCGCTATGTTAGATAGGGGCCGATGACGGGTGGTCACATGTTTGTAGGCTATTGTTGGTGGCTTGGATCATGGATCATACTGCAATGGATGAGTAGGTGTTCAGTTTGTCTTGGTTTTCTGGTCAGTGTAGTAGTAATGTGTATGCGGGTTCTGCAGATTCCGTGCGGTGTTGGGGTCAAGGCAGCGCTTAGAAGCTACAACAGTAGTGAAGGGTTCCCCCTTTAAATGTGAATGTGTGTTTTTTTATAAACCCAAACCATATTGTATCGAATTGTATCTATTGTATCTGATTTAATAATAATTAAACTAGATTCAAATCCGATTTAATAAAATCAAATTGGATTCAAATGTTTTTAATTAGATATGAATCCCGTTTATTTCTCTTACTTTTGTATAATATAGAAAAATAAAAGACATAGATACCTAACGAGACTTGAATCTAAGACCTCAAATTAAATCCAATCCAATACTCCAATGCTTATCCGTTAGGCGGTTGGTCTATGCCTTGACATTTAGTACAATTAAATTGTACTTAAATTACTTGATTCCCTAAAATAATTATTTATACTAAACTAAAACTAAAACTATTTGTCCTTATAATAAATTACTTCCTAAAACTCTACGAAACTTTTATAATTTTTCCTTTTCTTATTTTTTTTGGTATTTTCATTGTTTGTTAATTTTTATTATTTTTCTATCTTTTATTAATTAATTAATATTTTTTATTGATTTTTATTTTTATTATTTTTATTTTTGAATTAGGACCCTTTTTTGTAAAAAATAAAATAAAATAAAATAAATCAAAAATAAAAAATTAGGATTACAAAGGGGCAAAAATTAGGTGTCTACAAACTCCTATTTAGTACTAGCCATTAGGACCCCAAATTGTTGACACCAAACAAACCTGATCAAAGAACTACCCTTATTCGGGTTACAATATTGTCAGAATCACAAATTGAGTAAAATGCTCGTACGCTGTCCTTTTTCTAACATTCATACTGTCCTTTTTTATAGTGAATATTCTTTTGGCATGAATATGTGTCTTCCCTATAAATTATTCTTCTTTTCTTAACAATTAGGGTTCCATTTATGTACATTTCTACAATTTAAGACTTACCCTAACTAGGTACTATAAATATTCGCAAAATGTAATAGTTGCATCATCAATACACAAAAGAATACATTAGATTTCCACTCTCTCTTGAGCTAAGTATCCTTACACTTGAGCTACTCTTATCTAGCCCATTCGAGTGTGGACTAGTGGCGAATGACCTCCGACCATACTTGTACATCATATTAAATGTGACCTGAGCTTGTATGAGACATTAGTGTATCATATCCATCGTCAGTGCACAAGAACCCTTGCTTAACCTTCTACTATCATATACTTTTCAAGCCATCTTGCAGCCAAGACCCATCCCTTTTGGTTATGTATGATATTGAGTTCATATGTTCATCCATGAATCCATATCATCTTGGTATCAGAGCCAAGTTATGTTTAAAGCTGGATTCTGCTACTGCATTCTTTAAGTAGTTTGTTATTGCTCCCTTAAGATAACGATTCTATTGTTAGCTTTGAAGTTTAGTAGTTGAGAAGTGTTCAATACTTTATTTTCCCTTGTCTTCAATACGTCAAAACAGAGTATGGTTGACTATTTGTTTGTTATGTAATTGTCATTGTGAAGTAATCATCAATGTTAGATTCAAGTGTTCAATGAACTTTGGGAAACCAAAAAAGTGGTACTCAACATGGCCAAGGATAAGAAAGAAGCTTCACACCTCAGTTAGTGGGTGACCTCTTGAATAGGCTTACCGACTTGGTGGCTATCCTAGTGACTATTATCTAAGAAGATAGGCAACGAGCTAGAAAAAACCCCATTAAGGAATGCGAGAAGCAAGGACAAGGCAATGGTCAGTTTAGCTAAGTTAATACCCCAGCTCGACCACCCTAAGTTGAAGGAGTTGGTAGAGATGTTAGACGAAGGCTAACACTTAAAGAGATTGAGGAGGAAGCAGAAGGAGATGATAAAGCAAAGGAATACTACAAGCTTGAGGAAAGAAATGTACGAGCCCCTAGAGTTAAAGGATTAAGGATGCACATTTCGGGTTTCTCTAGAAGTAGTGATGCGGACTACCAAAATCGGTTAGATTAGATTGAAAAGCAATTTGAATGCCATAAAGTGCTCGATAATGCAAAGGTTAGACTTACAATGTTGGAATTAACTGGTTATGCCGCCTTATGGTGGAAGAACTTGTAAGCTACTAGAAGAAGGGAAGGAGAATGAGAGATTAAGAGTTAGGATGAAATGAAAAGAGTTATGTAAAAAAGGTTTATGCTAAGCTATTATCAACAGGATGCCTTCAAAAGTCTGTAAGAACTGAGACAAGGAGGATTGAGTGTAGACACTTACATTAAAGAATTCCTAATGTTAATGATTTGATGTGAAGCCGTAGAGCCAAAAGACTGAACTATATCTCGATTCATTAGTGGGTTGAAGTATGAGATTAGGGATGTCCTGGAAACCCTAGATGTTAGAACACTTGACAATGCAATCTGAGCTGCCTAGAGGATAGAAGGGCACTGAACAGGAAGATTCCAACTACCCGTCAGCTGTCTTGGCAATAGCCAAACTATTCCGAGCAGACTTGTACAAATGGAACCAAGCAAGGCCACTGAGACCTAACCTGCTTAGATTACCTAAACAAAGGAGAAGGAATCCTCGAGGAAGTTTGAGAAAGGCTAGAGTCCAAGGAGGAAGACGAATAAGAACAAGTGTTTCAAATGCCAAGGATTTAGAGACACGGTCGCTTAGTGTCTGAATAGGTGAACAATGGTGATCCGAGGTGAGGTGCCAACCGTTGAGGTCAATAATACTAATGAAGAAGTAGAGGAGTTGAAGGACGACAGATAGACTGAGTTGTTTAAGGAGGAAGTTATCTATAGTGAGGAAGGCAACTTTATGTTGATCGCTCTAATGTTGAGGAGGACAATGAGTGTCATTCCTCTACCTGAAGATGAATAGAGAGAAAATCTCTTCCATATTGGATGTAAGGTGAATGACTCACTGTGTACGGTGATAGTTAATAGTCGAACCTACACCAACGCAACCTCAGCATTTATGGTCCAACAGTTGAAATTACCGACCATGCCCCATTCGAAACCTTACAAGCTTCACTGGCTTAATGACAAGGGAGCTATATAAGTGAACAAACAGGTGTCTTTGTCAATCTACATTGGTAAGTACTGAGATGTAGTGCTATGTAATGTGCTGCCCATGAGTGTATCCCACATTTTACTTTGACGACCATGGATGTTTTATCGAGTAGTTATGTATGACGGAAGGAGGAATACGTGCTTTGTGGAGCATGAAGGAAGAAAGATGAAATTGAGTCCTATGACCATCGAATAGGTGAAGGTCATGCAATCCCAACTGAGTCGAGCCTTGAAGAAGGAAGCTTTGATATTAACCCAAGCTGAATTGAAGAGAGAGATGGAGCTCGAAGAACAGACCTATTTGCTAGTCTAAAGAATTATGGAGTTAAGATCCGAGGAAGAGTTGCCTACCGAGGTAAAAACCCTACGGAAGGAGTTTGCCAACCTATTTCCGGAGGAGCTACCAAAGGGTTTATCCCTAATTTGAGGCATTGAGCATGCAATTGATCTGTAGCTAAGAGCCGTATTGCCAAACAAGCCTACCTATAAGCTGAACCTGGAACAAGCTGCTGAGCTATAAAGGTAAGTAGACGACCTTATGAAGAAAGGGTATGTACATGAGTCCCTTGGTCCCTGTACTGTTCTAGCCTTGTTAGTGTCGAAGAAGGATGGCTCTTAGAGAATGTGTGTTGATAGTTAAGCAATCAATCGAATCATTATCAAGTATATGTATGCTATACCTAGGCTCAATGATGTGCTAGATGAGTTAAGTGGAGAAAGAGTGTTCTCTAAGATCGACCTTAAATCTAGATACCATCAGATTTGAATGTGTGAAGGTGATGAGTAAAAGACTGCATTCAAGACATGATATGGTTAATATAAATGGCTTGTGATGCCATTCGAGTTGTCCAACGCACCGAGCACATTTATGCGCTTGATGAATCATGTGCTCGGAGAATTATTAGGAAGATTTGTAGTAGTTTACTTTGATGACATTTTGTTATACAACTTCGACTTAGAGACTCACTAGGAGCATCTCTGAAGAGTCCTCACAAAACTCCGAGTTGAACAACTTTACGCTAATCTGAAGAAGTGAAGCTTTTTCCGATCCGAGGTGATCTTCTTGGGTTTTGTTGTAAGATAAAGTGGCATCCGAGTAGATGATGAGAAAATAAAAGAAATAATGGAATGGCCCGAGTCAACCTGTTATGCTGATGTGAGGAGTTTTCATTGCTTAGAATCATTCTATCGTAGGTTCATAAAGAATTTCAATACGATTATGGCCCTACTCACCAAACTCTCTAAGAAGAATGTTGAATGGGGAGAGAAGGAGAGGAAGAGTTTTGAGAAAGTGAAAGAGAAGCTAACCACAACCTCCCATCTTAGCTTTGCCAAGCTTTGACAAGGTGTTTGAAGTTGAGTGTGATGCATCCGAACTAAGCATAAGTGTTATACTAATACAAGAAGGCCGACCTATTGCTTACTTCAGTGAAAAACTTCGAAGAGTTACACTCAACTACTTTGTTTATGACAAGAGTTTTACTTCTTAATCTGAGCCCTCACAGTATAGCAACACTATTTGCTGCCTAAGGAATTTGTGATCTACACTGATCATAAATCCTTGAGATATCTTAAGAGCCAGCCGAAGTTGTTCTAAAGACAAGCTAAATGGCTCGAGTTCATGGAGGGTTTTTCTTATGTCATAAAATACAAGAATGGAAGGAACAACATAGTGGTAGACACCTTATAGAGACGACATAACCTCCTAATCAAGTTGCAAATAAGGCTACTTAGTTTTTTGACCATAAAGGAATTGTATGTTGAGGACCCCTACTTTGGTCCTATCTATGCCCAATGTAAGGAAAGATAGACATTGGACAACTATTATAGGGAAGAAGGATACCTATTTAGAAAGAGGAGGCCATGTATCCCGACTTGTTCCATGAGAGAATTATTAATGCGTGAGGTATATGGAGGAGTAATAACAGGATACTTTGGTTAGCACTGAACCCTTGAAGTATTGTCTGCGAGATTCTTTTGGCCGAGAAAAGTGAGAGATATGTAGTCTATGCTTGAAAGGTGTACAACCTATAGGAAGGCAAAGAGCCAAGCCGAGTAAGGACATCATCTACCCTTGCTTATCCCAACCAAACCATGGTCCGAGCTAAGTATGGACTTCATATTAAGATTGCCAAGGACGTCCTGAAGGAAGGACTCCATCATGGTGGTTATGGATCAGTTTAGCAAGATGGCACATTTCGTGCCCTACTCCAAAACTAACGACGTTTCAACTATCTCTTTTCTTTTCTTGCAGGAGGTGATCAAGCTTCACGGCTTGCCCAGAACCATTGTTTCAGATCGAGACCCCAAGTTCATAAGCTACTTTTAAAGGAAACTTTGGAGGCGAATGGGAACTAAGTTATTGTACAGCACGTCTTGCCATCTACGGACTGATGGATAGACCGAAGTTGTTAACTGAATTGTGGGAACTTTGCTACCGCTTGCTGTTGGATGAAACATAGCTGAATAGGACCTGTGTTTGCTAATTATCAAATTCACCTACAATCAAACCACCCATAGTGTAACAAACATGTCTCCATTCAAGGTCACCTATAGGTTCAATCCCAAGCTACCGTTAGACCAAGCACCCTAGTCGAGGACTGATGGTGATAATCAACTATCAACAGAAAGAGTTTCATCCCCAATAGGTTATAGAGTAATTGAGCCAGGCTAAAACTAAGCTTGAGAAGTAAAGCTAAGGATAGAGAAAGAGAGAATTTTAGCCAAGTGATTTAGTTTGGATAGA
The DNA here is from genome assembly GCA_024138015.1 of Lumnitzera littorea. NCBI lineage: Eukaryota > Viridiplantae > Streptophyta > Magnoliopsida > Myrtales > Combretaceae > Lumnitzera > Lumnitzera littorea. The sequence continues at coordinate 88,705,499 of JAMXBB010000008.1, read as the reverse complement.
TCTCAGTAAGGATTGGTTCCTAAACTTGAGGAAGAGCAAGTTGTCTCCCAAGGCCGATAGACCTTTCAAAGTGCTAGAAAAGATTAATCATAATTCCTATAGGATTGAATTACCTAAAGGATATGAAGTCTCAAACTACTTCAACATTGCCGATCTCTAACCTTACACTCCCAAGGACAAGCAACTTAAAGCCGAATTAGATTTGATCCTAAATCTCAAATAACTTGAAGGGAATGATAGGGATCAAAGATTGATCACTCACTTTCGAACTCGAGAGCTTTCTCACATGGTCTATTGAGCTATCTTAAGAGAGTTAAGCACTGAGGAGTAGTGTTTTCCCCAATCTGATCTGCTTAACTACTTCGCTCATCACACCATCTAAGAAGCTACTGAGGTGATTAGCCCACACATGGAGCCGACCCCTCCCTGTACCCCTAATTAAAGCACTAAATCAAGAAGACAGCCATCTCTATAGTGTTGAGGTCTAGCTAACAATTGTAAAGGGCTGATCAATTGAGGTCGACCCAAATGTAAGTTGCCCCTGATCTAACCCTTGTCCAATACCAATAGTCAAGATGCTAAACTACCAATGTTGAACAGACATGATCAAAGAACCACCCTTACTTAGTTTATAATGTTGTCAGAATCACAAACTGAGTAAAATGCGCGCACATTGTCCTTTTTCTGGCATCCATACTATGCTTTCTAACAATGAATATTCTTTTGGCATGAATACGTATCTTCTTTGTAAATTATTCTTCCTTTCGTAGCAATTAGGGATCCATTTATGTACATTTCTGTAATTTAGGACCTACCCTAACTAGGTACTGTAAATACTTATAAAATGTAATAGCTGCATCATCAATATACAAAAGAATACATTGGATTTTCACTCTCTCTTGAGTTAAGTAACTTTACTCTTGAGCTACTCTTATCTAGCTTATTCGAGCATAAACTAGTGGCAAGTTACCTCCAACCATATTTGTGCATCATATTAAGTGTGACTCAAGCTCGTATGAGGCATTAATACATCATATCCATTGTCAATATACGAGAATCCTTACTCAACCTTTGATTATCATATACTTTTCGAGCCATCTCACTGCTTAGACCCATCCCTTTTAGTTACGCGTGATATCGAGTTCATGTGTTCATCCAATGAATCCATAACAATAATAATAATAAAAGAAAAAAAATAATGGTTAAATAAATTTGACAAAGACCAATTGAACCTAAACCAATTAAGCCAAACTAATCCAAACATTGAACTAATTTACCCCTCAGTTGGTTGACACCAATGCTCCTTTATATGCATAGAGATAGATAATGTACAAGAAAGAAACTTACTGCATCAAGAATATGCCCATTGATGGATTATCTTAAAGGGATTCCATAATATGGCTATACTTTAGACATAGACTGCATTATTGAACTTATGCGTTTACCATTTCATTAAAGACTTGTTAATAAAGGAGTAGCATGATGAGCCTTTACTATCTGTTAATATGACAAAAGAGTAGTAGAAGAGGATTTGGGGTATGGTGGCAAGTATTATCCAACTCACCGCCAATAATGGAGAGACTTTATCATCACTAGGTATCTTTATCTCCTTTTGGTTTGTCTTATGGAGAGATTGAAACAACATAACACTTTCTTCTCACTTATAGTTATGTTTACTTTGTGTGGTTTAGATGTATAAGAGTTTGGATTCGTAAATATAAAGTTGGTTGATTAGTGACATGGTTCTTTGAACATCCTCAACATTGTAGTTTAACATCTTATGATTATAAACTAGTAAAGAGAATAATTAGTGTGACATCGTGGCAAATACAGAAAGCATGATGTTATATTGGTTTTGAAGGAGCAAAAATCAACATTATAATAACAATTTGAAAAATTAAGGTCTCTTTGAATAATTAGAAAGAGGTTAAGCTCATAGAGGCTAAATGATTAGTCATTATGGAGGAAATAGAGAGAAGAGTATAAGATAGTTGGAAACATCCTATGGACGATATCTCAAAGCCAATGTGGATGCATTGTTGGTAAGTGCAAATGATCATGTAGCCTTGGCTTTGGTTATTAGTAATCAACATGGTACAGTGATGTTAGGATCATCAATAGCCTATCAATGGCGTAAAGTAAAAAAGGGAGAGTATCTATTTATGTGACATTGATTTTATTGGATCTAAAGAATTCTTTAATTTTTCTTTATTCAACTATGTGTCCTTAATGCTTTAGATTATTATTTCCAAAAGTAGTGATCTAAAATTTGATATCATATAAGAGAATCAAGAGATTTCTTATATGAATAGATCTAAGCATAGTTGATAGAGATTCTTGCAAGATTAGAGATAATTTGCAAAGTCTTTCTAAGATCTTAATTAATATCAATAGAGAATTTGTTGTACAATAATACGATCTTAGGTTATGCTATTAAAAGAGAATCCAATAAGTGATTTCAAGATTAGGGTCAATAGACTTGAGAAAGTTATTAATTTTAATAGAGAATTTTCCCAGTCAAGAAAAAAAAATAAAGATAAAATTAGATTATCTTTCATAAAAGTCACATGTTTAGGTCTTGGGAAGCAAAATCTAAGTACATTATCGAATCTTATATTAATTTATAAATTGATCGTTTTCTTGTTTAAGTTCTTGATTAAGTCTTAATTAGTTGTTAACTTATTAGTTGCTGCAATTTAGTTTGGGTTCTTAGAATTTCTTGAATTCTAAATTGAAGAAATTCTAAATTGCCAGTTAGATAAGAGAGATCTAGCAAGTACTAATAATCATTGTCTGTAAGGGATTGACATTTGGACTTATATTCACTTACTATAATTAGTAAGTGGGCTTGCCTCATATCCCTTCACATGCAAGAAGAGTGATATGTCATAGAGATTGGTGGTTGAACTCTCAATTCCTTCTTCAAGAGCGAATCTAATGGGATACTAGTAATAGTTATGATACATGTACAATTTAGGTTTTTATATATTATGGGTGCGTTATAAATAAAATCTCTTTTCTCATTTAGAGAGAGAGAGAGAGAGAGAGAGAGAGAGCATTAAGGGCACCATGACTTAAAAAAAAAAATCAAAAAAGCCTTACACTTCATGCCTATAAACTAAAATATTGTTGCCTTCTTCAATTGCATTAATAAATTCATTTAATGTGCATCTCAAAATTCTATTTAAAAATGGAAAAATATGATGCTTAAGAGATTAATCCTTGAGAGAACTTTTGGACCAAAAATCCCAAAAAATTGATTTTACCCCATAGATACTAAATAAGCTTAGTACACAAGTATAAACAATAATTTTTGGAAATAGCCAACTTTAATAGAATTAAGAGCTTAAGTTTATCTATTTTCTTCATTTTTTCATAAAGCAAGCGATTTAAGTTCAATTAATGCCCCATTTGAAGATACAATCAACTTAAATTATTTATTTTTCATGAATTTATAAATGAATAACCAACTTAACTTAAATTATCATGCTTTGTCGATTTGTTAGGCCCTTTCAATAGACAATTTATTTTGTCAAATTTAGTCAAATTCATGTCCTTTCTTTCATTTGATTTTTTTTTCCCATTTACCTATTATCTTTTCTTTCTTTCTTTTACAGCGACACCCTTATTCAATTACGAAATTGGCTATCAATTCCTATTAATAGGTCTCTTTAGAATAACAATTTAGGTCATGAGGAGCATTTAGTCTCAGTTTATATTTAGTTTGATTCGTTAGGCCCTTTAAACATATAATTTGGTTCATCAAAATTAGTTAATAAAATTCATGTCCTTTCTTTCATTTGATTCTTCTTTGCCATTTACTTACTATCTTTTCTTTCTTCTTTTTCTTTATCCTTTAAATCCAATGAAATTAATCAAAGTCATGGATATCTCGTATCGGTAAGTGACAAAAGTACCAATATCACCTTAAGCCATGCAAGGTCAGACATTTGAGATAATATTGAGACTCTAAATGAAATACAAGAGACTTAGCATTGCTTTAAACAAGGCAAGATAGTCGTTGATGAACTTGTGATAGTAGTAAACGTGAGAATAGAAGAAAATTTGAGGAATTTGAAATTCGAGGGTAATTTGATGGACGATTAGAAATAAGAGATGACATGATTATTATCTAAATACCTAAACATATTCACCTAGACTTATGAAGATATTCTAGGATGGGACTCATCAATAGTAGTCCATAAGTTATCCACAAGATAAGAAATTAAATCCAAAAGGCAGAAACTTAGGTGCTTTAGGCTTGATATACTACTCAAGATAAAGGAAGAAGTAAAGAAGCTGTTAGAGGTTAGATTCATGGAGCTTAAGAAGAATGGGAAAGTCAAAGTCTGTGTGGATTTTCATGACTTGAGTTAGGCTACATCTAAGGACAATTTCCCCTTACTACATATCAATGTCTTAGTAGATAGAATGGCTCGCAAATCATCTCTTCTCATTCATAGATGGTTTCTTAGGCTACAATCAGATTAAGATGGCGGATGAAGATAAAACTAAGACTACTTTTGTTGCCACTTAGGGAGTGTTTTGTTACAAAGTAATGCCTTTTGGGCTAAAAAATGTTGGGGTAACTTACTAGCATGCCATTATAGCATTGTTTCATGACATGATGTACAAGGAGATAAAAGTTTACATAGATGACATGATGGCTTAGTCTAAGGATGGTGAAACTCGTATTGAAGTTTCACAAAGGTTGTTTGAAAGGTTGAAGAAGTTTCGATTAAAATTAAATTTAGAGAAATGTACCTTTTGGTTGAGTTCAAGTAAGTTGTTAGATTCGTTGTCAATAGAAAAGGGATTGAAGTAGACTTAGATAAAGTAAAGGTGATGTTGGAGATGTCAGCACTAAAGACCCTGAAAGAAGTCAGAGGACGACTAAGTAGACTAGATTACATTGCTTGCTTCATAGCGCAACTCATTGATAAGTACTATTCAAACTCTTGAGGAAGAATGTGGTAGTAGAATGGGATGAGGAATGTTAACAAGCATTCACCATGACTAAAGAGTACTTGATGAACCCAATGGTGTTAGTTACTCTTACATTGGATCGACTATTAATCATGTATTTAACAGTCCTCCCTAATCAATGGGGTGTATGCTGGGATAGAGAGATGAGATGGGAAGAAAAGAGTACTCTATATACTACTTGAGTTAGAAGTTTACATAAGGTAAGAAGTACTTAAAAGTAGAAAGAACTTGTTATGCCTTAGTACGAGTGATACATAGACTTAGATAATACACTCTCTATTACTTAGTGGAGCTATTGAGGAAACATGACCCATTGAGGTATCTAGTAGAAAAACTAGTATTGATTAGGAGAATTTCCAAGTTGCAGATGTTGCTCTATGAATTTGACATTAAGTATATAAGCTAAAACTCAATTAAGGGGCAAGCCTTAGTAGATCAGTTAACAAAACACCAAATTAAAGGTAATGCTAGTGGCTTTAAAGCCCAGTTTCCAAATGAAAATGTAATGATGATAGGTGAACCACATGGTGAAAAACCTGAGTGGAAGATGTATTTCAATGGAGTAGCCAACGTGTTTAAATGCAGAATAGAAGGGGTATCGGTGTCACCTAAAGGTAATCATTTCCCTATGGTAGTAAGGTTAGTGTTTCCATATACTAATAACATTGTAGTATATGATAGTCTTGTATCTTAGGGCTTAAGATGGCTTTAGATATGGGAATTCGAAAGCTTAAAGTAATTAGAGACTCATCTCTTATAATTCTCTAAATATTAAGAGAATATAAGACTAGAGTTAGAAAGTTGATACTGAATCATAAGCACTTAGGAAAGTTGATGGAACGATTTGAGAAGATTTATTTTTCCTATATCTCGAGGACTTAGAATTAAGTTGTCAATGCATTGGTGACCTTAGCATCCATGGTACAAGTCATAGATGGGATAGAAATTCAACCTTTGAAGATCGAAGTAAAGGAGAAACCAGCTTTCTGCTTGGCTACTAATGAAAGATAAGAAAGAAGCCCTAGTATTACGATATTTAATGACTTCTCCAAATAGGTAAATTTCCAAAAGGAGTTGATAGAAAGGACTAGAAAGCCCTAAGAAGATTGGCTGCTCACTTTCTAGTAAGTAAATCTACTTTGTACAAGAGGTCGTTTGATACTATACTATTGAGGCATGTAGATGAAGATGAAGCAGAAATGTTAATGAAGGAAGTGCAAGGAGTTTGTAGGCCTCACATAGCTAAGTAAATGTTAGCTAAGAAGATGATGAGATGGGATATTTCTAGATGACAATGGAGTCTAACTATATTAAACATGTGAGGAATTGCCACTTGTACCAAATATACACAAATAAGATTAATGCTCTACCTCAAGAGTTACACATGTCATTGGCCCTATATCCTTTTCTAATGTAGGGAATAGATATGATCAAACCAACATCGTCAATAACTTCAAATGGGCATAGGTTTGTTGTGGTTGTAATCGATTACTTTACAAAGTAGGTAGAAGAAACACCATATGTTAATGTGACTAAGGGAGTAGTGGTCAAATTTCTTAAGAGAGATAAAATCGTGAGATATGATGCACTAAAGTCTATCATTACAAACAATGGGTTGAACTTGAATAACAAGTTGATGGTAGAGGTGTGTAGCCAATTTAAGATTAATTACAGAAACTCAACTCCATATAGACCATATATGAATGGGGTAGTTGAAGCCACTAACAAGAACATTAAAAGAATCATTAAAAAGAGGGTAATTACCTATAAAGATTGGCATAAGATGTTACCCTTTGCTCCGTGGAATTCAAAACCTCAATTAGAACCTTTATAGTAGCAATTCCTTATTTACTAGTATATGGGACTTAATGAGAATCATTTACTTGGACCCTTATCCCGATCAAGAGCAAGAGGTATGGCAAACTCAACTACTAGAGTACTCAAATGTCAACTTGACCCCAACCCTTCTAACCTACAAAGTAGTGCCATTTTGAATGGTTTTCCAGCTGCTCGACTTGTTTAAAGTATTACTATAATGACTCCCAACTTGTATGAGCCACTAGTAGCATATAACCCTAAGAGCTCGATTTACCATGAGTTCGAGCTGGTAAAAGGTCTTACATATGCCAACCTCATCATTACTTATTAGAATTAGTTGCAGGTGCGACATCCACGGCGATAAGTGTCTCTTCCACACACAACACCTGACACTTAGAATATTCCACCTTTAGAAAGATTACATAATTGTCCTTCTTCCTTGTACTTATATTTGTCATTTCTTATTACCCATTTTGGTCAATTATTTAGTATAAGTAACCTTAGAAGAACTTGGTGTAAGTACTTCTTTTGTATTAGCTATAATTAGATTTTTTCCTCATTTAATGAAATTATCCCTTTGTAATTCCTCTCAAACTTGAGACTTACTTATCCTAGCTCATAGCAACCCTTAAGTAAGGTTGTGCTAGTGAACAACCCACCATATCAGATCGGTAAGTCACATCTGACAATGTGGCGGTTCGTAAGTGCTTAAGTGGTACGTCACATCCATGAGCAGCTTGCGAGACTTGAACTTTCCTTCTTTTTCATTTTGATTCCATTCGTTATCTACACCTTTCCTTTCACTAATAGCTTTTCTCTAGAGGACCCATTTATGCATAGGTAAGACCTCCTCTAAGGTACATTAGGACTAAAGCAGTACTTCCTATGGAAGTGGAGAAACCATTTTTGGGGGTGTTAATAGAGACTCAAATCAATGAAGTAAAGTGTACAAGAAAGTGAATGGAGCATTTGAATCTTATCAATAAAAGGAGACTAGTAGTATTGTATCATGGGCAATACTACCAGTAGAGGATGATTCCAGCCTTAATTAAGAAATTTACTCAAGAAAAAAAAAATCCTATAGTAAAGAGGAAAATGAAGTTGATAGAGTAGATTTACTTTTAAGGATGGCAAGAAGGTAGTCTAAGACGGATCATAAGATCCTAAATCCTAGATCCTATGTTACTACCCTAATAGGGTTCCTAAACCTGTCCAATAACCCTAATGAGTTTTAAACCTTGTTCCAAGATCCCATCTTAGTATCCTAATAGGGTACCTATTCCCTAACCTACGAACCTGTTTATGTAACTACCCAATTCATTGAAACTAACTAGAATTACTTTTTCTAAGTCACCCCATAACAACATTAATAAATAAACATCTCTCATTCTTTTATGGCATTAACATTATTGTAAAAAAATAAATTTACAAACATCTACCAAAAGGAAAAGCTATTTCACCATCAACAATACCAAAAAAAATCGAATCTTGTTAAAATAAAAAAGTAAACACATAAATAAAATCAAAATAAAGAACAAATAGTAATGTTTTAAATAATAATTAGGAAAAGAATGGGAAAAAAGAACTTGAAAGTAAGAGATGCTAAAGGTAACATAATCATAGAAGCTGAGTTGGAGTCTTTCGTAGATGTGAGATGTCTATGTTGTGACATGATCCATGAAATATGAGACCTAAAAGAGGGACTGGGAGAGAAGATTCAAGAGAGAGATATGAGCTAGATTGAACTAAAGAAGACTAGAGGAGAGAGAGACTCAGAGTCTAGAGTCTAGATGAGAGAGAATAGAAGAGAGAGATGATGAATGTGGAGTATGATTGATAAAGCAGTTAAGGTTAGTTAAGGTTAGTCCATTAGGAATTTACTTACCATACGTTACTTTTTTAAATATATATATATATATATAAAGGTGAAAAATTCTGAATTACATTATTCCTCTAATTGATATTTTTTTTAATATTATATTATTAATTTATTACTTTTATCAGGTAATTGGTTTCCTAATGGGTTTTTTTTTTACAAATCCTAAATCCTAATGGGGTTTTAGCTACTCCTAAAACAAATCCCAAAACCCTAAACCCTATTGGTTGGTACTCTATAAGGTTTTTAGTAAGACAGATGCATTAGGTACCCTATCATAACCTGTCCACTACCATCCTTATTCATACTATATATCAAATTACTTGGCTTAGCAGATAAAGTAACATTTTAAAGCATTTATAAATGATTGCTCACATCTTGAATAAGAATAAAGGTGAAACTTTCAAAAGGTTTTATTGTTATAAAATAAGAACATCAATTGTTTAATATAATTAATTAAGAAAAAAATTACTATGAGAAGTTGAAAGCATTTATGGATTTTTCTGCTTAAGTCTTATGCCATTTTTTAATGTGATCTTAAATCCTAAACAATTTTAAAATGTTAATCTATGTCCCTCCATTAAACTTTTCCACATAAAAAGCAAGCATTGATGATCTTCTAACATTTTGGGTAATTTTAAAATGCTACGTCAACTTTAGATCCCCATCTCTCCTTTCTCGTACTTTCCTACTAACCATATATTAACAACAATTTATTACGATAACTTGCCACTATCATCCCACCTATGGTAGCTTATCTGCCTTATCCTCTCTGTTTAGTAGCCACCTTATTCATTCAGCTTAACACCTTGAGTCTTAAATTTTTCCTATTTACTTCAAACGTTAGGAACTTATCCTCTTCATTGGTAGTTCTTCCCCTACGCGCTACCCCTTCTCTTTTCCATTAACCAAACATTAACAGTAATTAATTACAGTAGTTATCAACCACTATCCTACCTATGGTGGCTCATTTGCTCTATCCTCACCAACCAGTCGACAGTAGATTTATGGTTGGTTTGTTATTCCAATTCAGAGTCCTCAATTTTGGATCTTTCCTAATTACTTCAAATAATAAGAGTAGTAATCTCCTTATCCACCTTATTTAACCTCAAAAGATCCATGCTCTTGAGTAAAATATGAAACCCATAGCCATAGAGACAATTGTAAGCCACTTGCCATCAAAATCTGTCATTTGAACCACAACCATGGAGCTTTCCATGAATACTCATTATTCAAAAAAAAGAAGCATATGGATTGATTCATATGGTTATATATATATATATGTATTTACATGATTCCTAATGTGACATTATCTTTAAATCCTTTTTTTTTTCTCTTTTTCTTTTCCTTTTTTTTTTAAATTTATATTTAGAAAAAACATGTTGAGTTCTTGTCTTAAATTTAGTAGAGATGTTATGGAAGAGCACTTAGACAAAGAAATGCATAAAAAGTGAAACTATGGTCATTATCTCCATTATAATTTTTTTTTGTTTTGTATTTTCCTTAATGCCTAAGTTTATTTTTTTCCCCCAATTATGTGTACTATAGTCTAGGCTTCTTTTAACTTATGTATATCGGTATAGATATTGGGTAATCAAAATTAGATAAAAACTATAAAAACTTGTTAGAGAAACTAAGTGCTCTAAGATTATATGATAATCATTGTACAGATGTTACTATAGTAAAGTGTAGTGATTCAATCTTGCCTTTAGTTTGTCACTCTAATTCTTAATGGATTTTTGATGTAAATTTCGTATATCGTCCTTTCTTTCTTTCTTTACTTGCTACTTCTTTTATAGTTGTGTATCATGTGAACAAAAAAATTACACCCAATCTTTATTGGTACCAAGGTAAGGTTGACACAGTGGAGATGTTGAGTACAAATACAAGGAGTCTTTATGTAGTTAGACTTGAATAAAGCTTTGGATAAATGAAGAATGATGAGTCATACAGCACATGGTTTTTGTATGATTTGCTAGTAGATGACCAAGTCTTTGTGAATCAGCTTATGTTGTATTATGGTAACACTTGTATTTTCTTTGGATGGATGATAAGTTATTAGTAAGAAGACATATTTCAAATTTTATTCTCTTGTCAATGATTTGAAAAATATTGATATTATGGTTACGATTGAAGATCGGGGATGATGTTACTATGCTCTTTACAATATACATTCTATAGATTTAGGGAAAGCATGTTCTATGATAAGGATAACTTGTTGATAAAAGAGAGCAAGAGCAATCTATTAAGCAAGAATCAACTAAACCAAAATATAAGATCCACAAGCAGTGAGGTCACAAACAGTATAATTGCTAAAGTTCAATGATCTACTAGTAATAACAATTCTATAACAAAATTTAGAAGCTAGGTATCATCTATTATTATTGCAATTAGAGGGACAACATGAAGGTAAAGTATTTAGAGAGGCATGTTTTGGACAAATGGTGAAATATGAAGCTATTACTAATGCAAATTAGGTTTTAAACTTAAGCATGCTTTCGATAAGTATTATAAAGAGATTGGTTCCAATGTTGAGTACGGGGCATTTATACTGAGTAATGCATATTCAAGTGATGATAGAGATTTGTTGAGTTCATATCTTGATTATACCTGAGAATCTATTATAGAAGAGATTTTAGGCAAAAAATGGGCAAAGGAAAAACTAAGATCACTATGTCCTTGGCTATTTCTCATTTTGCAATTTTTTTAGTGCCTATGCTATATCATGTTATTATGGCAAAAAAAGAAAAGAAAAGAAAATTTATATCATATTATGTATATTAGGGATTGTGCCTGTTATAACTCCATATAAATATTATTATTATATATATTGGGTATAGAAAATGAGAGAGCAAAATACTTGGGGACTTCTTAGCATAATTGAGTATTAAAGGGTATGTGTGAATTATTATACTATTATTGGCATAAAAAAATCATATCATACTTTTCTACTCCTATTCTTTTTTACTTTTCAATGTAAATAATGTGTATCGTTCTTTCTTTATTTACTAGTTATTTATTTGTCTCCTATGATATATCACTAAAGATCTATGTATGATCCTACCATAGTAATAATCAACTAAATTTCATTGGAAGCAAAGCTTATGAAAGCGATGAAGAGGATCCATAAAATATTATTAAAGAACTATTATGCATTGTAACTTTATAGAATAAAAAAAATAATTTAATTAAATTTAAAGTTAATTACAAATATACCTACTTATATTTGCTTTATGTGCACTTGAGCTCCTCATATTTGAAATTGAGTATTTAGACCCCTAAATCTTCATAAAATGTTTTTTTAGATTCTAATAATTAAAAAGTTAAAAGCACCTTTTTTGTCTATTACATTATAGCAAATGAGGTTGTACTAATCACTTTTGGTGCCTTGCTTGGTTTTGTTTTTCCTTTCACATGATTCCCTTAAATATCCTTCAATTATATTCTATATAACTAATTATTAATTATTCCCTCCTAATTCCTCAAGGTCAAATCAATAGTTTATGTAAGGACTTTATAGGGAGTTTAGTAATATTGTCTAAAATTTTCATATCATGTATACACCCATAATAACAAAACTGTCTTGCAAATTAGAGATTACAAGACTCTAAATAATTAATTGCTAGGGTCTTCAATTTCAGTTCATTAACTAATTGAGATATTAGTTGTTTCCTAAAGCATTCCAAATCAATTACACAAGCTTTTCATCATACTTTTTCAATGGTAGCACTCTACACTTGGTTCCTATTCTTGTCCCAACTATCGATCAACCTGCAAGGGAAAAACTGTTGGAGAGTAAGCTACACGAGCTTAGTGAGCTAATCCTTCCATCATGCTACACAAACAATTTATTTAAATGCACAATCATATAAATGCATGAATCACTCAGAATGCCAAATAATACATGCAATGACCTAGGAGCTACATGCAACTCAAAATTACGTCACTTGTAGTCAAGGTTGAAGATAATTAACCAACACAAACCATCAACTAGGTTATAGCACTTGGGTTTTTATACAACAAGCTTGAAACAACTTAAACTTGTACATAATATAAACAACTTTACTTTTCATATGGAAAATACACTTTCCTTTTTAAAACCCAACTTTAAGTCAAAATTCCTAAGTCTAGCGGTGTGGTAGTCTTCACGATTTACATCATACACCCTAAGCGGAAGCCATAAGAAACGACCCTTCCCTAATGATTAGCATCCCCTAGCAAGCCCAAAAGCTCATGATAGAGGCTCAATAATATAAATGGCACATTTACCTAATCCCAGTAAGAGACCTCACTTTTATGAGTCCCTTTCCATCTTTTATGTGAGGTGACAGTCGGTATAGTTATAATGCAAATATGAGAAATGCATGACTCATTGCATTCTTTAATTGAATAATCACTTAATCCGTTTTTCATTGTGATCAGACACTTGTATTCCATAATAACAATACATATATATCATCACAAATAATTTTGTTCATTATCTAATTAGCACATCGTAGAGTTTAATCACAATAGCACACACATGCATTTCCCATATCCCATATGCATTTAAGTTCATTATATAAATTTAAGTGTATCTACACTACAAAAAAAACTAAGCATGAAGTCATCAAGAATCACTTACTCGGTCATAGCTCAATCGTAGTAATTCGGTGGTAAGTCTTCTCCAACGATAAAGTCCCTTGAACATCGTAAATATGATATTATAAGAATTTGAAATAAAATTAGAAAGCATTCCTAAAATCTTTTAAGTTACATTTTTAACTTAATTCCTAAATTCTTTCCGGTTGTACTAAAACTTCAATCAAGTATAATTTTGTTGTTTTAAATCCGATTTTTATGATCTTATAATCCATTTTCATCATTTTCGAGTGTTCTTTAACATGGTGAGATTATATTTTCAAGATAAGACATGAAAATCTGTCTACGGATCAGAACAATAGTAGTCCTCAAGTTTTTAAACTCTTTTGGGCTTAGTTTGACTGTTGGACTTTTTGTTATCTTAGGAAATCTTTTAAGCTTAGGCTTAGGCTTAGGCTTAGGTTTTTATTCTAAACTTAATACACTCTCTAAGATCAGATTTCCATCCTTGGTTTATTCCCTTGGTGCTATCAATATTTTCTTATACTCTTATGTGTGCTTAAGTGGTCAAATGGACTTATTTTTCTTTTATCTAAACTAAGGTTAGTCATTTTTGTGGGCTTAGGGAGTATTATGTGGGTCTCTCATGGGCTTCAAAACAACTTTCATTGATAGATTAAGGTGCTAGTCAGAAATTTAGTGAAGGCTCAACTTAAAGTTCTAAGCTTCTTTTGAGTATTTTAGGCTCGATTTTGAATTTTAGGTTTTATACACTTATTATACTTTCTTTGGTTGGTCTTTTCACTTTGTTTACTTAGTTTTATCGTATTTTTAAGTGACTTTTCTTCTAGTTCCATGTCTGGATAGTTTGATTTAAAGGTTATCCACTTAGTTTTTCAACTTGTTTTATCATTTCCTTAAGTTTAAGTATTACATCATAAATCTATACTACTCATATTTTAACTCCAACTCCAACTCAACTTCTTTTTCATGAGGTGATTATTTAGCTTATGTACTACATAAAAATGATAGATCACATACTTATCATAAACTTTATACCATAGTTCATATCTTAAAAAGTTAGTTTCTTCATAAAAACTTCATGTAGTGGATTTTTCTTTACCTAAAGCTAGATTTGAGCATATATGATCACATGAAGTCAAAAATAATATCTAAATAACCTACATACTCTACACATCCAACATGTTATCTCTCCTTCTATACATATATTTTATGATTTTCTCAACTGACAAACTTCTGTCCTAAGTGCTAGACATATATCCTACAAAATACCAACTTAGCAAGCTCATATTTCAACTTTCATATAAGAGATTCATAAGCTTATTTCTTAAAGTAGTCTAGCTATTTTATCACCTTATGTTCATGCCAATATCTTCATGAAAATATGGTCTCCTAACATGACATACTAAAACACTTTAATAAGAAAATAAACTTACTCATCCTTAAAGTGTAAAAATGGGTGGTTATGCAATTAAGAGTCCTTTTAACTCCTTATTTTGCTTCCTCTTCTTACAAGTTCTTTTAATAACTAAGATCTTGATGTTTAGGGTAGGTTTTGGGGATATTCGGCTTTTGAAGTTGACAAAGAAGGCAACAAAACAATGTTTGTGCGATGAGTGTAGAGGTAAAAGAAGTGGCGGCATTGTGTAGATTTTGTGGGGTTGAGTTTTCTCTTTTGTCTTATGTTTGAAGTGAGAAAAAGGAAATGAAAGATAAGGGAAAAGAGGAGAGAGTGTGCCAGTTCAAAAGGGTGAGAAAATGCATCCATAATGCTCCTTTTAATGCATCTAAACTTGTCACAAAAGTCTTACTTTATATTGATTTGATGATGTAAACAATATGGGGTGAATAGTAGATATGAAAAGTAATTGGTTTGATGGATAAATAACAAGGCATGACCCCCCCTCTTCTTTCTTTTCCAACTAGCCATTGCAAGGGACAAATAGGGCGTTATGTTGTCTTATCACATATTTGAAAATTGAATTGATAAAATAATATGATAACTTGTCCTTATGTAGTATAAGTTATGCTGATATATGAAAAGTGTCTTATCACTAGCTTTTGATAGGTTATCAAGTGATAGGTAATTCTAACTCCTAAATGATAAATTATTTAATGTGATTGGTTAATTTACCTATCCATGTGTATCATAGCTTATAAGGGAAAATAAAAGAATTGTCTTAAACGTAATTCTTTTAAGGCTTGGTTCTGTAATTAATTCGTAGGTTATGATTTATTTCTTAAGAAATTTTCTAATTTTCTAGAGTTGAATAAAATTTATTCAAATTATATTTTTAATTATTTATTTAGGATCATAAGTCCTTAATTATCCTAGGGATCAAAATTCTAGTGAGTTTAAGTATGTTTTAGGATTTTTCATAATTTCAGGAGTATTCGACTTACACTTAAGATTTTAAGGTTTAATTGGCTTAATTATTTAGGATTATTATTCTTAGGAATGTGTTATGATAATTTACTTATAGTACCTGATTTCATAGCACGAATTAAGTAGGGAAATTTATGGGGTTTACAAAGGACATGGAAGAGTGTTTTAATGTATTTACTTTATGCAAAGAGAATAAAATAAATAAAAGAGAGGAAAGAGTAGCAAAATGAACCAATGGTGTAGTAGGAAAAATAATGATGTTGATTTGATTTGACTTATCTTTTATCCTTGATAAAATAATGGGGTACGACCTTGTAAGAAAAGAAAGGTCTAATAATTTCAAATGGAACAATGTAGGGGGTTAAGGATATGATAGAGTATACTTAGAATAGAGCAAAATATCTAATATAACACATGTATAATACTTAGTATAAGTATAGTATAATATATACCATATGTTACATGTGGTTAATAATAATAATAATAATAATAATATATTATGCTTGGTTAGTGTATTAGTAAGAAAAAGGTACATTTACACATATATTTTATTATGCAACATATATATATATATATCATATGATATATTAAGAAAAGAGAAGAAATTACTTAGTAGTATATTTATGCATATTGTAGGGTTATTTATGTACACATGTAAAATTAATTTTGTAAATTTATTAATTTATTCTTTTAACTAGCTTAATTTTGTTGTTTATTATTATTTGGAATTATCTTTGATCTTTTGTTATCAGTTTCATATGATTTCATGAAATTAATGATAATTTTATTGATTTATGGCTTTTCAAGCATTAAGATAATTTATAGAATTTAAAAATTTTATGATTTGATATTTATGGTTTTTAAAAGTACACACATATAGGGATTGAGGTTTTCATATATGATTAAGGTTTTTAAATCTTATAATAGGGTTTTTCATATTTATTTTATATTTTGAATTTAAAATTTTAATCAGTTTTCATTTTATACAGTTTTGTCGACTTAAAGAATTATCTACAATACTTGAGTTCGACATTATATCTAAAAAGTTAAATTTATGGGGTTTATAGTTTGATTATTTAAACTACCAACCCAAATCTACTTTCATCAATAAAAGATTAACTCAGTAATCACTAGCCTTTTCTCCTCTCCTCTTTTCTATTCTGAACCACTTTATCCTTTAAAACACACACATACAAAGGGGAAAAAAAAAACAATTCAAAACTAAATAACAATTTAATATTTTATTAAGCACATGTATCGCAAGTATGTGATCCCACTAGTTATATTATTAAAGTAAAATGATTATGTAAGGGATCAATAATTGCTTTTTGAAAATTTGGGATCTAAATGTTCAATTTTAAACATAAAGGGGTAATCCATGTATGGAACAAATATAAGGTGTATATACAATTTACTGTGGAATTTTACATCATAATGATGATCATTATCATATAATAATAATAAGTATGGAGGGCTTATTTAGTTTGTTTAACCAAGGCTTGAGGATGCACATGATTGGTACTAGTTCGCGTGGACAGTAAAGATACGGAGGATTGATTTGATTTGTTTCTAAAGTAGAAAATGTACTCTCATTTAGATCATACACATGAGGACTTAACATGTGCTATGTTTATAACAAGAGTCTAATGGCATAGCATGTGCACAAATATACCTATCAAAACCGCACATGTTGTAACTCCTCATTTCCCTACTTGTATATAACAATGAAACTTTTCCGTAGATAGGTTACCTCCTCTGTCCATGAGTGTAAAAAAAGGCTCCAAGGCTCCAAAGAAGCACTCCAAGAAAGGAAAAAAAAAAAAAAAACAAATGATTGTGATTCGCAGCTCAAAAAACCTTTTAACGGAAACGTTGAGTACTAAATGGAATAAAGTTATGATATTATTGCCGAGAAACAGAATATAGCTATAATAAGATTATCTTATTAATTTTTATTTTTATTTTAATAAGAGTATCGTGGAGGAATAATCAACTCTAGTATTGAACTCTGTAATAAATACCTATTTAATGATTTTCATAAAAAGGATTCTCATGGAAATGCTATTACAGGATTAAAATACTAATTGCCGTTAACTATATTATTAAAGTCCAAAAAGAGGGTATTTAGGTGTCTTTTAACAAATCCTCAAAATATTTAAAACATATAATAAATAACCATGCAAATCTACTTTAATAATACTAAGGGAAAATCAAATAATTCTCTCATTTTTCCTCTCTCTTTTAATTATGCAAATGTCTCCTCTTTTTCAGGCTAAAACCAAACCAATAAAATATTGATTGCCATTTTTAATTTCTCACTAATTGAGATTCTCTTTTCTCCAACATAATTAGTATTCATTATTATATATTAATAGCATCAAAATGGACTATCCCCTTTTCTATATGCATTTCATCTATTATTCTCTAAGCTTCTTATGAAATTTCCAGTGTTACATTTTTCATGGATTTACAACCTTTCTTTTACTACATTTTTTTTTCTCTTCAATTTTTTTTATGAGGTTGTTAACTTAGTTTTTATTTATATATTTGGTTTATTAATTCAGTCATAAAACAAGTACATCTTTAGTCCTATAATTTTTTTCTTAAAGCATTCCTATAACTTGATTTTAGTTATATTTGAGTATTAACACAATTATATATCAAATTTCCCAATCAATATTTCCTTTATCATTTTTATAGGCATTGATGCTTTTTTGATAAAACAAATTAATATGGTCAACATATTTTTGGACTATTTTAATAAATATAGTTGCAATATATGAGTTGTTCATTACTTCTTATTTATATGCATTATATAAACAACTTATATTTATTTTTTTCACTCTTAGTAATTGCATGTATAAATTGATCTAATAATTTTTTTATGTATTGAATTTATTACAACAATGTACATAAATTTGGCACAAGTATTATGGGTATTCTGTTTGCTAGCAATTCTTTCATAAAGAATAGTGCTATAATGGAATTATTATTATAACGAAATAAACGGATAGTAGTGTATTGTGAAGTAACATTTGATGTAGAAAAATATCAAAAGAAAAATCATTGGATTATTCTTGCCATCACCTGGTAATAAATCTAGATCCGATTAGACTGGAAATTGCAATGCAATGATTTTACGTCATGTAAAGAGTGGCTTAAGTGCACATTGATAGGACAAAACAGTCGAATGTAGCTACATGAAAATGAAACTATATCTATGAATTAAGGCTGGATGGTAGTTTTCTACTTTTCTCTTATTTTCGTTTTTCTAATAAGATTTGGTGGTCATTACATATTAATTTTTTTTTTTTTCAAATTATATTTTGTTTTCGACTATCTCAAAAGTGTACTTTTGTTGGAAATCCCCAGATAACTCTCTATGGTCTACATCAATTAATAAAAAACATTTGAATTGTCTCAAAACATTTTAATTAAACTTCGAAATATTTTTTCACCAAAAAAAAAAAATCTTCAAAATATTAAGTCTATCAACTAAAACTTTAACTCTCATAAGTACTAGTCTATACCTCCAAACCGGAATCACTAGAACTATCGCATAACACATCTCCCCTGTACAATCCATATCCCGAATCTTGATAAGGAAATCAAGATTGAGAGAAGGAAATAAAAAATTAAACTTTTCGAAGATCCCTTCTCACTACGGCGATGCTATTATAAGAATATAAGCATTATATCCTAACAATCGATATGAATACCGATATTCTAATAAAATGAATTAGACTCAATTCTCCCATCTTTCAAGTCGTAATGTAGCTAGCTAAAAGAAGAAAAGAGAGAAATAACCTGAAACAAAACATGACTAAGTAAGAATAGAGAAAAAGAACATTAAGTGCAGGATCTATAATGGCTTTCCTTGCAAATTAGTTCATTATTTTAACTCTATTATTGAGATCCAATAGTCCATACTATTTGTTCCAATATTTGAGAGAAAAATGATACAAACCTTAAGCTTACAATGCCAATACCGTTCTATCTTATGCTCTCATCCTAAGTAAGACCTACACAAATTATAGGTACCCAAAACTTATCTCAAATAAATAACTTTGAAAATATAAAAATAAATGGAAAAACGCTTAGAAAATGTCCTTTTCTAGTTTCAATAAGTAGAACTGAACTTCTATTTTTCTTCTAAATAATAGCACTTGGAAAATCTAAAAGTTTTATACTTGAATGAATCGAGGAGAATTGATTTTATCGATGTTGTATTGTATCGTTTTTTATCAAACCAGTTTGACTAACTTTTTCCAACTTTTGGACTGAATTGTTTGTTTGATAATTATGGGAAGTTGTCACTGGAAATAATCTTATTATTGATCTTTATTTGATTACATTGAATATAAAAAATGTCGTGAATTTTTGAAATCTAATATAGCTTTATTTGATTTCTTTGAATTCAATATGTAGAATATAATCTCAAAAAGAATGTAAGTATAAGGAGACTTATTTAACATAGTTCAAACCCTAAACAACATATTATATGGAAAATCAATACTAAAATCTAACAACTATATATTGTTAGTGAAGTTAAGTGTTTGACTTTGGTTTTTCATTTTATTTAATTTAAGGAGTAAATGTCCTCTTTAAGTATCCTAAGTATCACAAGCACCATTTAAGTACATAATTATGTGATTATTGGTTGTGCTTGTTAAGCTTTAAGAAAAAAAAAAAAAAAAAAGGAACTTATAGCAAGTGAAACCCTAAACTCTTTACTACCTATACATGGGAAATGCCAAGAAGGCTCAGGGCGCTAGTGATTTAGATAATTATTATTTACACGCATAAATGTAGGCATGAACCTCCATCATGCTACTTTCTTATTGGTATTTTTCTTCTTAGTTTTCTTCCAAAAATCATGAGAAAAGATCATGGTCAATGATTTAGGGTGTGAAATTCATCCATACTTTACAACTTCTTCAATTTGACTTCAATTTCCATGAAACGTGATTGAATTCTTTATCTCTTCATTCAAAATAGCTTTTTAACCGTAAAACCAAAATGTAACGCAATTAAGCATAAAAATCAACCAAAACACTCATAAAATCTACAAAAACATACTAATAAATAATATATAAAATAGTTATAAATGAATACTTGTTAATAATCCACCCAATTGATTAGTATATTGTGACTACCCTTCAAGCAACCTTGAACAAAAGAGATAAGGTTAGGCACTAATGTTCACAAATGTGTTTTATTAATAGTCATGAGATGCTTTTATGAATGCCCGTATTAGACTAACATACTAATGATTGATCTAATTTTCTTAGGATGATGAGACTAACGAGTATATTATCATTCTTGTACAAATTATGAAATGTTTGGGAGTTATGAGTTACCCTAAATTTAAGGATGCCTAAGACTGTATGGTTTTGTTGAATTAAATATATTCAAATTGTGTAATGTTGCATTACATTAGGTTATGTATGTGTACTTATTTTCTTCACAAGCATTGTGTACTTATATAGTTATGTACTAAACATTAGCTCACCCATTATGGGAAATTTTCTCAAGGAGCAAAAGATAATGTATTATTAGATTTTGATGATAGACTTAGGTTTGTATCATCATTAGTGTGCTAAAGGAACTTGATATATCTTTAAGTTGATTTATATAAATTTGATTTCTTAGCAATTTGGTTATTTTATTCTTATGGAGTGTAAACCACTAAAACTATACATATTATAGAGAGAACTTGAAATATAAAAATTTTATACTATTGTATATTATCTATCATGAGCTTTAACATACTTATGCTACGGTATCAACATGTGGTGGATTGCTCATGTCCCTTAGTCTCAAGATGCAATATATTGTTTTAGATTTACTACATTTCTGAACGTTAGAAAGGCAATAGTACTAATCATAGCATGCCATTACCTGAAAAAGATAATATAGTGATTTTTTCTAGGGTCTTTTTTTTTCCAACAAAAAAAAAATTAAAACTCTTTTTAAGACCTTTTTTTGGCATTTCTTATAATTAAAAACCTTATAATTTTCAAATATTATCATTGTAATTTCAAAAATTATATTAATTCTAATCTTATCAAACTCAAATATGCTACACTAGATTCAATAAGACTTAGCTAAGATATCTATTTGATAACCTCCCTCTGACAATCCTTTAGACTTGCTTAGATATTTAAGTAGGAAAATCCAATTAAACTAACCATTTAACTAGGTTTCTTAAGGACTTAGTTAAGTTGGGCAATTTGGAATGTAATAGTTAATATATGTATATGTATGTGTGACTATATATATATATATAATGAACCTTAAGTTGCTAATTGAAAACAAAAAAAAAATTAAATAAATAAAACAACATAAGAAAAAAGTAAAAAACCTATCAACATTGTCTTGTATATACAAAAAGATTTTGTTAATGATTATACCTGCAGTACTTTTCCATACTCAATTGGCTAAAATGTTTTGAATTTTTTTGGGAATGATTAAGAGTGCTCAATATAGTTCATAATAAATTTATAGGATATAAATTTTAACTTATCATTATAGCATATATATTGATTAAAATTTAACTTTCAATTTATACAAAGGAAAGCAATAAAACTAATAACATAAAAATTTTGCAAATTCATTATCAACGAAAATAGATTAAAAAAATAAACAAGATGCAAATAGAGTAAAATATTGCAACATAAAATAAATATAAGTATTCTATTTTAGTTCCTTTTTATGATGACTTTGCAATATTGTTACATAAGGAAAACCAAAAAGAAATATCATTTTGAATATGAGTAACTAGGCAAACAATCAATTAACAATCAACATTAGTAATGCTTAGGCATGAAAGAAGAAAACATCTTTCGAGAAAAAGAAAAAAAAAATCTTTTGAAACTTCTCTTTTGATATTTCTAATAATTAAAACTTTATAATTTTTAAACATTAACATATAGTTTCAATTATTATGTTGATTCCAATAAGGGATAAGTTGGTAACCCTATCATATAGGGTATCAACCAAAACCTTACACCATTGGATAAGTTCCGAATAGATAAAAAGCACGTAGTAAGTT